>JBBBDQ010028949.1:122500-722500 GCA_037127315.1 Ascarosepion bandense
CAGAACCGGGATTGCGTGTGGTAACTGGAGAAAGCGTGCTAAGAGCCACCAGAGATAGGGAGACGTGGAAAGCCATGATCGCCTACGTCCTGAAAGAACAAGGCACATAGAAGAAGAAGAAGAAGAAGAAGAAGAAGAAGAAGAAGAAGAAGAAGAAGAAGAAGAAGAAGAAATTATTTCTTACATTTTTTTATTTTAATAATTGGAGCAAATATTGAAATAATATTTTTCTTATTTTATTTTTGCATTACTTTTTATTCAAGATTTTCTCGATTTTTGAACATTCTCGTTTCACTTCTCTCTTTTTTGTTATATCCCTTCGTTTTGTTTTGTTTTTTTTAACATTTCTAACGGCTACACACACGCACGCATACAGACACACACACATACACGCACACACTGTTACAATCCCATTTACACAAATATTTCAATGACATCATTGTCCCCAAGTGTTCTCTTTAATACATGAAGCATAGTCAAGTGCAATGTTTCGTAGCATTAAAATACGTTCAGAATTTTATTTCAATCTTTCCAGAAACTAATAAGAATCAATTATAGACAACATCTGCTCAAAGATTTGATTAAAATTTTACCTTGGAACCTCACGAATACCAACAAAAAACACGCATACACATACAATATTACAGCCCTATTTATACATACATTACTAACTCTCAATGAATGAACTTCAGTGCCATCACTGACCTGAAGTTTTCTCTTTAATACTCCAAGAATACTCAAGTGTTTTCTTTAATGGCATTAAAATACATTTATCATCCTGTCTTTACGATTGTTGCAGTGATAATTAATGCTCAATTATAGACAATATACGCATAAATCTAGTTGAAATTAAACTTGGTATTTCAAGAATAAATGAAAGCACGCATATATTACTTCAAATTATGTTGATGTAGAAATGAGGTGATCATGCAATGCGTCTAAAAACTGGATGAATTCCAGATTTTTTTACAAATTGTTTTGTTCTATCATTTTATATTATTTAACATTGTCGTTTTTACTATTTGTGCGCATGATCTTTCATTCTATTTTACTTTTTTTTTCTTTATTTTGATTATTTTATTGACATCTTCGAGCAACATACTTCCTGTTTGCTCATCGACTGCTAAGTCAATCTCTTGCTAAAAGTAAATGACATTCAACCTGAATGTTTATACAAGTGCATGGCATACCCGAAGCGTTGCTACAAAGAAGTAACCTTAGATCCCAAACATCCCCAAACTAAACAGGATCCTCGACAAGCAGAAGACACGCCAAAGAATACGACATTCCAGCGTTGGACTTATGAATGCATTTGTTTTGTTTTGTTTTCCCACTTACACCTGGTCTTTCATTTCCCATTTCATTGTTCCCGCCCAAAACATCAGCTCGTTCCAAATACATTCAGACACGATTAACAGCTTCACGAGTTGCGCTATAGTAAAGATGGTCGCCTCATGGTTATTTATAATGTCCAATAGAGATGAGCTCTACCCAACAAAATTAAAGCTGGTGCCACCCATTATACCATATAAACACACCCATTATTGTCGGTCAGAGAAAAAAAATATTCCATTATGCATTGATATTTTTTGCAAAAGTATTTCATGCAGTTTCTACAAAGTAAAACTGTCAAACTATCAAAGCAAACAAAACCTCGGTAATTAATGAACCATATTTTAAGGAATGCTTGTTTTTACGATATTTTATAAAAAAAAAATTTCCACCCAGTCAGTCATGTCTCTTTCGAGACATGATCGCCCAAACGTGTATCACGTATGGTACTTAACTGATTGACTATAAGAAAAAAACGAAATATTTTAATAAGAAAACATTAAAGCATTAAAATTAGGATTGAAAACTTACACATTAAACTTACACATTAAACATTAAAATTAGGATTGAAAACTTACACATTAAACTTACACATTAAACATTAAAATTAGGATTGAAAACTTACACATTAAACTTACACATTAAACATTAAAATTAGGATTGAGAACTTACACATTAAAATTACACATTGAACATTAAAATTAGGATTGAAAACTTACACATTAAACTTACACATTAAACATTAAAATTAGGATTGAGAACTTACACATTAAACTTACACATTAAACATTAAAATTAGGATTGAAAACTTACACATTAAACTTACACATTAAACATTAAAATTAGGATTGAGAACTTACACATTAAACTTACACATTAAACATTAAAATTAGGATTGAGAACTTACACATTAAACATTAAAATTAGGATTGAGAACTTACACATTAAACTTACACATTAAACATTAAAATTAGGATTGAGAATTTACACATTAAACTTACACATTAAACATTAAAATTAGGATTGAAAACTTACACATTAAACTTACACATCAAACATTAAAATTAGGATTGAGAACTTACACATTAAACTTACACATTAAACATTAAAATTAGGATTGAAAACTTACACATTAAACTTACACATTAAACATTAAAATTAGGATTGAGAACTTACACATTAAACATTAAAATTAGGATTGAGAACTTACACATTGTATGCTCGGATTTTTTAAGGCTTTTTAACGTAAATTAATATAAATGAATTTTCTTTTATTCTTCTATAACCGTTTTAATAAAAATAAAATTTCAGTTACAATATTAACAGATGAGTTGTCTGAGAAAACAATAGACATTCAAAAATAACAAACAAGCAATATTTTATTTATACTATTTATATTCGCACTATTTTGTTGTTATCATCTTTGTTGTTGTTATCATTACGTTTCGGCGCGAATAATAATAACTCTTCATCCAAGAAATTCAGACAAAAAGTAACAAATTATATTTATTATATTGTTTCTATATTATTCGAATCCATTCTTTTCACGAATAACAATATAAAAATTCATCACGTTTCAATATCTTTGTCAGCGAAAATTAGCAAAAATAATTTTATTAGTTAAATTTTTAATAAGTCTTTGTCTTTTGAAATATTACTTATAACGTTTAATAGGTTCATCTCGCAAGCTTCTAGTTTTTATTTCATTCATTGAAAGGTGCTCCACAAATATGCCCTTGTGTCAAAATTGGTTTAGTCGAACGAAAGTGATAACTTTATCAAAGATTAGTTAGTTCAACAAAAGTCCGATGATAACAAAGCTCAATGCAAGTGGTGACAAGATTCCCGTTTCTTATACAGCCGTTGCATTGTAAATGTGTCTTTGACACGTCAAATTTTTATATAAAAGTCAAATTGCACAAAAGGACTACATTTTTATCGTCTTTAATCTGCGTCAAACTTTTTATATTCAGCGATTTAAATTATAAGATATTTCTCAGATATTCAAGTTTCTAAATTGTCACTAACAATCTTTGCATAACAGAAAAGGTTTGAGAAGTATTGCATTGGAGAAAAAATTCGATCTGTTTTACTTTTTCATTTTTTTGCTTTGTTTTTTGTGTTTCAAAAGCACGGGGCACCCAGTGATAATCGAACTCATTGCTCATCTGACATAGGTTCTAGCAAGACAAACTTGCTAATCATTACACTACGTCTAAGTGCCCAAATTAATTCAAGACGTTCTTTGAGCTATAAAAATTAGATATTCCTTTGAAATGTACAGGGGTTGGCTGAAAAGTTCATGGGTCTTCAATCTTTGATTGATTTACAATAATGGTCAAAACTGGTGTATTTTGTTTATTGAATATTGAAGAAAATAAGCAATATTTTCGACGTCGTTATATTTTATGAAATGTAAAAAATTCAACTCAAATACCAAACAATAATCTGTTCAGTTAATGAAAAAAGTGCTATAAAGGACCAAGCCTCACAAAAGTAATTTCCCAAGTTTTGTACTTATAGTTTCTCGTTGAATGACCAGATGGACCAGATGAGGTTGATATAGCGATAAAATCAAAACACTGATAATGCTCAACATATTGCGGTATTTAATGAAAATCTCCAAATTACGCAGTGGTAACTGTTTTTACGGGTTGGTTTATGTTAGTCGTTTTGATGTGTGACTTATAAAAGATTCATTTGACCGAATTTAAAAATTTCGTTTTTGAAACAGATAATAACATGCAATGAAAGTAAATTCATTTCAACAAAGTAAAATATAACAGATTGTAAACCTACAACAGGACTCCTCTTTGTTTGTCACCGATTGGAAAACTAATCCTGACATTGTGTTTCGATTCTCATTTTCTTTAATCTGCACAAAGACTTGGAAAGACTCGATGCACGTTCACAAGAAACAAAAGGCCAAAGGTAAAATCAACAGCAAAAAATGAAAACACGAATACGGTTCTTCATAATTTATTGTTTATTTTCATGAGGTCTCCACTTCCGTTGTGCGACTGCAACCTACATGGCTGGTTAACTAGACAGCTCTCTCTCTCTCTCTCTCTCTCTCTCTCTCTCTCTTGCACTAACTGCGACTACTTATTGCAAGCAAAAGCATCTGATCAGCTACGAAGTGCCACTTTACCCCTTATGTTATCATTGATTTGTTTATTATTTTCTCACTCTTCGATCAAGTGGGCTGTCGCTTTAAACGCGAAATTTCAAGTAGTTTATCTTCCAGTCATTAAATCTTTCCCAAAATCTCACACTCCGATATCATCATTTAAGAATCATTTGACTTTGTGTATGCTCAGCCAGTCGTATGGAGACCGATTGTGCTATATGATCGTGAGGCAACTTAAATGAACCCCTACTAACCATGCAAAAAAAAAACAGCTTTCAAAAGGCGATACTGTGTATGTTGTGCGATTAGGTGAAGCCTAATGTATGTAGCGCTAAATGAGTATATCCGGAAAGCCAATCAACTGATGAGAACAAATACAACTCTCCATTAGAACAAACGGAAAAGCAATAATAAAAGTAAAAATTCAGGAATTAGTTAACAGAAAGCTGCACATTTTCCCTTCAGGATAACATTAAGTCGCTTATTTCTTTGGTGACCAAAACAAAAAGTTACGTTTGGCTGATAACTTTTAAATGATAAGTGTATTTAGCCAATATTGCAGCTTCGGAGACAAGACGAAAATCCTGCAAGATTAGTTATTTTCTAAAACCATGACACTCACAAAGTATCAACACAAAATCTAGTTATTGTTTGAGATTATTTCAAAAATGCATAATTACTGAAATAATCCGGAGATAATTTAAAAGGAAAGACGTTAAATTTCATCAGAATAACAACAAACAACATATTTCTTTGGTGACCAATCAAAACTGTTGCAGCTAGAGTGAGAAATTAACAGTCAGCCATTGTATTTACCAGATATTGCACTTTCCGATTTTAATTTACTCTATTCTTTAAGAAATTCTTTTTAACATTCTAATTACCCGTAAGACTATTTAAAAAAGTACTTAGTATAGTTCTTTACTGAGAAGATAAAAACTTCTGGGGGGACAGAAAAAAGATGTTCGCTGAAAGAAGGCAGAAAATAGTTTTGATTATTTCTTTATTATAAGACCTCGTTCATATCCTAAAAGTTAGTATTGTTTATCATTTAAAAAATATTATCTTTAACTTTACGAGGGTGAGCTGATCGGAGGCTGACTATGAATGAATGATGCTGTGAAATCTTGCCTACATTAATTTCAAATTTTTTAACAGCTGCGTTGTTTCTTTCCAGGTACACTGATATCTGAATGTTCAAAGAAGACTTCAAAAGTATTAAGTAGCGACTTCTTTTGAAAACGGATAAAATATATATGGTTAGGTCTTGAAGGCTGTCACAATGCGTTTAGTAAAATAAAGGAAGGTAAAGAAGTGTTTGGGTATTACCTATTTATTATACATTAATATTTCGAGATCAAAATCTCATCTTCAGAATGGCAGAGGAGCGTGTATCTGTCCAAGTGAGTCCGTGCCTTTCAAGGAGTGGCCATTCGTTGCTGCTGCTGCTGTTGTTGCTGTCATTAATTTTACTGTGTGTTTGTGTGTATAAGTACAAGTATGTGTGTGTGTGTGTGTGTGTGTGCGCGCGCGCACGCGCGTGTGTGTGTGCGTGTATGCTTATGGTATATGTGTGATTTACAGTTGGGACCTTTTTCTGGTCTGATGATATCAGTATATATATATATATATATATATATATATATATATATATATATATATATATATTGTGTATCAAGGCAGCAAATAATCTTCTAAACATATGCTATTAAATATAAGAGACAATGAATGTCTATTATGTTTAATCATGAGCCGTTCTTAACATCGTATTTTGGCTTTAATATCAGGTGAAAATAAAGACAAAAATTGTCCCACACTTGGATATTTTTTCATTATGCCTGTTCTAAGCTTTCGGCTCACATGAGCCGTCTTCAGAGAAATTACAGGGACGTTAACATAAAAACATCTACCATCAAAGATTATTTTATCATGTGTTGACATAAAACATTGATATGCGACGATAACAGTCACCGAATAGCAGACGCAGTTCGTAAATTTGTAATGCAGTTCTATGATAGTATGGTGGACAATTTTTATCTTTATTTTTACTTGAAATTAAAACCAAAATACTGTGCTTAGAACGCCTCATGATTAAACATAATATACATTCATTGTCTGTTATATTATATATATATATATGTGTGTGTGTGTGTGTGTGTGTGTGTGTGTGTGTGTGTGTGTGTGTGTGTGTGTGTCAGATGAAATAAATTGCAAACATTGTGTCTGCTTATTTTTAATAAAATCCGTTAATACTCACGGAAAATCTTTCGCGTATCATAATTGAAAGATGTCAGAAATGAGCTGTGACGATGACAGATGTCATTTTCAACTAAGTACTGACTAAGACTGTTATTTTGGATGTAGGAGTAATAATTTTTATGTTGAGTTTAGATAGATTTTTTTCGATTGTAGATATGATAGAGTTGACAGGGAGGATAATATTTTTTTTATTCGTTGGATTTATCCGTAAAGGCAGTTTATTTTTGGGGAATATTTTACGGGCTTTTTGTTTCGCATTGAATATAAAATAATTAGGGTACCCGAGAAGTTTAAGGGTATTTCCAGTGTATTTCTCCTCTTCGTGTAATCTGCAAAGGTGACATAGTAGACACTATAGTAAACAACATAAGTAAAATGACTCTGATTTCACAAAAAGTTTCATTCAATCCATAAACACAACTTCTATAGAAACCAACAACGAAAATACCATTGAGACGCATAAATGCACTAAAAAACCTAGCGAGAAATAAGGAATTTCACATCACTCCTTCTGACAAGAGAGGGGGGTTGTAATCATAAAGAATACATACATAGACAAATTTAACTCTTTTTTAATGCTTTTCTTATATATCCACGTGATACTAATTTACCTAAGTCGAACACACTATTGAAGTCACATACAAAATGGAAGAACACAACCCCTTACCCTTCCGAGATATCAAGCTACACTATATTAACAAAACTTTAAAACACAGTGTCCACTGAAAATCGACCTACAAAAATTACTGTTGTGGAACCCAGACTCACCTCAACATGGACTCACCCACTGGCATATTAATAGGTGTGTGATAACAGTAGTGGGGGAAGCAGACAGTAGCACTGTACGCATGACCGCAGTCGACTACCAAGGACTATACTGGATTCGTAAACTCTACTTTACTGTACCTTCTTCTTCGTAACCTTTTCTGGAAATACATCTTTCTTTAACCTACACCTCGTGTTCCGTGTTATATTTCCGTGGACCCACTTTTGGCTCCACATCAGTTACCTTATGAATTTCTATTCCAATCATAAAATCCTAAATAATCTACTACCTAAGAGCACTAAGATTATGTAACTCGGATTATTTACACGAAGAGAAGAAATACATTGTAAATTTCTTCAGAGTTCTCCAGTACCCTAATTACTTTATATTCATTGCGGAACAAAATAAAAATATTCCAAAAATATTCCAAAACAAATAAACGGCTCCTTAAGATAAACCCAATGAATCAAAAAATATATTATCCTATCTAGCAACTATCACATCTACAATCGAAATGAATATACATATAAACTCAGCATAAAAATTGTTAATACTACAACCAAAACAGTAAGAATTTATCTAAACTCAACTTAAAAATTATGACTCCTACATCCAAAAGAGTAACAGACAGTAACAGAACCCGAAAGTAATTTCGCCTAGTCAAAGGTTTTAACCTTAACAAAGCTTTATATCTAGTCAGTACTAAACAAAACAATAAGAGAAAAGATGAAGTAACGAGTTTATTCTGTCTTCTGAAATAACTGTCACAAAGAATACATAGAAGAAACCTCTAGAAATCTAAATAAAAGATTATATATACGAACAAAAGAGATATTTTTCAAAATAATGCATCAAATGCGTAGGTTTCCCACCCTAACGAGACTGACCACGATTTTAACATAAAAAATACTACGTTGATTAAAGGAGAAAATTCAATACGACATAAATTTCTAGAGAGTGCTTTAATTACAAGGTTGTGCATAGTAAATTTACGCCCTGGTTCAAACAGCATTTCACTATTCCTTGTGAAAAACCTACTTCAAAAGTAATAGAAAGAAAAAGAAAAATACTCTAAATTAATTCGGTTAAATAAAAAATGCCCCTGCATCCCTCGATTTGCACGCATGCGCAGGCGTACCAACATAACAGATTTAGTCCGATGAAGTTTGAAAGAACAAAACGCGTCGCAAGTAAACTTTCTTCACATTTTCATACAATTTCCCTACTACTGTTCTTGATATATAAAAATATATATCCCTCTTTCATATCTCTGTATGCACATAACTAGTTATTTCTATTTACACCGTGTGTGTGTGTATGTGTGTGTGTGTGTGTGTGTGTGTGTGTGTGTGTGTGTGTGTGTGTGTGTGTGTTACAGTATGAGGATGGAGAATACGAGAAAATGATTCCATAAAACACAAGTGATTGAAATGCATAACAAATAGAAGCAATACATAAAAAATACAAAAGCATATTGAAAAGAAAATGAGCGGTGGTATTTCTGAAAACCAAGGATTTTCTATTTACATTGTTTGAATTGTTGTTATGATCTTTAATGTCATATTAACGACGTTTCGGCCGTTGTACACTCCGGCCTTTTTTAGATGATATAAGTTGGAATTTTGAACCGAACCCTTTATTTTGTCCACCGGGGTAGATTATTCTCGTTTTACGTGCCACGTCTTTTCTAGAGCGCCAAATCTTACAATGGCCGAAACGTCGTGAATATGACAATAAAGACCAGGACATTTCGAACAGAGTAAATAGTGTAAATAACTACAATACCTTATCTCAGAAATATAGACAGACATTGAAGTATTTTTATTATTCTAGTTTTACGTGCCACGTCTTTTCTAGAGCGCCAAATCTTACAATGGCCGAAACGTCGTGAATATGACAATAAAGACCAGGACATTTCGAACAGAGTAAATAGTGTAAATAACTACAATACCTTATCTCAGAAATATAGACAGACATTGAAGTATTTTTATTATTCATTTTTCAACTATTATTTTTCTTGTATTATTTCGAACTATCAGCCAATCAATGGACACCTGATGATGACCAGAGGGTACTTAGTCGAAATGTGTGTATACTAACATATACCTCAACTAAAATGAAAACAATAGTTTGAAATAATATGAGAAAACAGACAATTGCTCATCTCAGAAATGAAATACTACATTATTAAAAATGGCATAAACCCGCTATCATAACCAATTGTGAAAAATCATCTGACATTAAATGTAAAAGGCTCCAAAAAAACACCACTTCGAAACAATGGCGTAGTGAATATCGCATTTGGTTATATATATGTTGCTGTCATCTAGTAGTCTAAACAGTCAGTACCAAATTCTTTGATCTGGGACTGGCGCACCAGTTCAGCTGATATCACAGGGACAAAATGTCATAATAATCAGCAGATATCCCATCAGTCAGTCAATGGACACCTGATGATAATCGGAAGTTACGTTTTGTCTATAATAACATATATGCCAGCCAAAATGATAACAATAATTCGAAATAATACAAGAATATTAACAATTGATCTCAGAAACAAACTACTAAATTATTATTGATTCCATCTTAATTTCATTGATTTTATTGTAATTTTTAAACGGTCATTTGTTATACAGGCTCAAAATAAAAAATATTCGGAGAAAGTCAAATTTGCTTCCTTTTTCTTCGGAATACCTGACTTAACGCCACAACTGCATTGTCAACTGACAGTCGTTCAGACTTAGCCATACAGGCCATTTGATTTTTACTGCAATTAATCTGAGCGGACCTTAGTTACAGTTTAAGTATATGCCCCACCAAGGTCAAAAACCGTTTTGAACTCAGAATTGTCTTCCTACACTCGGTTTCCGGTCATATCACTTTCCAATGCCTATTCTCATACGATCTCTGAAGTTAAGCAACGTCGAACCTGGTCAATAATTAGATGAATGACTGCTTGGAAGTACTATGTACTGTAAGCTTACATGTGCTGATGTTGTAATGGATAACGGAATTGAAAATAGGTGATCCTAGTTCCAATTATAGTCGGGTTCGTTATTTTGATTTACGCATAAATACTCTTGGGAAGATATAGAGCCACCTCATATCTCCATATATGGGTTAATTAGTCGAACTTGTAAAAGTAAATCTTTATATTTACTTGCAAAAGGTTGATAATCCGTAAAAACCTATCAACCTATCGCCTACGCTGGTTGCCAACCACTGGCGGAAAGATGAATCTGTTCTGCTATTTAATTTATTAATAGGAGAAGAGATGCATTTTCCCTTCCCAAGTGAATGTACGAAAGTGAATGTGACAATGTTGACTGGCATTCGAACTCGGCTGGCTTATTTCTCGTTCCGAACCTCTAACCATTGCAGCACCTACAAATCCCAGACCAAAAAATTACTTGTCGAAAAAAATTAATAATGATTAAACAACTAAACAACGTTTATTACCAAAAAAGCTTCATTGTGAATTAATAACTGTAATTCTTGGAATCATTCTCGTTTTAAAACTAAAAATCATTTTCCTTGGGAATTGTAGTGCGAACGTTCGTTATTCTTTTGTTTTTTGTTTTTGTTTTTGTTTTGTTTTGTTTTTGTTTTTTTGTTTTTTTTTCATTTTGTTTTTTGGGGGGTTTTGTCGTTTTTGTTTGTTTGGTTTTTGTTTTTTTTGCTTAGAATTTAAAGCATGTATCTTTCCTACAATAATTTAACACACGCAGGACACATTAAATGCAAACGAGAAACAGTCGAAAGCATCAAGTAACGTATTTAACGATGTCAGAACAAGGACTAAAAGACAAGAAAAGGTCGTAAAGGCACAAAAATTATTTATAGCAACAAAAGGCGTAAAGTTGTAGAGAACTACAAGCGTCCACTTCCTGAAAGATAATGGCACAGACAGAAATAGTTTTCCCATGAGAAATCTACTTCGTGACCCATAGTGGATTCTGCACCCAAATTGCAATCTACAAAAGTTTAACATCCTGCGTTTACTCTACTGCGTAACTCATCATGGCCACTCTAATGTCCTAGCTTAAAAGAATTGTTCACACTTTCAAAGACGGGCGTATTGGAGGCAGTCATACGCATCGAGTACCAATTTTCCTTTTAACTTTGGTTTTAATTCATTACGACCAAGCTGTACCAGCAGATACTACTTATACTGGAAGCAGTGCACGAAATATTGGCACGACCTAATCCTCCCCCTAATTTTTTATTCTTCCTCCTCGCCCCTCCTAGATTTTCTTCTCTTTTCCGACACCTGCTCTTTTCTTCTTTGTCGTTTATATATTTAGACACTTTAACATTCCGTTATGCATGAAACTGTCTATAAACAAATTCTTACGGTGCCTATCTTATCCCTTCGTTGTTTCTGCTTGAGTTTTAAATAGACGAAATTCGTGTTGTATATATGTTGTAACGGTACCTCTCAGGAAATAAAAAGGAAAATAACCTGAACTTGTCAATATGCTGATATTGCCAACTAATTCGCAAATTCCTGATACTTCGTTTATGTATTTCCTTATGTTTTTGCGTTTTGTTAATGTTTCTTCTGCTGATTGTGAGGGTCGGTCGGTCGGTGGATAGTAACGAGGTGAGTTGTGGAAATCTGCCGCTTATGATAAGGTAATATTCTCCTGTCATTGGTGCTATATTAGATTCCTAACATTGCATTTACATATCGGAGGAGCAACTAAATTAGAAAAAACAGATTACAATAAATGTACAATATATGCTATGTCTGCTCTACGAAACCTGTGTCTTCAATTAAGAACCCGAAAGTAATTTCGCCGAGTCAAAGGTCTTAACCTTAACAAAGCTTTATATCCATTCCTTTTGTGCGTAGAAATGCCATGGCTGTTTAATTAATTAGGGAATTTTATAACCTATAAATAATGTCAACTAAACAATATTGCCTCTGCATGTCATTAATAACTCCCTTAAAAATACATTTAATGGCTACTGTGCGAATCTGAACCTGACTTAAGTATGGAGGCCAACAGTGGCCTCAGTCATGTCTTTGCCGGAGTTAAAGTTAGAATTTACCCATGTACAAGTTATGAGGTCACCAATATGAAAGTCTTAAAGTTTCCAATTTATGTGGTGAGCATTAAAATGCTTACGGCCATATCACATTGAAACAGCAGTTCTGGACCGATCACCGGAATTAAACAACGCTGAGCCTGGTCAATACCATATAGGTGACCGCTTAGAAATATCAGGTGTTGCAAGCCACAATTGCAATGGGTTGTTTCCCATATCTTCCATGTACGACAAAGATGGAAGTATACGAGGAAGACCAACAACAGACTTTCACGGGCGAGTTAAAAGCTTTAAATTTGCATTATTTAATTGCTATTTATTAAATGTAGTTTAGTGTAAGCTCCCAAATATAAGCACCTCATTATTAATAATTTCAAGTAAAGATTGCTGTCCATTATGCCACGATGAAGGAGATAAATGTAGTTGTTATTATTGACTAAACTTAGCTTAATGTTTGCATAAAGCCACAAGTATGAAACACCCATGGAGGGTTAAACTAATTATTCCGAAGTATTAAATACTGGTTTTGGTAAACATGGCATCACCTTGTCGAAAGTTAAAACTTGTTCATGAATTTCTTTTCAATCTTTTTTCGGGCTCCACAAAAATTCTAATGGAGAATGATAAATTAATTCGTAATGTGTCCATGGTTTATAATAAAACGTTTATTAATTTTATTTTGAAACTAAGTTATTGAATCAAGTCAAGAACGTTATCTTACGCCGAAAAAAATTCATAAAAGTACAAAAAATATAAGTATCATTTCTTTTTATATTGTAATATGCAAATATAAACGTTGTTTGCAAATTAGTGTTTATTAGGTTTTTCCTATGTTCCTGTTCCGGTTTGGCCAAGACTGTCCTTGTTTGAACAGTGTGTCCCGAGGAGACTAGATTGCTATTACTCAAATTTATATTTATTAAATTTTATTTTAAAAGTTAAAAAATTAAGCGTCACCTCTCCTTTGTGTACATACAATGTAGTCATATCAATTGTAAATATCACTTTAGTCGGAAATCTAAAAGAATGAAACACGTCACACAATTTTTTTCCAATTTATCATTGATTTTACTAATATATATATATATATATATATATATATATATATATATAAAGATCAGCCGATTACGCTACCATGATGTTACAAGGATGCATTTTCTATAGAAATAATATTAATAATGTCTAAAAAGTTATAGTAAGGGATTCTATTGAGTCCTACTTGTTATTACAAAAAAATTTTAATTCATGAAGTAGTCGCAAAAATAGAGAAGTTAGGAATATAACGTTTTGGAATCTTCCATTAGCTTTGAGAGAATTCGAAAGGTTCTAGAAATATGCAAATTAGGTGATAGCCCCTATAAAAATAGGTTTTGGGCAGAGAGTAGTCAGTTGTTACCAGGGTTTGCTGGCGTTTTCAACTCCGACTTTGATTCAAGGATTTATATCCAGCCGAAAGAATCTCTTAGAAAGTCGTCGACAAACTAAAACCTGAAAGAGTTGTTAACAGGATGTGCTGAAATTATCAACTCCGGCTTTAATTCAAGGATTTATATCCAGCCGAAAGAATCTCTAAGTAGTTGACGACCAACTAAAACTTGAAAGAGTTGTTAAAAGGATTTGCTGACATTATCAACTCCGGTTGTGATTCAAGGATTTATATCCAGCCGAAAGAATCTCATAGAAAAGTCAGACCAACTAAAACCTGAAAGAGAACCTCATGGAACTATATGGGTAGATTAATATTTTTGATTCTTTCATTGACCAAACAAATAATTAGTCTTTATATACACATTTAAGGATTTCCAAAAAGTATAGCACTTAACTTCATCACTAACTTAATTGGGTAAAGATATTTGACCCCTTATCTTCCCCTTCTCTCCTCGTAACACTTGCCAATAGTAAACTCTATGTCTCTTGTTTTGAATGCAACAAAAATTGTATATTTGTAAATATTTTATTTGGTGTGTTTTTGTAAATTAAATATTTGTCTGTGATTTATCTATGTTTAGGTCCATCATTTTTTTTCTTTTGTTACACTTAACACGTAACACATGGTTTCAACCTTTCGGTATTGTAGAGAATTTTTAGTCCTTTACGATTTATATTACGATTCGTCCAACATACGATTCAAGAAAAATAAAGACAACAACTCCAATTTGTAACCAACATAAATAAATATGTATATTCAAATAAATATAATATTAAACAGACAAAACATGTAATAGTAGTATACATAAAGTAAGAGGAAAAGTTGTCTTCCTTTAACTGTTTGTTGACCAAAATAAATTAAATGAAGAAAGTTTTTTCTTGCACTGAAAAGGCTTGTTATAACTGTTAAAAGGATTTTCATGTAAGAACAAATAACATGAAAAATACAATTATTTTGAATGTGATTGTAAGTGATACAAATTTTGGTCAAGAGTTCAAAGTTCAAAGGTTCTTGGTGAAAATGTTCAGACAGAAGACAAAGTTCTGTGTCTGTGTGTGCGTTACATAAGGTATGAGTAGAGAGAGAGACTTACGTGTAGTTCTTTAGCCAGCCTGTTGGTCTACTAAGAAACTTGCTGAAAATCGCCACTTATAAGAGAGGAGAGTGGATCAAACTGCAAGCGCGGAAAAACTTTGTTTACATAAAAAAATATGTGATTGGCTAAAAATTAACCAATCATTACACACATCGTAAAGGAATAAATAGCTGATTCAGAGCCGAAAGATTAAAGGCGACTGCGATTGCTAAATTGTCCTATACAAGAACAGTAGTGATTTATTAGCCAATCGCAGACGAGTAAATGACATCGAGCGAATGTGGGTAAGAAAAACATAGCAACCGCTATAGTATCATCAAGCGTTATAGATTGATTTCTTAACGCTTTATTTTGAACGTGCAACAGGCAGTTGAAAACAGGAAGTTTAAAATAAGGGGTGGAGTGAGTCAAGACTAACGAAATAGTATTGTACGTAATTTTATCTTGGTTTGTACGAACCCAAAACGTACTTTCTTATGTGTATACATCTGGACATTATTTCAAATCTTTCATTTAGAAGCCTTTTTCGTTCTGATGCTAAAGCCAACTTTTCATTACTATGCTGTAAGATTTGGCCTTTTGGCCTTTACTCCGGCTTACATTAGGATTTTATTTTATTTTTTGTTTTAATTTTCACACATGGTTGGCTAGTTTAGTACAATATTGGGAGAGAGAGAGAGAGAGAGAAATTCAGCAATATGTATGTCTGTGTGCTCTTACGTCCATATGAAAATGTTGAAAAGTTCTCAACTAGACTAAATGCTTGTTGATTATATATTATTAAAAAAAATAATTTTTTACATAAGCAGTATTTAAGTACTTGCTAAGTGTTCTAACGGAAGACGAAAAGTGCGACACTGAGATCCGAAGGCGAATTGAAATGGTCAAGGACGTATTCCAGAAGCTGAGCAAAGTACTAAGAGACAGGAAGATTTCGCAAGATACAAAGAAAAGAGTACTGGACTGCTATGTGATTTCTGCACTTCAATATAGCAGTAAATTCAAAGATGAAGGAAAAACTTGAAGCAACTGAAATGTGGTTCTACAGAAGGATGCTGTGAATATCATGGCTCGAGCAATGATGAAGTTTTAGAAAGGATAGAAACGAAAGGGAAATTAATACTGAGCATCAAAAAAAGACAGCTGAAGTTCTTGGGACTTGTGAAAACGAAAAAAGCTTGGAGAATCTGATACTCACAGGTCAGATAGAGAGAAAGCGAGACAGAGGAAAAGAACGAATAACATATTTGAAGGGCCTGGACAGGTGGATGGCAGCGCGGAGTTTGGGTGGGGTAACAGGTGAAAGCGTGCTAACAGCTACCAGGGATAGGGAAACGTGGAAAGCCATGATCGCTTACGTCCTGAAGGGACATGGCACATAGAAGAAGAAGTCTTTTATGCTCACCTCAGCCACACGTGCCTGAGGTTGGAGCATCCTGATCTAAACGTATAAACTCTCAGTTGTGTGTGTGTGTGTGTGTGTGTGTGTGTGTGTGTGTGTGTGTGTGTGTGTGTGTGTGTGTGTGTGTGTGCGTAACAATTGAAAAATGTTCTAGTTTCAGGCTTGTAGATTATAAGTTTATCGTTTACAGCTGTTTATTGGTATTTTTATGAAAATGAGATGGAAACTTCCAAAACTCTTACATACATATTTTTATCATAAGCATCATATTTAGCAAGTACTCGTATTTAATTAGAAATTCCTGACTGTGTTTGTGATTTTAAGTAGTGAAATTAACGTTTACAAGCTTCTTCTGAAACACGAATACCCACTAAATACGGTGTTAATGGGAATAATACATAGAGTACGATTAGAAAAACGTATTGTCATATATGTGTGTGTGTGTGTGTGTGTGTGTGTGTGTGTGTGTGTGTGTGTGTGTGTGTGTGTGTCACATGCAAGAATGTCTGGAAAATATTCAGCAAGTTAATATCAACGAAAAATATTATTTTATGTACCGTGTCTCTTTAGCATGTAGGCGATCGTGGCTCTCCACATCCTTTTAGCACTTAATTTTTTTTTTTTTTTGTTATTTCTACCAAACCCTGTTGTCCCATCCATTTACTCAAGTTCATCAAGTATGTTACGTGCTTCTTTCCTCTGTCCCTCTTTTTCGCAATCAGTCCTGTGGGTATCAGATTTTCCAAGCCCTCCTTCTTCATTATATGCCCCAGAAATTTCGACTGCCTCTTCCTGGCGTTAAGTATAAATTTCTTTTTGTTTCCATTTTCTCCAAAACCTCATCGTTGCTCACATACCTGGTCCATGTTATCCTCAGCATCTTTCTGTAGAACTACATTTCTGATGCTTCAAATCTCTTCTTCATCTATGAGAAGATTGTCTAGCATTCGCCGTTATACAGGAGGATAGATATCACGTAACAGCTCAGTATTCTTTTCTTTGTTTCTAACTGAAGTATTTTGTTTCTTAATACTCTGCTTAGCTTTTGAAGTGCTTCGTTGACCATCCCAATACGTCTTCGGATCTCAGTATCACACTTTCCGTCCTCTGTAAGAACACTCAAAATTACTTTTATTTTAGTTTTAATTCTAAACTAATTGATAAATTTTATATTTCAAATAATCAAAATATTTTTCTGTATTTAAAACCGAATTAAATTGACTGGAATATTTTTTCTAATTATCAGGAAAATCGAAAATATCACGTAGGTGGATGTTTATTCTACGTGTTGAACGATGCATTGGCAGGCTATAATTTGGAAAACGTAAATGAGGAGATAATGCAAATAAAATTACATAACGAATACAACTTATACGCCATTTTTATATTTTTTTAACTACGCAGTAATCTTAAAAAAAAATAAAATATTTCAATATTTTAGTGAATTTTATGTACATTGGCTTTATGGTCTGACTTACATTTATTTACTTTCGTTTATAGACACATAAAATGAATTAAAAATTATTTTTAAAATAATGTGAATCGTTGAATTGTAGTAAGCTTTTCCATTTATGGTTAGTAAATACAGTTTGTGGGGTTTGATACATTGACACCCACACACACACACACACACACACACACACACACACACACACACACACACATGGTCACTCGGCGTTCCACGTGATGACTGGTTCCCGCCAAAACGATGCTAATAAAAGCGGAAAACATCACGTGGTACACCAGTTAGGATTTCGTCCCGGGACAAGAGCAAACATGTCTCCCTAACTCACACAAACACACGCGCGCTAATTGCGGGTAGCAATTAGTGGCGCAAAATTCTTTTATTTTTCTTCTCCGACATTAACACTATGCACATTAACTTTCATTCAAACAGGACTTTACATAAAATAACTTCCTACACATAAATTTACAATTTTTCCAACCTTCGTCAGTAGAAATCCACAGACTGCTACATTCGCATGTAAGTCTCTCGCTCTCTCTACTCAACGCACACACAGACACAGAACTTTGTCTTCTGTCTGACTTTCTTCATCAAGGATTTGAACTTTGAACTCTTTACGATAATCTTAACAATTGTTACAAACCTTTCTTTCAGCTAGAGAAAAAACTTCATACATCTTATTTTGTTTCTACGAACAGACGAAGGGGAATGACTCCTTCCTTTTCACTTTCTTATGCATGCTCTCTCAACCCCATGTAACCTTTGTCAATATATTGTTTTTCTGGTTACTTTCGCCTTACTCGTTCTTTCTTATTGTCTGTTTTATTTCACCATGACTAAGGTTACGTCGAGTCGACTCGTCAAACCTAAATTAGTAAGTGGACGCCTTCGTCCACTACAAGTTTTAATTTAATAACAATATCATTTAAACTCTAAACATTAATACATTAATTTTAAAAGATTTAAAAATTTAAAAATTATTCTAATTCAAATTTAAAAGTAAAGAAAACAGTTCTTGTAAAAATGTCACAATCATCAAAGAAATACTTTTTATACTAGTGTCCATAATATATTTTATTCATAAAATCACTTAAAAGCTTTTCAATATTAATAATGTCGTAATTTTATTACATTATTCATGTTACGATTCAAAGTAGACTTTCTGTAACTGGCGGTCTGCTTTGGCCAAAATAATCTGATGATTTAAATTCTCCGAAGACTTGTCCCTTTAACTAATTTTTTTTTTTTTTTTTAATAATCGTTTCACCCCGATCAAGGCATTTCACTGCCACTATTGCGCAGGGGGTTACATAGAGTGGTGACAAAGGATGGTTAGATATAGGAAAAGTCAGAAGGAGGGTGATAGACGGGTAAGGATACCGAGTATGAGGGTTGGGTAGATGTTGAGTGTTGGGAGAATAGGTGCAAGTTAGTGTGATAGGAGGTGTCTATTGACCTTACATTTAAACTCCTGGAGATTGTAACTGTCGGGAAAGCAGACATGTGGAAGGGAATTCTACAGGCGGAAGCGCGAGAAAAGAAGCTGTTGGAGTAGAAATCACGGTTACATCTTATCTGTTTTACTGTAAAAGGGTGGGACCTAGTTGCTAATCTAGTATCTCGTGTAAATTCGTACCTAGGCGACACCAATGATCTAAGTTCATCGGAGCAGAAGCCATGAACGTATTTGTAAAAGAGGCACAGGGAAGCCACATCACGCCGGTGAAAGAGTGGTTGCAGCCGGTCTGCCAAGTCATTATCGATCACGTTACAGATTCTCCGTTGTATTTTGTCAAGAAGCCCAAGGAGAGTAGCAGGGGCACCCGACCAGATGTGGCAGCAGTATTCAATACACGGACGGATGGTAGATTTATATATGTGCAGGATAGATTCAGGCGGGAAAAACTTCCGGGCCCTGCACAGAGAACCGACTTTCATAGCGGCGGATTTGGCAATGGATTCGATATAGTCATTCCATTTGAGGTCCGCCGAGAGTGTAAGGCCAAGCAGGCGTAGTGTTTTACTCTCTGGGAGGCAAGCCTGTTCCATGCTAATGGGAGGTAGATGCGATTGTCTGTGGTGGTTAGTTGATAGCAGCTTAGTTTTAGAAGCATTGAAATTTACGAGCCATTTCCTACCCAGGGCCAATTGTAGGGCTCAGAATTTCACTGTGTTTTCTTTGAGGAGTTATTATTTATATAGAGTGCGTGTTTCTAGCGAGGCCACCATCTATGCCTGGTACAAGGCCACTTCCAAACATAGCCGACAATTCTCACATTTTGAATATCTTATCAGGTTGTTGAAAAAATAAGTAAAATTTTCTTCGTTGTTAATGCTATTACATATTGGTGAGAAGAAGGAGCAGAATGTTCGATGAGAAGCGTATGATTTGCAAAGTGAAATGTATGTAATTGAAATTGTCCCGCTGAAGTTTAGAGTTCATGGTTGTGTAGTAGCAAAATGTAAAGTTCATTCCTCTTTTTGGTAGGTCGGCGACAGAGTGAGAGAGAAGGTAAAACAAATAAAGAAATTCTACTTAACACGTCCTGTTGTAGTTGCTCTCTTTCGCGGCGTGGAGTGAAAACGAAGAGAAGAAAGTTGGAAGAAGAGGTCAAATGAAACTGTGACGCGCCTCTACGTCCTGGTGGAGTGGAGTGAAATCTGGTCATATGACCGGCTCCAGCGAGCATCTTCGCTTTTAGATGTGAAAAAACGTTTGACTGACGTCATATTTGAATTCTCTATTTGCTATCCAATTAGGATCCAGAATTTTGCTTTTCACACTGACGTTGATTTGATGTGGGTTTTTCCAAAATGTTTTTAGTCGTTTGTATCCGATTTTGCGTGTGTGAAATTTTATTTTGTGTGTTGCAGTTCGTTAATGGACAATATAGGATGTGTATAATATTAACATTAAGCAATACAAAAAGGGATTTCTCAAAATTTCATCAAATTAAATTCGTAGGGATAACAAATGTAAAACGAAACATATCAAAATTAATTTAATTTATTTTCAAATAAGTCTAGAAAATTTCATTCAGATCCTTCAATTTGCTGATTTTGCAAGAAGTTTTGTTTGTATTGTTTTGTGCATTTTTTCATCATGAGCCTTTTTTAGAGAATTTTTGAAGGTACTTACACACACATGCGCACACACGTACACACACGCACACACACACGCACACACACACACACACACACACACACACACACACACACACATATATACATCCGGAGCAACCATGTGCTTTTATTTAAGAGCCCTTAAAATCTGTAACTTGCAGTTCATTCAAAACACGTTCAAACTCCTCCAACACCGGAATTATTTTCTATAAAAGTTCAAACAAAATCTTGTTCCGTCATTCCGAGGTTCCGTCATTGCAACGTCGCGGCGAAAAGACTCAGAACTACTTGCGTTACCGAAGTGGATGATACGTCGTCACGGCGCGATAGTATGCGGCAAAGAAGGACGCCGTTGTTTATAATCGTGCGTCATATGCCATATTTTATTGTGCTTCAATTGCTTTCGTTCGTGTTTTTTTTTTTTTGTTTTTTGTTTTTTTGTTGTTTTTTTTTTTTTTTGGTGTTGTTTCTTTTTTTTCGTTTTTATTCTTTTTTTTTTTTTTTTGAGGGGAGGGAGGTGCTCCATTATGTTTCCAAAGCGTAAATCCGATTCTTCTGGAGGCAGAGCTTTGAAGAAAAGGAAAGCCATTTCCATGGAAGTGAAATTAGATATAATATAACGGCCAGAGAAGGACGAAACACCGACAAACATTGATTGAGGTAGAAAGATTATTAGTGCCATTGTTTTCTTTTCTTTATTTATTTTTTAATTTTACTGTACAGTGTTTTTATGATAGAGTATGAGTTTAGAAAACTTATTAGCTTAGGTAAGTGACATAGTAATTTATGTGCATTTTGTTAAGTCGTGGTCCTGGCACTACGGCGAACGTAAATTCACCATATATATATATATATATATATATATATATATATATATATATATATATATATATAAGAGAGGAACTACGAAAAACATTAAATAAAAGGATAGTCCACTCCACTAATAAACAAGGGTTTCCAACTAGCAGAAAAAAATACCATTAGAATCCCTCCGGAATAAAAAAAAAAAAAGCAACAAGAAAAACATGAAAAAAAAGAAAACATTCTAGCAGACGTTTCCACACACAACAAAAACAATCTAGAATTATTCACAAAGATCGAAACACGCATAGAATTACTCAACAGAAATGATAAAATAAAGGAAATCTTAAAAACAACTAAAATAATTAATAGCAAACGCCAGCCCCAAAATTTAAAAGACATCCTAATCTCATCAAAATTCGAACAACACACAACACGGGGTCACAAAATGCAACAAAAAAAGATGTGGAGTATGCAACATAATAATAGGCGAAAAACACTTCAAGTCCGAAAACAAATCTACATTCGAAATAAAAACGGATCTGAGCTGCAACCGAAAAAAATAATTTACGCTCTAAAATGCGATAAATGCGCAAAAATATACGGAGGAGTCTCACAATGCCTGAATAAAAGGCTAGCTTCACAAAAGTAACATCAAAATAGCGATTAACAAGAAATTGTATGTCTCCCAACGTTTATATGAATGCAGTGAAGGTAAGTTCAGAGTAATACCTATCTACTAAAATGCAGATTATGACACACTCATAATGCAGGAAGACTCCCCAAAGTGATAAAATGAACCAGATATAACCGATAGAAAACAATTTTAAATCTATTTCGCAAGTCAGTGAAAAAATTCCTCGATAAGGAAGGCGCCGCTAGAAGAAACTTAACGTACTAATGTAAAAAAAACCCAGTCCCTTCAACCTGGTGGCCACTACTTGATTTATCTATTTATCTATTCATACACGATACCTTGGCCAAAAGAAACTTAACGTACTAATTTGAAAAAACCTGGTGGTCACCACTTAACTTATCTATTTATACACGATAACTTGGCCATCAGAAAAGCAAACGGGTCTCGATACGTAAAATCACAAGTTTATTCGCCTGAAAAGAGTCAACTTTAGACTCGAAACACGTGTAGTGTCACAAATACCATTATGGACACTCAATGTATTATAACATGTATAGTAATAACAACAATAAATTTACACTTTAAACAAAACTTTCACGGCCTCTCATACTTTTTATTCTATATATATATATATATATATATATATATATATATATATATATATTGATTTGGACAGCATCCTTCATTAACACAGGTTTTGTTAAAGAAGACTGACAAGTACTTTTGTTAAGTTTTCTTTTCTGGAGTTATGAAGTGTAGAAACATTAAATGTTTGTTAATTCTGGCCGCTATTAGCTTGGCCATTTTCAAGAATTTTGGTCATACTACAATAATAAATTGCGTGTAAATGCTACTGTAGACATTTTAAAAGTTGCTGAAAAGTAGACATTCTTAATTCCAGGATCCGCCCAGTGCATTGTAGCCAGCTTCATAATTGATGCTATTCACAATTGTCTTTATTTTGTTTTGTTTCTTTTATAAGTGCCACCATCATTTTTAAACGCTGTTACACTTTTAAAATTTATTATATTTTGTGTGTTTTTGTGCAGTCGAATTATTGCAGTTTCAAACATATTCTCCGTAACTTTTGGATAACTTTAATTAATACCTAACTATTGTCATGACTTGAAATCGCCAAGTGTATTACTGAATCATTTTTTTTTTTGTTTTGTTTTGTTTTTTTGTTTTTTGTTTTTCATAGTCTGGATGAATTTCAACAAATGCTAATTAATATGAATATGAAAAAAGCTCAAGGTAAGTTTCAAAATAAATAGTAATAAAATAAAATTAATGTTCAGCTGTAACATCCTGAAAACGATCTTAAGTATAGAGGATGAAAAATAAATGAGGTCTAGGACTACAGTTATTTAGGATAAATTATAAAAATGGTAAAATAATGAAACGAAATAAAATGACACATAACGATTGTTTGGTAAAAACAACATCTGACAAACAGATAATAAAAGTGTAATATCGACTTTGACATACAGGTGAGGCATAGGGAAATTGTTTTTATAAACCGCTTAAAAACAACTCAGAATCATACAGAAATCAAAAGAAAGAGCAATTTTACGAAGAATTCTAAGAGATAGAAAGAGGTTAACATGGATCCGAGAACAGACCAAGATTAGGGAGACGTGATTAAGCGACAAAATTTGATGTAGAATGACACATAACAAGAAAAGAAGGAAAAACAGAATAAGACGTTCGTAAAATGGTACTCAGTGAATATCAAAAGCAATAGAAGAGAATAAATGAAAGAGTTTGCTGACAGCATTCACGATTCACGATTTTCAAGGGAAGATTTGGAAAAGGTCCATGAGTAAATTCATTTAATGTACCATGTCTATCCATTTGTGTCCATTGTAACTATAAACAAGGTTTCTCCTCTTCCTATTAATGTGTGCAACAGCAAGGCCTCTGACCGGAAGAGTAGAAGTTTTGAAGAAGGCGGAACCACCTCTTAACTGTTGTTGTTCCCAAGTCCAACCTGATCCGAGGCTGTAGCACTGTTTGTCCTAGCTATGGACAAACAGAGAATTCCTAACCAAAACTCAGCGGTACATTTCTAAAATAAAATCGTTAAAAATACATTTTTATAGCAAAATGACAATCAATGCATCACTAAAAAAATATAAAAACACATTTTTATAATAAAATTACCAACAATACATTTTGTGATCTACAAACCATATATCTTAAAAATACTCACATTTATCCTGAGAGTGTAAAATTATGTACAATGCATTTATAGTTGAAAGCATAAAATTACGTACGGGATATTTAGATTTCGGTATTATATAAATGATATATCAACCATAGAAGTTGATATATCATTTAACAAAATCAATCAACCAACCAACAATACCTATTTATAGTAAAATTGCTAATAATAAATATTTAATGCAAAATGACCAACAATACATTTTTAGGTACCTCCAAAGTAATCGCTGAAAAAACAGCATAGTATGAAGGGAAAAGACCCCAAACTAAATAAAAACGATAAAAAAGTTTTGTCGTCAACATTTTTATGTTATTATTAAGAGAATAGATAAAAAATGTTTAATTCTTTCTAACACGTTCAAATTTTCGTAGAAAATCTTGTTTTTCTTTCGTCCGTGAATGACGTAATTTTCACAAGGGTTTATAACGATAAACATAATATTACGCAAGTCACTTTTTGCTGGTGAAAGACACATTATATCGGAAATTCTTGAAAAAAATCAAATAATGGTCAGATTTTGATGAAAATGTCAGAACTTATTTATAACTGACTGAATTCATTTTTAAAATAATTATATTTAGAAAATCTTGGTAATTTTTTTTTTATTTACATCTGTTACCACGCCAACTAATTAATTTCTGGAAATGTCTAGAAATTCACCATCGTTTCCTCATAAATCTAATATTAATTAAATTCAGGAATCATTGGGAATATTAATTAACTGTCTTTTTTTTTCCTCAAAATTAACCCATTTTTTAGAAAATCTGCTCCAAATTGCGAAAACAAAAATGCAATAAAACGATACCATTTTTTATTTAGATAAACTTTTAATTGCTTTTATAAACAATATAAATTAAGGATATCATAGTCTGAAAAAAAACAAATTTCAATGAATAATGTTTTTTTTACAACTGTTTTCATTTTTATTATAATGATTTATAAAGTTTTAAAAAAATTAATTTCCTCCTTCATCGTTAACGCTAGGGTGTTAAATTAATGCATGAAGACTACATTTACTAATCGAAAATTGAAAAGCTTAATACAAATAATTTAGCAAATGAATTTTCTTTTAAATTAAAATATTTTAATTGTGTGCGAATGACCCGTGTTTTCTTTTTACGGGTGGTCGTACACGATATATATCATTAAAAGGTAATGTGTTTCAAAGGTTGCGCTCCACACATGAAAAAAAACTATATAAACATGATCGGCAGGGTACAATTCTTTCATCTTGCTTCAGTTTTTCCTATGCTATACGTTTCAACATTCAACGGGCTTTGCAAATCATCCCTTCAAAATTTAAAGCAAGTTTTATATTTTCATCCCTAATTCTATAAAAAAAAAAAGGTATTGCGAAATTGACAATTTGTGGAAGTACCTAAAAAGTATATGAAAAATAGATATTAAATATAAAAATTAATAAATGCCATAACATTTCATAAATTATTGAGTTGCCTCTGTCGTTATAAAATTTCATTCTGTTATTAGTTTGTAAAAAAAAAGTTTAAAAGAACGTTTTATATTATTTTAATTTTTATTTTTCATAAAACATCTCCAAACGTAAGGCTATAAAGCTAAACTAACTAAATTCTATAAAATATTGGATTATTGCTGAAAATATTATATTAATTTTTAAATTTTAACATAGTTAAATTTTTTTTTCAAAATGTGTACGATTAAGATTATATCAAATTCATCTTCCATACTTAGCATTTTTTGACGACTTCCGTCTGCCATGTCAATTATCGACTTTGATAAGACGATGAAAACCTCGATAACAAGGCTACCGGAATTAAGAAACGCTTTTATAGTACATTTGAGGCAGTAAGCAAGTAATTCTTGTTTCAAATCAGATTAAGGTAAGTTTAAATTTGGTAATTTGAATAAAATAATGTTTAAGCGAGGTGTATTTTATTTTTGCAAGATTTTTTAAAACCGAGAGTTGGCTTCTGTTTACAAAATGTGCCGATCGATGAAAAATGGCTGAAAAACTGTAATTTTTTTAAAATCTAAAACATTTTAGATTCCGATCAATATAATTTTGATTTGAAATACACCAGGGGATTTTGCTTACTGGAATTAGTAAGTTTAATCTCTTGGCTTTCAATTAAAACTAAAATTAATGCTCCAAGAAAAATTTTTTTACTTTTTAAAATTCAATTTAAATTTGGGTATCAAAAATGAGTGGAGGTAGCTACATTTTATCTGTAATTGAAGACATACAACTGCGTTCAAAATATATTTATTTGAAACCACAAAATTTGGGTTTTCTCCGTTTTGGCGTTGCCGATTCGGCGTTCGACGTCACGTTAAAAATGGATCAATACTTTTTTGCAAGGAACATGAAAACTAAAGTATTAATTGACATTTTTGTTATTTATTATTAAAATCAAATGTTACACCTTTTTTTAAACTGATGAAATAACGTAAATTAAAACTTGAATTGTTATGACTGTATTATAAAAAATATTAAAATCTTTTAATCTTAAAATTTATTTTTTCATTTCGTACTTATGAGCAACACCCCTAAGGAATTCAGTTCTTCATATGCAATCTCGCTTTACATCGATGTTTTTGTTCACATCTCCAGAATTTAATTCAGAAAGTTTTTACTTGTTGTGTCAAATATAAAAATGCATTCAATCGTGTAACATTTTGTTTCTTCCACGTCTTGATAAAATATTTGCTGCAATCTCGAACTGAATTTTAATTTTAACCAAGCTTTAAATTTTATGCAAATTTCTAACTTTAGGCTAATTGGAATATTTGACAATTAAAACTATTACGAATAAAATATCTAATTTGACTATTAAGAATGGGAAAGAGACTTAACGAAAACTAGCCAAGCATGGCGATTTCTTAGTTACTAATCCGACGCCAAAACGTCCCTTCCTCGAAAAGAAATCCCACCGAAATGGCTAAGCCGAATTGGCAACGTCCCATTCCCACAAAATTGCGTTCAAAATGTTTAGATTTCGGCTTGAAATAACCCATAGAGGTTGCTATGCCGCTAAACAAAATCAACCAAACTATTAAGTAGGTTCCTTGATGTTTTGCTGTTGTCCTTCTTGCCTTCAGTATGCGTCAAAATCACGAAGTCTTTTTTTTTATTACGTGTCCCAGTGATGTCAATTATCTTCAACTATAAGCTTTTTGGTTTTCATTTTACTTAAAACTTCCTTGTTACTCATCATATTTTGTCCATATAATTCCTAGCGTTGTTCCAGAAAGTTCCGATTCTGTTGCTTCTTCATATTTTGGGAACATTGCCCAGTATTCACTACCATATAGAATGATTAATATTGGATAGAAATCCAGGCTTTTTTCTACTTCTAATAAAATTCTTCTGGTTCTTGATGGCCATGTATTTTTCTTTTTAGCTACTCGCTAAAAGCTGTAAATCGTACTAGTTTCTAATAATCTTCAGTTTCTTTCATTATTAGCTTAACCATTTGACCTTGTCCAACATTGAACTCTTAAGGGATGATGATGCTGTTTTATTTGTAACGAAAGCAGTCGTCTGTTTTCTATTTCTGATACGAGGCTACAAATTAATAGGAATAAGCTATTCAGTAACGATCAATCACTGATCTTGCTCATAAAATTTCATACGAATAAAATGATTTCTCCCTTACAGTTGTGACAGAATTGATTGATTCAAGAAACTCAGAATACTAAATCAATGATATACTTTGCTATAATGACATTTGAGTAGCTAGCAATTGTTTCTTCACTCCATCACGCTGCTCTTCCTTGGCCTAACCCTCTCAACCGACTTCACGTGGAACGATTATCTATCGCTGCATCTACCGCTAGGAAGGTTGGGTCACTCTGTCGGGCCGAAAGTTTTTCTCGCCCGAATCTACCTTGCATATTTGTCCGTACATGGAATACTGTTGTCATATTTGGTCGGGTGCTCCTGCTATTCATCTCGAGGTTCTCGAAAAAATCCAGAGGATGATCCTAACGTAGCAGTTCGCCTTCAGTCACTTTCTTCCCTCTGTCTTTTCTACAAATATTTTCACGGCTTCTGCTATGACGAGGCTCTTTCCCTGGTGTCCCAACCCCATGAATTTACTCATGCTAATAGATTGGCATCAAGATCTCTCCCTTATAGCGTCAAAATAGTGAAAGGTAACCGCCATTTCTACTAAATCAGTTTTTTTTTTTTGCCCTTTCCCGTCTTTTTTCTGTATACTTGCTTCCGTGATAGCTACAATCTCCAAATGTTTAAATACAACGTCAATTGCTATCTTCTACCTCCCTAAATTCCGCCACCTCTCTAATTCCATCCACCTCCTTAAATCTCATCCAACTCTTAACCTTTCTTCGGCGTCACCTTTACTCTGTTTTTTATGTCACTGTCACCCCCTGCACACCAGTGGCAATCCCACATTTCTTGGTGTGAAATGATTATAAAAAAATCAACTCGAGATGGTTTTTAATCAACTTTCCGTAAATGACATTATTTAATTTCATCGAAATTATCGATATTTATAAAAGTCTAATATGAAATGTTTACCGAATAACATAAGAAAAACAACCGTGATTTGAAATTAAGGACCTCATTGTCACTGATATCGTCGGCCATTCATTTTACTTACGCCATCTTACAGTTGTCGTACACAGCTCTCAGATTTTAATATAGAAAACAAATTTTGCTTGGAAACTTGAAAAAGATGTACTTGTCTGATATCAGTGAACTTTTATATCTGTGCTTGTATAAATATCGCAAATTAATAAGCCGTTCATCGATTTATTATCATGTTTATCGTTTTAGGGTCGATGAGCTGTACAAACAAAACCAGTACATTATGGATGGCTTCATATCAGTTGTGTTGTTTACCGTGAATACTGCCAGTTAATCAATGATAATGTTTACAATTAACAAAAAAAAACAACTTATTTACGTGGGTGAGATAATCACTCTCGTGAGACGATCATTTTATTTATTCTTTCGCTTACCTGCATAAGCAGTTTACCATTTATAATCACCAGCTTCTAATCGAAGAACATATCCATTAAGATATATTCGATATTTACAAGGCGAGCTGAAAAAGTTCATAGGCTGACTATGAAGAAGTAGTGCAAGAGCTGTGAAATCTTGCATGCATTAATTTCAACTCTTTTTGTTAATAACTGCATTGTTTCCTTCCAGGTAAACTGACATCTGACTGTGCAATGAAGCCTTCAAAAGTAACTAGTTGCGAATTCTCTTTGAAAATGAAGAAAATTTGGCTTCGTTGTGTTATCAAGTTTCTGCAGAAAAAAAGGGTTGAGCACCCAAGGGCATCCATACTGACATGATTGCTACATTAGAGGATGACTCTCCAGCTTTATCAACAATGCAAAAGTGGGCAGCTGAATTTAGAAAGGGAAGATTCATAAAGATAACCCAAGGTCTGGGCGCCCTGCCATTGCCACTATCGAGAAAAACATTGGTTGTGTTACCCACACGGTAATCGCTGACAGGTGATTAACTATAAATCAAATAGCCAATGCTATTAGCATATCCAGTGAGAGAGTTGAGAATATTCTGTACAAATAAATTTGCATGACGAAGGTTTCTACTCGGTGGGTGCCACGTTTTCTTAGATCTGATAAAAACCGCACCAGGCTGATCATATCACGGGAAAATCTAATGTTGTTTTCTTGAAAGTTTTCAAACCCAGGGTGAATGTTGGGTTCATCACTTTGATCTAGAAACAAAGAGAAAATGCATCCTGTGAAAACACCCCTCTTCACTTGTTCTAAAGGTTAGGGTCATTTCATCAACAGGGAAAGTGATGGCCACAGTTTTGGGGGATGTCATCTTGTTTTGTTTAGTATCTTCAAAAAGGCCACACCATCAATAGGATATAGTATGCCAACTGAGGCAGTTACGAAAGACTATTAAGACCAAACACCCAGAAAAAACTGACGAAAGGGGGCCTTGTTTCATAAGGACCGTTTTCCAGTACACAAATTCCTTAGTTTCAATGACTGATGTGCGTGAATGTGGCTTTGAATTGGTTGATCACCCCACCCTATTTTCTTGTTTGACTATCATATGTTCCCCAACGTGAAAAAACATTTGGCTAGGAACCAGTATCGCAATGATGATGACTTCATATCTGCTATTGATAACTTTTTTTACTAATAGGATGAAGGCTTCTTTACCAATAGGATCCATGCACTGCAACACTGATAGAAGAAGTTTCTGAACTGCAAGGGGGACTATGTTAAAAAATAAAGCCTCAATTGGTCACATTCCATGAGAGTATCTTAGTCAAAGTATGAACTTTTTAGCTAACCCTCAGATAATAATAATAATAATAATAATAATAATAATAATAATAATAATAATAATAATAATTTTAAATAAATAATAAAAAAAATTAATGCCCCGGACAAAGATGGCAAAAAACGTGTTTTCTTATTGACATGGTAGTTCCTGAAGACTGTGATGTAACTTTCAATATCTGAAAATTTTTCTAGAATGCAAGGATCTTGAAGTAGAGATCTCAGAAATGTAATGCATGAAGACATCAATAACTCCACTTTTTGGGTGAACACCTGTTAAGCCATGTCTTAGAGAAATATAAAAAAAATGTTCTCACAAGCACAGCTCACACACTACGAAGGGCTTTATCTATGTAAAATATGATTTTTTAGGTTGTTTTTTATTCATTTATAGACATTCAGTGGAAAATGTCATGATGTTATTTCTGACCTTAGGTCTCTGGTTGGGACCCGGAAGGAAATGACGATACAACAGAAATCAAATAGATGGTGATTATAATATTGATAATAATTTAGAAAGTTTATTGGAATTACACTGAACACCATATCGAAGTAATAATATTTATACTGATGAACATTGTTTTGTGTTTTTAATACAAATGTTCCCCCAACGATAGGCTCATAAGCCGCTCAAGATAGAATGGATACTGTTAAAATGGTTGTGATGAATGAGATGAGTGATATGAACGAAAGAGTAGTACAGTAGCATGTGAAGATTATAAGATAGATTACAATTGAAGTGGTTATGATTGCAGCCGTAAGGAAAGAAATCACACAGGAGTTTGGTTCACACTGTAGCAGTTCTTGGGGGAAAAGTTGTTCGAGTGAAACTTTGTAATAATTTGTAATAATAAAGAAAATGAGTGATTCGACTCCGTGGAAAAAGCATGACAGGTTTTAAATGTAAAAGTCTGGACATTATAATACACGATAATATTGTACATTTTAGAGAAAAGTCTTGCTTTGGTGATTACTTCTCTATTCCTCACTGATGGCAGAGGTTGGTGTTCGAGTGTGGATTCAGTCAGAATTTCGTATGCTGATTTTTCAAGTAGAAGGCTGGTTCACTAGGCTTGTCAGATTTGCACAATACCATCTCCGTCCTGTTTCCACTCACATTTGGTCTTAAGCTAAGTAAATATTACCTATTTAAAAAAAATATTGTCTGTTCCTGTCTGTCTGTCTGTCTGTCTGTCTGTCTGTCTGTATGTATGTATGTATGTATGTATGTATGTCTGGCTTTTAGGGAGTGCTAACTTACTTCACTCTATAAAGAACTATAAGTGAAAATACAATTGAGTTATTCCCTTGTTCGCTAGTTGAACCGCGTTACTTAGTTCAACATAAGCTGACACGTACGTGGGATTCATGATTTGAATCAAACGAATCCTTGTTGTTTTCGGGCATAAATGTTATTTTATTATGTCTTAAAATACACTTACCTTTTCATTCATCCCAACAACCAGGGATATAACACTGTCTTAATTTCTTTCTTTCTTTCTTTCTTTCTTTCTTTCTTTCTCCGCCTGTTCCTATCTATCTATCTATCTATCTATCTATCTATCTATCTATCTATCACCCAGTTTATGAACAGAAGCAAATTGGCTGTGCCTCTCTATTATAAACGGTCCCGAGGTAATATTCTCCTCGACAGAAGGCGGGGCTCTTTGCCTCGATATTTGCTTCAAACTCAACTTTAGATGACAATGGCCATCCTCACCCCAACTTCTCACCTCTCATTGAGCACAAGCTAAGCAACGTATAAAAAATTGCTTGATTTATCAAAAACCTGGAACCCAAAAAAGCCACTAGCCTGGATAAAAATCCAGTGGTTGTCATTAAAAATATCAGTCAAGAATTATCCCACGACTCTGGCAAAATTATTTAACCGCTGCTTGAAGGAGAATTTCTTCCCAGGAATGTGGAAGAAGGTAAGTCTATGTCCATTCTTCAGAAACGCGAGCAACCGATCCTCCACCTCTCAGTACATACTCATTAGTCTCATCAATATATCAGCAAAACTTTTCGAGGTCATTTTCAACAAGGTCGTGGAGCACCTGGATAGGAACAACCTCTTGTGTAACGAGTAGTATGGGTTTCGATCAGTTCGATCCATTGCTGACGCACCAACCATCATTACACATAAAATTAGCAAAGCCCTTGGCGACAGACACACTGCAAGGACCATAGCATTAGATATCTCAAAAATAGATTAGTAGATGGATTGGAAAAGACTGATTTGGTTTACCTAAAATATACTCCGATTATTAGCAAATGCTGATGACGTGACGATATATGAGCGCACCTCCAAAACTTCAATCAGAGATTGGCAGCTAACCTCTCTTCCTATCTACCACTAACTTTCCAATAGGGAAAACACTGACTGGTTTTTCAATGCCTGCAAGACCCCAGGTTTACATCCGATACAGGTAAAATTATCAGTTTCTTATGCTGCTGCAGTAAGTACCTGACTTTTCATGCTATCCTTTACCATTATAAATAGATACCTCCACTAATGCGATGAAAAAACAAAAACAAAATGAAGATAAAAGGCTTCAAACTTAATAAAAACAAAGTTTTAGCGACAAAATATTTATGCTATTATTATGAGGAAAAATCAAAGTACTTTTTAATTACTTTTTGAAATGTTAATCCTTTCTAATACGTTCGAAATTTTAGTAAAAAAATCTTTTTCTTTCTTTTTTATTGTCAGCGGGTGATTTAATTTATAACATAGTTTAATATGGATAATGTAATATTACGAAACTCGGTGAAAAACAAATTAATTTAGAAATTCTTGCAAAAATCAAATAATTGTCAAATTTTAATGAAACTTTCTAAACTTATTCACAAATTCTTTTAAGAAAAGAATATATAAAAATATTTTTACATCTTTTACCCCTCCCCCTCCTCGTAAGTTCATGAATTTTCAGGAAATTAAATTTCTTTCCGAAAAATTGTTTTATTAGCTAAACGCAGGTCTCCTTGGGAATATAAATCATCTATTTTTTTTCAAACAGCCTTTTTTCCGATTATCTACTCCGAAGATTAACATAAAAATGCAATAAAACTATAACATTATTTAATCAGATACGCTTTTAATTGCTTTTTATAATATATATATATATATTAAGGACATTATAGTCTGAAGAAAAAATGAATAATGAATTTTTGCAAGAATTTTCATTTTTTCTTTTTTCAATTACAATGATTTATAAAGTTTCAATTGTTTTTTATTCTTCAAAGCCTTGTCACAGTGAGTTAAGTTGTTAAGTGAAGACTATATTTACTAATCAAGAATTGTGTGTGTGTGTGTGTGTGTGTGTGTGTGTGTGTGTGTGTGTGTGTGTGTAGGATAATGTTTGCTTAAGTATGATAATTCATGTGTGACTTTGGACAATTTTGTCAATTCTGGTTAATTAAACTTTGCTTATCAATTGGCTGTCATTATTCACTTTACAAGTCAGAATGCTATGACTTCCATGATTAAGAAATATTTTATTCTAAATTCAATGCTTGTTTCAAATCAGATTAATTTAATTCTAAATTTGCTCATTTTCAAAAAAAATAACGGGTCACAGATGTATATTTTATTTTTGAATTTGAAAAGTTTTTAAAACCGAAAATCAACTTTTGTTTACAGACTTTTCAATCTGTCAAAATGGACAAAAAAATGATAACTTTTAAAAACTTCAAAACCGTTGAGTTTCCAATCAATATAATTTGTAATTGAAATACACCAAAGTATGTTGCTTACTGGAAATAGCAAATTTAATCATTAAAGCGAAAATGAAAGCTTCAAGAAAGATTTTTTTATTTTTTAAAATTCACTTTAAAACTAAGGTATCGAAAATGAGTGAAGGCACCTAATCATAAGAGACAGATCAGACCGAAAATAAAGTGCTGTTGCCATATCTTGGCAGGAGCTGCACAAACCTCATTTTCCAGTTTGACATAGTTCTCCAAGGCTTTGTTGGAGAAGAGTTATTTTCCTCACTCCAACCGCTATCACACAGATTCTTCTTTGGAGCCTGTCGAGAACACTGAGACGGACAGCAGGGACGCCTGACCAGATATGACAACAGTATACCTTGCACGGTCGAATGGTTGATTTGTATATGTGCAAGATGGATTCAGGCGGAAAAAACTTGCTGGCCCGACACAGTGACCCAACCTTCCTAGCAGTGGATTTAGCTATTGATTCAATGTAATGGTTTCACTTGAGGTCGGAAGAAAGGATAATACCGAGGAGGCGCAGTGTATTTTTTCAAGGATACTTGCCTGTTCCATGCTTATGAGTAGCAGAAGAGATTGCCTGTGATGATAGACAGATAGGAGTTTCGTTTCCGAGGCACTGAAATTTACCAGACACTTCTTACCCCCAATCTACCACTGAGTGGAGGTCCTTCTCGAGATCAGCAGCGATGTTATATTTGTCCGCCTCTTCTGATGCGGGAGTAGATGGTGGTGTCATCTGTGTAGATGCCTACTTTGGATTTGATCACGTCTGGGAGATCATTTATGAAAATTTAAAGAGCGTCGGGCCTAGGATAGAGCCCTTGACCACTCCAGCGTTCGTGCGGTAGGATGTGGAGGCATGCCCATTCAAGACGATTTTCATTATGCGATTAGATAGGAAAGATTAGACCACATCTCGCAAGCGTCCAGTGATACCATAGCTTTGAAGCTTGCGCAGGAGGCCAGCGTGCCAAACCCTATCAAAAGCCTTAGAGATATCCAGGACAACAGCATGAGCCACGCCGGACTTATCAAGGGCCTGGTATATGTACTCCGTGATGGTCATTAGCATATCGGCAGTAGACCTGGCAAAGCGGAATTCATACTGTCTGTCTGAGAACAGTTTATGGGCAGTAAAATGTTGATAATAGCCTCGAACACTTTTCCGAAAATTATGGATCAGAGGGTTCCCCCGAATTCTTAAATACAGGAACAACAGAAAAGAACTTCAAGCAGGCAGGAAAACAGGAAGAAGAAAGGCAATGATTGTAGTGTTTATAGAAGACATAAGAGAGTTCAAGGGCATATTTCTTCAGGACAATGACCGGGATTCCATCCCCTCCGTCCTCCTTATGGGGTTTAGTTTTGATATTATCTTAGATACCAGAGACAGAGTTATGTAAAGCTCTTTCAGTTGAGTCTCAGTTCTAAACGGGAAGTCGGGTGCGGGTACTCCTTATGAGTCAAATGTGGAGTTTGATGAGAATCTGCGAGCAAAGCATTCGGCCTTGTCCAAAGTTGCCGTGAAAACCTCGAAATTATTAATTAATGGCAATATGGAGGATTTGCTGTTGTTCAGAATACGTTTGCACATTCGTCAATAGTTCTTTGAGCCGAACTTGCGGTCAGCTATGCGCTGCTTCATTCACTCAGCAAACAGCAGCTTGGCGTTATCCAGGATCGTCTTACACTCATTACGAGTAGAGGCGAATAGGCGTCTATTGTGGTCAGTTACAAGGCATGAATCAGGTAGAGGTGAAGCAGGGATCTAGTAGAGAAGCTTGTCTTGAAGGGATACTGGGAAAGCGAGTAATGGATTGAGAAAGAGCAAATTTCATGGCGTAAATGCCAGTTGAATAAGTAACAGAGTCTTTTAGCCACTTGGCATGGTGTGCGTTAAGATCTCCAAACACAAATATGTTAGCGAATGCATGGAAGGAAGTAGCCTTGTCTATATTGTCAGAGATTCTGTCTAGCAGGGAGCAGTCAGGAGAGGAGGGGGAACGGTACAGAAAGAAAAGATAGCTAACCGATTTGAGAAGTGACAGCCAAAGACACACGTATGGGTGGTCAGGAAATTCAAGAGATGTCGCATATGGTTAGAGGGGGGTGTTCACTGACGTAAACCCCCAGCCCATGCATATGGACGGTTGAGTTCTTCCTTAAGAGTGGAAGGTAGCCAGGGATCGAGAAATCAGAGGAGGGAATTGAGGAGTTGAGATTAGTCTCACAAAGCGTTAGGATGTCAGGGAAGTTTTGATGAAGAAAAGATTCAATGCTACAGAAGTTGGTTCGAATACCCCGGATGTTAGTAAATGAAATGTTAAGACGTTCAGGTGATTTTACTTTGCCTGGTTTAGCTTTTTGTGCGGAGAGATGGTTGTTCACGTTTGATGATGTTGTTGAAGAGAGACTTCGAGTAGAGGAGGCAGACGGTCATTAGCTGCGACATGCACTGGAAGGGAACTGGCGCGGGCTGCAGCAAAGTGTGGCCTCGGGTTTGCCCACCGAAAGCGCCTGCAGAGACACCTATCCATGCGCGACATGGCACTGCAAGAACCCCGATATACTGCAAATGTTTATCAGAGTGGGAGGGCCTATCTACTCAACTTGAAAAAAAATGGCTAAGTTTTAACTTAGTATAAGTCAAGAGGTCCGGGTCTCTGACAAAAATCTGGTAATGTCAAAAACGACAGACATGGGCGAAAATTAAATCAAACAATCGTTAGTATACTTAGGAAAAGTAGAAACGTAGATATAGAAGAGGTGCGAATTCGCTCTCTCTCTCTCTCTCTCTCTCTCTCTCTCTGCATATATATATATGTGTGTGTGTGTGTGTGTGTGTGTGTGTGTGTGTGTGTGTATCAGTCTGTTTCTATATTTCTATCTATCTAGATGTTACTATCTTTCTGATTACCTATATATCAGACTCAGTTCCAATTCAACAATGTACCTATCTCAGTCTGTTCCTGTCCATCTATTTATCTAAGTCTGCTTCTATCTATCTATCTATCTATCTATCTATCTATCTATCTATCTATCTCAGTCTGTCCCCATCTATCTATTTCAATCTGTTCCTATTTATCTATCAATATATATATATATATATATATATATATATATATATATATATATATATATATATATATTCCCCTGTGAATCTTAGTAGTTCTTCTCGCTTTGCTAAGACCCCTGCTCCGCCATCCATTCACACAAGCTCGTCAGCTTGGTGCTCACTGCCTTCCCCTATATCTTTTGCGCTCAGTATACTCCGTGATGGTTAAGCTTTACAAGTCTTTCTCATCGTGTCCAATGAATTTCAGCTGTCTTTTCCTGATTTTGAGTAGAAGTGTTCTTTCTGATGCAATTTTTTTCCAAGACTTCGTTGTTGCTTACGCGCTCCGTCAACGGAATTATCTGTACCCTTCTGTAGAACCACATTTCTGCTGCCTCTAGTTTTTTTCTTCATCCTTGGGGTGATTTTCCGTTTCTCTGCACCTTGTTTACCTTCTGGAACGTTCTTTTGCTAGACCAATGCGTATTCGGATCTCGGTGCCATCTATCCTCTGTTAAAAATTTCGCAGATATTTAAACTTCTGCGCCAGCTTCGTGTTGATATCTCCAATTTGTAACTCGCATCTTGGACATTTTCTCTTGATGGTGACCATATTTTCTGTCTCCCTGCTGTTAATGGTTAGTCCTTTATTCTTGCTTTCTGTTAAAATTCTACCCCAAATATTTAAAGTTCTAGACCTGCTAAATGCTGATATCCAATTTGTAACTCGCATCTTGGAGAATTGAAAACGCCGAGTAAACAACAGTGTACTGTTCACAGGAGAGAGTCAGACATATTCACGGTTGGCAGTTATTATAGGTGTTTGTGAAAATGTTTCTTCTTTTTAAAAGAGTCGTTTAAGAATAAAGAACATATGGCGTGACAAATGTTTCATTTTATTTGCTGTTGCAGCACAAGCCACAATATTCAATGCATCTCGATAACAGATGCCATTTGTCTCGACTGTTGCAAAGAACGATCTTCCTGCTAAAGTTTGAATTAGAAGCTTTCGTAATTTTTCTAACAAATGATATCAAATCAAGTGTAACTAAAGGTGTTCATAATACGACAGAATTTTAGAGAATTACGCCTGACAAAAGACTTAGTGAACAAGCTGGAATTATAGAAAAATCTACACAATTTATTTTACCACTGATATATATATATATGTGTGTGTGTGTGTGTGTGTGTGTGTGTGTGTAGCTACTGTTTTAAAAGTCTACCATTTCTCCATAGTGCTCAATCGGCGTGCGAGAGCGTCATCTGCAGACAGTTCTGTTTCGCTGAATTACAGCTCATCAGTATGGTTATACATCCGAGCCAGGGTTGAAACCCGACCGAAATGACATCAGTCGGTTATTCTAACCTGTCAGCTATGGGCGTTCAATGGAGGAAGGCCAATTTTAACGTGTTATATACACAATGTAAAAACACACTATATATATAAATATATATATATATTGAAACATTTATAAACATTTTAGAAAAGTTTATTTAAAATTTGCCATATTTATAAGAGAATTCTAAAAATTGGAGAAATTTATAGTCATAAACAGTAAGGACAGGATAGAATCCTTTTTATATAGACAGTGTGGACATAGGAATCAGCACTGCGTGTCTATCTTCAAATTATTTGAAAACCGCTTGAGACGTGAACCTGACAGTCACTATTCAGTGCTAATTCCTATGTCCACTTTTCTACAGGTGTATGCGTTTGAGCATAAGAGGCTCACTGCATAAAGATAAACGAATTGAACATTTGTAATGGTGAAGTAGAAATAGAATTTTTGTTATTTTAATCTTGACAGATTAAACGCCACAATTTATGTCTTCAATTATTTAGCTCACCTATGAATGGATAGTAGTTTTGTAATTGCATTATACTTGTAAAATATTTTTGTAAAATTAATTATTGATGATACAGGCAAAACTGTATTTTATAATTTGCTTTTTTAAGTTTCGACTTGACCCATAGATTTGTGATTGTAATTCATTTGCTAAGAATATTCTATTTCTATACAAATGACAGTAAAAGACCTAATGGAACTGAATAGGTTCTACTCCACTTCCCTTAACATATGACAGTTTCTCTCAGCTGAACTCTTACGACACTATTTCCTTGTTTTCAACGGTTCCCTTTGTATATTCTTCTCTTGTTTTTCATTTTTACTTTTGAAAGTCCAGTAAGCAATTCCGGTGATTCTCTTTCTGTCCGCCACTCGGAAGTGATACGAAAACTTGTTATCTTCCTCTCTACTTCAGACAAAAGGAATCATCGTGTTATGGAAGACATAAGTTAAACTTTTCTTTTCTTTCTTTTTACACAAATCCTTGTCAAAATGTACTTGAGGTTAAAATCAATATCTATGGTTCTAAAAGTACTGTCTTTATTCAAAGAAGCAGCATTCCTGCTTCCCCTCCTGAAGCCAATATACTGATAATGGTAGAGGTTACACCGATGATATAGGTATTCAGAGTTAAGATAAGAATGATCTCGAACAAAAAAAAATCAATATCATCTCCCAAGCGTTCTAAGTATTAGAAGTCAAGATAAACCTTTCCAAAGCAGAAAATATCATCCGAAAATAAAATGAAAGCAGTAATGGCATCTACCCAGAATGCATCATAAAATGTAAGATAACTGCTCTCCTTTAACCACCATAAACAAACTTTCCTGTTGATTCTAATATCCTGAAATGCTTCACCCTGCGCCTCCGAGGCTTTACTTTTTCAATCGACCTGAAGTGCAATCTCCAAAAATTTAAATGCAACATCAGTTCCCATCTTCTTGAACCCCGTTAATTTTTTTTATCCTTTCCTCAATTCTCCTTGTAGCCAGTCTTTTCTCTCACTGTAGCCCCTAGCATACTAGTGGCAGCTCGGCTTTGCTTTTGGTGAATTCTTTTTTTTAAAAATGTCGAATTAATAAATACTTAACGCTTCAAATACCTCGGTGTATTGTTCATTTTTTTTTCTAATCATTTAATTCCAAGCAAGGCAGAACTACCACTGGTGCGCAGGGGGTTACATAAGAGGTGAGTGATGAGAAAGAGGAACAAGTTACGGGAGTGTCATTGAACGGTTAAGAGAAGGATGAGAACACTAGTGTGATGAAGGCTGCATGAGAGTAGAGTGGAAAGGAAGAACAGCATGATACAAGGGGGGGGTCAGGGAAAGGACGCGAGTCAAGGAGATAAGAAATGGCAATTGACTTTGCATTTAAATTATTGGATATTGCAGGTGTCAGGGAAACAGGTATACGGAAGGAAATGCCACAGGCCGGAAGTGAGAGAAAAGTACCCGATGGAGTAGAAGTTGCGATTATATTTGATTGATTTCACTTTAAAAGGGTGGGACCTAGCCGCTAGTTTAGTAGCTCGAGTAAATTCATACAGAGGGGGCACCAGGGAGCTAAGCTGATTGGAGCAGAAGTCGTGAAAGTATTTGGAGAAGAGACAGAGGAAAACCACATTACGTCAATGAGAAAGTGACTTGAGCTGATCTACCAGGTCGGGATCACTTACAATGTAGATTCTCCGTTAGATTTTGTCATAAAGCCCGAGATGAATAGCAAGGACACCCGACTAAATGTAACAGCAGTATTCAATGCACGGGTGGATGGTAGATTTATATATGTGCAAGATAGATTCAGACGAGAAAAACTTCCTGACGCTACACAGGGAACCAACCTTCCTAGCAGCAGATTTAGCTATGGATTCAATGTAGTCATTCCACTTGAGGTCGGCTGACTAGCCTGATCCATTCTGATGGGTGGGTGGAAGCGGTTGTTCGTAAAGGATAGCAGCTTCGTTTTGGAAGCATTAAAATTTACGATCCATTTCTTACCCCAGTCCACTTTGTTTTGTTTTTTTGTTTTGTTTTGTTTTTTGTTTTTGTTTTTTGTTTTTTTTTTGTTTTTTTTTTTTGTTTTTTTTTTTTGGGGGGGGGGGGGGGGTTACTGTTCATCAACTTTTGCAGATTATTTAATATTTAGAAATTATTCTTAAATTGTAAGATTTTAGAGAGATAATGATTGGAGGAAGTGGTATTTGCATGAAAGTGAATATAATGAAATCAACTAGAATTAGAACTCGGTTCTCCGATTTCCGATTCCGAGCCGTTATCATTACACCAACCGCACACCCAAGCTTACAGCACCTGGTATTTCCAGGCGATCACCAATAGAGGTACTGACAAAGCAATTTGATATTACAAAGAAACTGAATGAAACAACCAGAGTGAATATACATTGCCGTACAACAACTAAAAAATCTCTAATATAGTCATTGGGACTTCAATCTTTGGACCTGGCAGTGTGAACTTGGACTCAATGGAAACAATAAGTGAACAGTACTAAAAATAAAAACTAGACGAGATGAGGTAGAATTTACATTATTTACACTGTTTGGACTGTTGTCTTCATCCATGTTACGGCGTTTCAGCCGTTGTACGCTTCGGCCTTCTTCACGAACACATGGCCCAATGGATATTGGCGTTGGTTAGTTCAGTGATTTGACTCAAAGTATGTGATTTCAATACCTGGCTACAGCAGTGGTGAACAAATAATTTAAAGATTTGTGTTAAAGGGAGATAACTACACGGCATCCGAAAGTGGAATCGCATATTGAATGAGAATGATGTACCTCAGTGACCGAAATAAAGGGTTCGGTTCAAAATTCCAAATATCTGAAGAAGATCAAGGCCGAAATGTCGTATGACAACAAAGATGAGAACAACAGCCCGACCATGTAAATAATGTAGACGAGATATTCTTAGATATTGAACGTGAACCGTCTACCTCCGGAGTTGAAATAAAATGTTCCGTTCAAAATTCTCTGTAACTTACCTGGCTCGACATACATCTGATGAAACAACGACCGAAACGTTGTAATAACAACAAATAGGTTAAAAATCACAGACCATGTCGCAGGATTCTGTATTGATTGGAAGATATAATTAGGTTAAAACATTTACCCATAATTTTGAATTTAGAATAAACTGCTTCTTGTAAGGACAAAACAATAAATTGCAAATCAGTCTTTGGTTACTTTGAATTAATTTCTTTGTTATTATTGTGTCATTTTTCATCATATTTCGATTTCTGCTTTGGTCTCACTACCAACCAAGTCTACGGGGAGACCTAAGGCAGGTAGTGGCGTGTTGTTATGACTCCATTTCATGTTTTTCTATCTTCCCTATCATCCCCAGCATTACATAGATAACGTTTTCCTTAGTGTGTGGGCTGTACTTAATAAGACAATTTTTTGTATATCTCTTAAGCTGGAGTTTCCAGGGATTCTTTCAATGTGTTGTTTTGTTCCATTTTTTATCATTCCAAGTGCACCTACTATCACTGGTACAACTCTTGTTTTCAATTTCCACATTTTTTCTATTTCAATTTCCAGGTCTTTATATTTTGACAGTTTTTCAAATTCCTTGGTTGCTATGTTACAATCCGCTGGACAAGCCATATCAATTAATAGACAAGTTTTCTCCTTCTGGTTTTTAACAATAATGTCTGGCCTGTTTGCTTCAATTTTTCTGTCTGTGTAGATGGTGTAATCCCATAGAATGGTTCCATCTTCTATTTCTGTAACCGGTGCTGGATGATGTTCATACCAGTGTTTGTTTACAGCTTTTCCATAATGTTTGCACATTGCCCAATGTAAATATTGCCCAACTCTATCGTGGCGATTTTTATATTCGTTTGGGGCAAGCACAGAACAGCCTGAGATTAGGTGGTCTATTGTTTCTTGGTGTTTATCACAAAACCTGAATTTTGGATCCATATTATTATGCATAATATTTGCCTGAAAGTTTCTCGTGAAAAGACTTTGGTCTTGTGCTGCAAGTATAAATCCTTCAGTTTCAGACTTTAATCCAGATGCACGTAACCATCGATGAGTATTAACTTTGTCAACATTGGATTTATTGGCACGTACTGGATATTGGCCATGCAGAGGTTTGTCTTGCCAGCGCTGTTTCATCTTTTCAAGAGCTTTATCTTTGGCTTTCATTTTCATATTTTTTGCTGCAATAGTTGGTTCTTGGCTACTGTTTTGCTTTTCTACAGAATCTACTAACTGTAATTTATTATTATTATTATTATTATTATTATTATTATTATTATTATTATTATTATTCAACCGCTTTCTTTTACGGATTCTTTCAGTCGTTTGTTGTATTTTGAATGTCGACATTTACTGAAACGTGATACGCTTTTCCACTCATACACGTCTGCTCCGGTACGTACGTATGCTTGTGTGTTTATGAGAATGTCCTTCCCTGATTTGCATACTGAACGTTCCAGTGAAGTGGGTGAACCTAACCTATAATCTATTTCTTTGATCATATCTTCGAACTCATTCAAACGCCTGTCATTTCATAATAAAGCTGTTATGGTCTATGCTCGATGTGCTAGTCGAACGATGTGAGTACAGTATATTTGAGAGTTCCTTAAACCTTATTTTCCAGTGATCCTTGTCTATTATTCAAATAAATGATAAAGGTTAATCAGTAATACTTTAAAATATGATACGGATTCAATCAGTTAAGTGCCAAAAAGAGATATGACTGACTGGGTAGAAGATTATCCCGCAGTAGGTTGCCATTACTTTCTACGGTAGACTGGTTGCCAGCCAAGTCTATAGAACCCAATCTGTCCTGTTATTTAAACCATAACCGGAGGGAAGAGACGAATTAATACCTTTCCCAAGGGTATTTGCGCGTCAGTGAATGCAAGGAATTCAACTGGAATTCGAACTCGGCTCTTCGATTTCCCGTTCAAAGCCGATATCCACTGCACAACAACACACATGATACGGATTAAAGTTTTTATAAAAAGTTGTTTTAATAGAAATATTTTACCAATTTCAACCGAGTGAAATACTGTTTAAACGGTTAACGAATACCGAATGTTTCCCTATAAGTCAGTTTACCGTGTCGTGCCAGAAAATGTTTTCTCGTCAGTATCCATCTTACACGTTTATAGATTTACCATTCGTTTGTGTATTGAATATATCTCGTGCTCTAGTAATTGTGGCCTGAATTGAATGCGATGGATGTCAAAGATTTGTAGTTCCAACAGGACGGCGCCACATGCCATACAGTCAATGTAACAATTGAATGAAAAGTTCTCAGGTCGCATCATTTCTTGAAACAGTGATATCAATTGGCCACCACGATCGTGCGACTTGACGCCTTTAGATTTCTTCCTTTGGGGGGTCATTTCAAAGGTAAGGTCTATGCAAACACGCCAACAACAATTCAACAGCTGAAGGATGAGATAATAAGGCATATTAGTAAAATCGAGGAGCAACTATGCAGAGATGTCATCAAAAATTTTAATCATCGAGTGGGAGTGCGCCATCTAAACCCTAGCGGACATTTGGGTGATAGTATATTTCACATATAATTGCCATGACTCAAATAACATGATCCAGTAGGGAAATCAATAAAATTTTACTAATAACACTGTTTTATTTACTGCTAACTTCGATTCGTCTTAATATAAACGATCAGTCAAATGAATATGGAACGAGAAATTAAAGTTAAAATCCAGTCTATGTTCTAAACTGGATACATAACTTTATATCGTATTTATACGAGGAATATAAAAAATATAAAAGTTATAATGAATAATTAAATAGTTATTCATTTTGTGAATAGATTGAAGGTTACCTTTTTCTATTTTTGCGACTGTCCAATTGCATTCATTGTGCGAGCATAGAAAAATCACAATATCTAATGTGAATGAATTCAATAAAATAAGCTTATTAAAAGAAACGTTCTCAGGAAACACATCAACACATATTCACCTTTCAATTATACAATATATATACATATATATATATATATATATATATATATATATATATATATATATATAACTGTTTTTTAGTAAAGTAGTTTTGAAGTTATCAACACACGAAATCATCCGACCAAAAAAAATCTAAATATATTGTTTATTGCAACCAGACATGCGTGACTTACATAGATTTATTAACATACGAAAATATACATTTTTGCAAAACGTGCATGTTCGTTGATAGTTTTCCAACTTGAGCGTGGAATATTTGGCTATCTCTGACAGGTGCTGCATTCTTCTGCGCAGTCGATTCTTGGTTTTCACAAAAGGTTCAAGTGATAAGTTTGCATTTTCTTTTTTCTATCAATGTAATCTTTTTCTTCAAGTCAACCAATATAACATCATTGCATAAAGATCACAAGGAAAGGTACGATAAGAATGTTTCTTCCAAGAGTAGCTTCATTCAGTTCTACTTATAGATTCCAGCCAGGGTCATTAATGTCTTAGTATTTATTACTACTACTACTTCATATCTCAATCATAATATTACTTATTTCCTTATGAGGAAACATTCGACATTCATTGACTGAGCAGACAGTGCTACTATCGGTTTGCGTTTCTCCTCGGGTAAGTTGACACCGATGCAATTTAGATATTGCAACTATTACAGGAATAAAAATAGAAGCAATTCATTCGACTGATTAGAAAGCTCCTCAAATCCAGAAACCTGAAGGATTTTTTAAAATCTTAAATATAAAATTACTGTATCAAAATTGAACCATTAGTCGCGCTATCAACTTTGCATAGTCGCGCTCTCAACTTTAAATCGTATTGTCAGTAGCTAGAGCGCGTGTATGACAAACTAAAAAAGGCGTATACTGCTTTGGTCAATCGAGGTCGGGTCGGGCGGGCTTTGTTTCAACAAAACAATGCGAGGACACACACTGCCAGGTAGGCTGACTAAGGATAAGTTCAAACAGATGGACGATGTTGAGATTCTTCTACACTTACCCTTCAGTCCCGATGCTGCTCTGAGGGGTGATGGCCTATTCCACTCAACGGTACATTTACTCCTCGACTAATGGTTTAATACTTTCGATGAAGTGAAGGAAGTGTTCGGTACATAACAAAGCCAGCGGACTGGTATCTTGGACAGATTCAGATGCTGGCTTGATCGATGTCAGAATATCGTTTTAATGATGAAATTTATTTTAAAGAATAAATGTTGGTGTTACTCCATAACATTTTATTGTTTACTTTCTGCTCCGTATAAGTCAGGATTTTCTGGCCAATCTATTCTAAACTTATTTATAAATGGAACTTTGTGTGTGTGTGTGTGTGTGTGTGTGTGTGTGTGTGTGTGTGTGTGTGTGTGTGTGTGTGTGTGTCCGTTACCTATAGACTCCGAAACGGCTGAACCGATTTTCTTGAAAGTTTACACAGTTGTACTATAAGCGTCTACGAGTGTTCTTAGCTAGGTTTTGTGTCGAGGTACCTCCGATAAATATTGAAAATCGATAATCGAAAAAATTGGGTTATAGAAGGAGTGGTCCGATTTTAATCAAATTTGATACACTCATAGAAAAAGACATAAGAAACGATATTCAGAAGTTTCAAGGTTGCTGTTCTTAAAATAGCGCAGAAAAACGATAATATATATATATATATATATATATATATATATATATATATATAAAAGGCAAGATGTTTGTGTGTGTGTCTGTTTATCTGCCTGTATGTCTGTATTTTTTTTTTCAGCCCTTTTATTTTAGTTTTTGCTTCCGGTTTGGCTCTAAGTAGGTATAATTGTAGTTCTTAGTTTCAGTCTTGATACCATTTACTAAGAGGACTTATTTAGCCTTCAAAATTCAGTTTACGACGAAAAAAACTTATTTGATATCGATACCAGGAAATCAAAATTTGACTTACATCCATTCATTTTTCTTTCAGTCTACGGTTTCGCTTTAACCGGAAACAACTATTGCTTTTTAGTCTTTCGTGCCAACGTCTAAAGAGTCTGAGCTCCAGGACCATGGATTAGTTTTAAAGCTTTCATTACACCCGAGCAACGCCGGGCTATACTGCTAGTATATTTAAAAAGAAATCTAAGTATCGATCTAACGGAGCACCTCATAATTTTAACTTTCGTATGAACAAATACACTATGAATTTTCGGAAATGCCTAAAATGATTAGGTCAGTTGATTTCAACCTACGTTAGTTTATTTAATGTATAATTTTATACGATGCACCCAGTGACAATGGAATTTACAACTCAGTATTAATGGTGAACCCGACTAGCCTCTCCAACCATTAACCAATGCCGAGATGGATTTTGCACCTGAAGTTTTAATAATTCCAATAAGTCAGTTCTACACTTCCAGAAACTACCGAACCTCTTCAAAACTGAATATTTATTTTAACACGTAAAATAAATTGCTGCAAAAGTTAATTAAGGGATTCAAAAGGTACATTAAACAAAATAACTCATACAAAACATATTTTAATGTAACGAAGCTAAAGCAAAATTGAAACATCGGTTCTCGTTCAAATAACACTGTTTGCATATTTTTGTGTATAAAGTCTAAGGACGTTTACATCAGTAATATGGCTATGCATATATATAGGATGGCGACTTCCTTGACGAGTTTCATCTTAACATCAAAAAACTGATTAGACCACTGGAAAGGATCAGGATAAAAATAAGTAGGCAAGATATGTCTATATTATTCAATGAAACATGTTTAAATGAAGATATGCTGCCTAATATAGATGCATATATATATATATATATATATATATATATATATATATATATATTCATTCAAAACTCTGAATTAAAATATTTAAAAGCTCTACATTATATATGTATTAAGCACTTTTGAATACAACTATGTACTAGTCTAATTCTGACCAATAATGGGTTTATATATATATAAAATAATAGATAAAATAAAGTAATAGATTCTGATTTTAGTTCTACATACTCATGTAGAAAGAAAGAAAAATACTGGATTTTAAAATTAAATACATACAGGCTAGGATTAAATAGGGACTTAGGTGTTTTGAATCTTTATAAATATTTCAATAGTTAAACATTTTTTAGATACACTTAAAAACAATTTCTTTAAAACAACATTTATAAGTATTATTAAAGATAGGTTTACGTTTACAAATATTTAAAAAGATCTGTCGCTTTCTGCGTCACGTGATGTAAACAATCTCTCGGACGAACGCTCATCGCGGAAACGTTTCTAATTTAAATTTTAAAATCATTTGTTTCTGATGAAAGGCCGAGGACGGTCTGAAATATCAAATATAATAATAGAAATAAATAAATACTGTCAAAAAAATACATTTTTAAAGTTACAACTTTTTAGTAATTTATCCTATACATATTAAGACAGTATACGTGGATCATCACTATGTTTTATATATATATATAAATGTAAATGTGTCGTTATACTCGTTTCGAAAAACCCTCCTAGTACATACGCGGAAGGAAAAATGGTGATAAAAAAGAACGAGCTAAGCACTTGAACATCAGCCAATATATATATATATATATATATATATATATATATATATATATTGGTAACAATCTCTTTTTTATACAGGTTTCATTAAAAATGACAAAGTGTGATGGTTAAGTTTTTATGGAATTTTTCATGTGATTTTATGATTCCTTTCCTTTAAGGAAAGGAATCATAATTTTTATATAATAAATTATATAAAAATTGTCCAAATGTTTTGATTATCCGTTGTTGGCGAATGTTTGTTTAGCCTTATGGAATTCTTTAAAGAATAGTGATCTAACGTATGAGATCTCATAGGCTCTCATGAGAAAATTTTTAATGACGCCGATTTTATATCTAAGAGGACATTGCCTAATGAAATTAAGGTGGCAGGAATTTTACTTTATTTTTTATATAGAGAAGTATTAAAAGTATTATCACGACACTTCACCAGGACGTCTAAGAACGGGAATTTATTTTTTGGCTTTGCTCATATGTGAAGTTTAGGACGGATTTTTTTTCGAATGCATAATTAAGATTGTCGATTTCGTTTTTATTTCTGAGCAAGAAAAAAATATCATCTACATAGCGACGTATATTGTGGGTTTGTTATTTTTTCTTTAAGTGTGCTTTCTATGTGGGACATGTAAAAGAAAATCATGGACCAAGGGGATTTCTCATGGAAATAAATTTGGCTCCAATGAAGAAGTGATATCAGAAACTGAGGTGTATTTTGAGACTAAAGACAAATCGTTCGACAAAAAAAAGGCATCAAATTGTTAGAGAAGCGTTGCAATCAGTGTATCACCTTAGAAGGAGACTATGTTGATGAATAAAGTCAAATTTTGTCTAAAAGTTCTTGTTTTATTAGTTAGGCCCGGAATTTATTGATTGATGTGTTAATTGTTAAGTATTTACTATTATTAGGTCTACACATGTGGTTCATTCAATGTTTTCCAATTATGATTTCTTTCAAGAATTGTTTTCGTTGCCTTTTTTTTTCTTTTTTTTTTTTTTACCTTCCAACTTTTTAAATATCATAGAATATTCTGACACTGTAATTACAAAAACACTATAAAGTTACAGGCATTAGAAACAAACATTTATTTTCACTATATACATTGTTCGGACTGATGCTCTGATCTTTATTATAATATTCACTACGTTTCAGCCGTTGTACGCTCCGGCTTGTTTAGGTGATTGAATTTCAAACCGAACCATTTATTTCGTCCATCGGGGATAGATTGTTCTAGTTGCACGTGCCATGCCTCTTTCGGATATCTCAGTTTCACTTATTTTTCTTAACTCAGCTCTCCAACTTTTTTTTCACCTCGGCTGTGTCTAGTTATTGAACTCACAAGTTTGGGTCTAGTCAATGGATTACTTCAACAGACGCTTTTTATCCTCTGAGCCATGTGGCCCTGAAGAAGGCCGGGACATACAATAGCCAAAACGTGAATATAAGAACAAGGATGAAGACAACACTCCGAACAATGCAAATTATGTAAATGGTTTCAATACCTCATCCCAGAAATATAGACAAAACACAAATTTATGGATGCTTTATGTACGAGGGTCATTCAATAAGGTGAATTTTTCGGTATAAGGACTTCTAATACAGATAAAAGCTTAGGTTTTTTTTTGCGGGGGGGTTCAACGTAGCCTCCCGGCAGTGTCACACACTTTTTCCATCTGTGCACAAGCTTCCGTATTCCCTCAGTTTAAAAATTTTTGGACTGATGCCTCAGCCAATCGCTCACAGCACTTTTGACTTCATCGTCAGGATTGTAAGGGGGATGAGGGAGCAGTTCCCAGCCCAGCACGTTGATAGTCTGCACCGTTTGGGCTGCTGTGTGAAGCCTTGCAGCTGACCTTCGAGTAGGCAAGGTCATCATGGACAATTTTGTGTGCTGTCCCAACAGATAGGCTCAAAGTCCTTTCAGAATCATCCACTGTCACCCTTCTGTCAGACTGAATGAGGTCATTGACTGATTTGATCACCTCAGGAGATCTCACTTCTGTAGACGTCCCAGGTTTGTCTTCATCCTCAACACCGCTCCGTCCTTCTTTAAACAATTTAGCCCACTTGTAGACATTTTTTTTTTTTTGGCTGAAACATGTGGCACCATACACAGTTGATATTCTCTTATGAATTTCATCTGATTTTCACCCTTCAGCAACCAAAAACTTGATAACTGACCTCTGTTCAATCCTGTTAATCTTCAAAACTCAAAGTTTTTTTGTTTTTGTTTTTTTTTTTTTATCTGTAAAAATAAAACTAAATCCCTTTGAAAAAGAAGTAAAGGAAAAAAATAAAAACACATCCGAACTCAATAGCTGCGAAGTGAGAAGAGAGCGATAATCTCCTTTTCGGAAATGGGGTTATAAAAGTCACACGTGACTAGAAACCCTTTTTGATTTCCTTTTGCATTATGAAAAAATTAAATTCTTTATTTTTTTATTATTATTTTATTTATTTTATTTACACTCTTCCACGTACTGCTTAAAACTTTTTCATTTTTCAACGTCCATATTGATTCTGAAAGAAAGTTATCTAAATAAATGTTCCTTTTTACTTATGCCTTTCTTCCCAAATGTTCCGAATATTTTTGTTGTAAATTCTCAATAATAAAAACAATATTTCATAAATTCACTTACATATGTTTAGGTTCTATTCCAATTCGAATCATCGTTTTTTAAAACAATATAGCCGATGAGTGAATGTAGTTTTTAAAAAAAGCAGTGTTATGGGGGGAAAACATTCTTTTGACAATCCATCTTATTGTGGCTATGTAAGTTCATGTTTACCTAATTGTGTATTTGGGTATTTAGATAGTAATTCCTCTTTTAAAGAAATTTCATTGAAAACGACTGATAATGCACTGTGATCAAGCTTTTTATTATAATCTTCTTGTATTTCTACAAGTGATTTCTTTTCTGAGCAGAGAGTGTGTAAACTGTTCATAGGATTTGTGGATCACAGTGCTTTCGGCTAATCTGTTATCAAGGAATATTTTCTATTTATTTTTAATCATTTCGCCCCAAGCAAGGCAGTTTTACTGCCACTGGTGCGCAGGGGGTTATATAGGAGGAAAGTGATGAGAAATAGGGACAGGGTATAGAGGGGTGTCAGGAAGTGGTTACGAGAAGGATGAGAATACTGGTGTGGCGTGGACGGAGAAAAAAGCATGAGAGAAAGGATGCGAGTCAGTGAGATAGGAGATGACTATTGACCTTACATTTAAATTCTTGGAGATTGTAGCTGTCGGGAAAGCAGGTATACGGAAGGGAATTTCACAGGCGGGAAGTGCAAAAAAAGAAGCTACTAGAGTAGAAGTTGCAGTTTCATTTTATTGGTTTCACTGTAAAAGTTGATAGTCTAGTAACTCGAGTAAATTTATACGTAGGGGGCACCAATGAACTAAGTTCAAAAGCCGTGAAAGTATTTGTAGAAGAGACACAGTGAAGCCACATTACGCCGGTGAGAAAGTGATATTTAATTAAATGTGTGTGTGTGTATGTGTGTGTTACTCTGTGTGTGTAAGTGTATATGAAAATTAATAAATGTCCACTCAACTTCAAACATTTGCGTACACACACCGCTCATTAGGGTCGAAAAAATAAGTCGATTGAACTGTTATTAAATATTGGGTATTGTCGCAGTAGCATTGAGCACTTTCTTGACAACAAATTTAATCGCATTGAAGTATGTTAAATTTTAGTAAAGTTACATCTTATGATAGGTGTTATTGATTTGTATGATTACTTTCATTATATATATATATATGTGTGTGTGTGTGTGTGTGTGTGTGTGTGTGTGTGTGTGTGTACGTGGATATATATGCTTTTATTTATATGTTTGTATATATATATATATATATATATGGCCGACAAGGAAGATTTAATTATTTTTTATGAAGTTTTTCCAGCATCCTAACATTTTTCTATTTTGTTTTATATTTATCGCCAACAAAATGGAAAAATAAAAAAATGCTGGAAAAATTAATTAAATATTCCTTGTCGACTGTATTTCATGAAATATATATATATTGAAACAGTTGGTGTAATTTTTATAGAGGTATATTTTAAATTTTGTTTCTAGTGATAATTTCAGAATTAAATCCAAAATCTATATTCAAATGAACTAATTTTATAGTGCAAATTCTGGTTACGGTCTTTCTTTTTTTTTTTTTCAACTTAAAGACTACCCACCTCTACTCAAAACACTCTGACGACGAGCATGTCATCATTATTTTAAATCTCTTCAAATTTATCTTCAAAATCTATAACGATCTTTAATAATTTCCAGATTTAGGTTTGATCTGTACATTATTTGCAGTGAAGTACATCAAGATAATATTTAAATTTCAATAATTTTTGGTATGCAGATCTGTAAAGAAAGAATATTGTTAAATTATTAAAGTTAGCAATGTTTTCACAATTTTCTAATGTAAATCTTATTCTTAACATATGGTAGAGCGAAAATGGATTTTCGAAGGCGTTGTTTATTACATCGCACATAAGAGAAAGCTGAATGCCTATCCACGCGAATATACAGACGATGAAAGAAAAATAAACAAAATCCAAATCTTTGTCATTTTTTATTTTTATTTTTGTTGCGATCAAAATAACAAAAATAACGGTCGATCTAGAAAGGATATCTTATGAATGGGCGGCACTGCAGTGTCTTATTGACAAGATGAGGAGACTCACACAAGGCCCAAAAAACAGCCAATCAGTGTGGGTAACTGTTTGTCTGAATAGAAAAGACAAGGGGGGGTAACTCATATCACACCATTTTCGCGGCGCCTGTTGGGAGTCGTGCTAGTACGTAAGTATATGTGTGCGATGCTTTCCACGTGACAGTTTGCAAGTGAACGGTTCTTTTTCATTCTGTGGGTGGCTTTCGGCATTTAAGGGAAAATTCCTTTTCATTGATTGACAAAGCAACAACCAAGAGCCGCTTGCAATGGTGGGCGACATTTTACGCTTCTACCTTTATAGGATGACACGTGTAATCTTGCAGCGTAAAACAACAATTCGTCTTTCGCAAATAATAAATAATCTTGTCCTCTGAATCTAAATAATCAACAACATATTCTTATGCACATAAACAAAGTTGAATGCACATGTATAGTTAAACTCATCTAAGTGTATTTAGTAGCACTTTCAGTTGTATGTCGTCTGTAATTCATATATCATTTCACCCCAAGCAAGGCAAGACCGCCACTGATGCACAGTGGGGCTACAGTAAGAGAAAAAAATAAGGTACAGTGGATGTTGAAGAAAAAATAAAAGATGGATGAGAATCAAGTAAATAAAAGATGGCAGTTGACATTGCATTTAAACTTTTTGAGATTGTAGCTCTCGGGAAAGCAAGCAAACAGAAGGAAGTTCCAGTAACGGGAAGTGCGAGAAATGAAACTGTTCGAATAGAAGAGATAGTTACATCTAACTATATATACCACTGACAAACCGTTGTATTTTATGATAGCTCAAAAGTAGTTTTTTTTTTTTTAATTCACTTTTATAAATTAAGTATGAAGAGGAATTTGTAATAAATTTGATCGCTTATTGCCTGTTACGCGCAAATACCCTTGGGAAAAGGTATTAATCCATCTCTTCCTTCCAGTTATGGGTTAAATAGCAGGACAGATTGGGTTCTATAGCCTTGGTCGGCAACCAGTCTACCGCAGAAAGCAATGGCAACCTACTGCGGGATAATCTTCTGCCCAGTCAGTCATGTCTCTTTCGAGACATGATCACGTATGGCACTTAACTGACTGATTGCCTGTTGAGAATGACAAAATAATTTGCTCGGTTGACGCTCCATTATACCATTGCATTATTTACCAAAATTCTTTGCGCAAAACAATTACCTAATTATTATTATCATCCAATGGAGGTTTCATTCTCTCCGCTTTTTGTCATAACTGAGAGCATTTTGTTTCCTTGGCTTCAGTTTATGTCAACTCTACTGATCTTAAGCTACGGCCATTTAGTTTCAAAATGATTAAGAAAACTTCGTTTCCTGTTTTTATTTTCCTGAAACATTAGTTTCTAAACCTTCTATATAAGATCTGTAGACAAAAAAATATTTAGGTGTTATTCCAAAAGAATAAAAAGAAAAACATGTTTATATCAAAACCAAAAATGTTTACGGTAGGATGTAATCGATTTAATATAAAAAAGGGTCCTTTTATTAAAGGATCAAATAAAAAAATATTAAAGAAGAAATCGTTAAAAATTAGTGTTAGATTTAGCTCCATCCCATTCAATTTTTATTTTGTTGTACCCTGCTTCACTATTAACTATTTTACGGGTGTTGCTCTGAAAGTAACGCTTCCTATTTATTTCCAACAAAACTATGTTTTCCCCTAATAACACCATTTTCGACAGTAAGAGCCGGCATGCTGCCCACCGCCTAGTTGTGCTCACATTCTCAGTTTCGTCTCTGTAGATGAATGTCAGTGAGAGCAGTCGTTCTCCATGATGGAGAAATTCAATGGCACGCCTCTGATTCGGATGCCCTTACATGCCAGACAAACTTTTGCCAGCCTGCTGTCAGAGTTATGGTTACAGAAGATTCCGTCTCTAATTCCATGCCATTAACATCCCCCTCTGATGTAGTAGATAAATAAAATCGCAGGCATTACTTTTGGAGCAACTCTCGTGCATATGTTGTCTTATACAAAAGTATTTTCAGCATTAACTTTACTGCCATTTTTTATTCGGTTCACGAAATTCTACAATAAAAAACCGAAATTCTTAAAGCTGTCTTAATTTACATCTGCGTTATTTCCTTTGAAAATTTATTCATTTTAATTTTATCGTTTTCATTTTTCTCTATGGGGATAACATACCCGTGTCTCTAATGTCTACTTGAGAGAAAACAATGAAAATTATTACTTAAAAACAGAAAAAAAAAGATTAAATATAATGCTGTTATTGAAAAGCAAACAAAACATTCTGATCATTTTTATTAAATAAAAATAAACGAACTGATTAATTAGATTCGAGTCACGTAGCATTTAATACATAATAAAGATATTTATTTCAAGCTCTCTCTTGCTAGGGGGAAATCGAAAACTCATGAATAATATGGAAAAATCCTCGTATTCATTTTTACACGTTCCCTAACATTTGGGAAGAAATTTATTTACAAATGCTTTGCAGTTTTTCTCTTAAAATTAACTTCCTAAGTTTTCATTAGACTCAACTATGGTAGTAAAGGAGTTTTAAAAAAAAGTAAAAGGAACGAATAAAAGTTATTTTTGAAACAAAAATATTTCAAACTAAAAAACTCTTTTTAGTTTAATGAAATAACTTCTAAAGAAACAGGAAAATAAAAATAATTTTATATAGCATAAATCCTCCTCCTCCAACGTATTAATGAATGCGAGACAATTTTCTCAGAGAAGGGTAGACCTGAGGCAAAAGATGTGCTTCTCCCGAAGAATGCTTAAAATACCATGAACAGAACTTGTGAACAACGGGAAAGTTTTAAGAAAGATGGAAGCAAAAAGAACATTATTTTTTTACAATTTTCATCCTGTACAAGACCCAAGAACCAATCGAAATAGTGGATTACAGAGTAAAAGGCACAAATTATGGAAATTTTCTAAGAACCGCTTAGATGTGGCACAAGGCTTAAAGTATGGGGTACTCAGTGAGGATCGAACTCACTACTCAATTGTAATGATTTTTAGCGGGACAAGCTACCTAACCATTACACGACATCGAAGTGATCCAATTTATGGGAATATGAGGAGAAGATAGTTAACCCTCGATTCGATCAGACTAAGTAGGGATCGTGGAAGCATCCCATTAGGAATGGGTTCCACAAAGCAGAGGTTCGTGGAAAGAAACTACTCGAGTGGAATATATCTCGCCGATGGAATACGAAAGGAATAGGGGTGGCTCCCTATAATGTTCATAACATGGTGGGTCTTACTCGTGAAGGTTACAACAGGTGGAACTAAGTAATGTAGTTCGTCTGAACACTTTCCATTGAAATAACGACAGAGCAGCGAGAGGTTTGCTATGTTACGTCTGTTGGAAAGGGGTTGTAAGTAGGAAAATTATTCATCATCCACAGGGATACGTTATCGAGGGAACGTTTTTGTACTATCGAGACTGGAAATTAAAGATTGGGGTACTGCTACCCATATACGGTAGCAGTACTCTATTTTTAGCCTGATCTGGCTCTTATAAAGAAAGAATATGGCAAAAGTAAGATATTTAATGAAGCGGTACAGGGAACTGACCATTTTTCCAATATTTTTAGCGACGGTTCGTATGTACGAATTCTACTTAAAGCCTGGGTTGAGTTTAAGCCTTAATAGGCGCTCAAGTCACGAGGCCTCCCTGAGAAAACATCCGTTCATTTCGATGGGTGAAAATTCAGGGTCCACTCAGTGAGGTTAGAATAAAAAAGAGACATGAAATTTCTGAGACACATAATGAGAAAATGAGAATTTGACACAGAATTTGGATCCACAGAAAGCAAGAATGTTAAAGGGAAACAGCAACTAAGATACTTACCAGGTTTGTACAAATGGATGGCAGAAATGGACAGGGTGGGATAGTAAGTGGATAAACATTGCTTAGTTCTGCAACGGATAGTAAGTTATGGAAACAATGGTCTTCCACGACCTGAAGGGAAACGGCACAAAGATTCACAGACTCATTAATTATGAGTTGAATACCATGAGTCAAATCAAAGTGATTAATCTCTTTCAAAATTCCTTTTTGTAAAAATTTATTTAAGTTTTACATTTTTGTTGTTATCATTTCACCGCGAACAACGCAATAAAGCTACTGAGAGAAAAAACTTTACTGAATGTTAGGAAAAACTATTAAGAAGAAGGGACAAGGAAAGAGTAAGAATTAAGAAAGAAGCTATGAAAATGAATTTAAAATTAGCAGCTATTGTCATATCTGATCAGGCGCCCCTGCTGTTCATCTCGGTGTCCTCGATAGGCCCCAAAGGAGAATATGTAATGTGTTGGTCTCACACTTTCAGCGGACCTCAAATGGAATGACTATATCGAATCCATTGCTAAATCCGCTGCTATGAAAGTCGGTTCTCTGTGTAGGGCCCGGAAGTTTTTTCCGTCTAAATCTATCCTGCAGATATATAAATCTACCATCCGCCCGTGCATTGAATACTGCTGCCATATCTGGTCGGGTGCCCCTGCTATTCTCCTCGGGCTTCTCGATAAGGTTCAGAGGAGGGTCTGTAATGTGATAGATACCGACTTGGCAGACCGCCTGCAGTCTCTCTCCCACCGGCGCGACGTGGCTTCCCTGTGTCTCTTCTATAAATACTTTCACGGCTTCTGCTCCGATGAACTTAGATCACTGGTGCCTCCTAAATACGAATTTGAACGAGATACTAGATTAGCAACTAGATCCCACCCTTTTACAGTGAAACCGATAAAATGCAACCGCAACTTCTACTCCAACAGTTTCTTTCCTCGCACTTCCCGACTGTGGAATTCCCTTCCAGACAATTGCTTCCCCGGCGGATACAATCTCCAGGAGTTTAAATGTAAGGTCAATAGACACCTCCTAACACACTAACCTGCTCCCATTCCTCCTGACATTCCCTATGTCTAACATTCATTCCTCCTGACATTTCCTATGTCTAACCACTCCTTCTCTTTACCTTCCCCTAAGTAGCCCCATGCGCAATAGTGGCAGTGGAATGCCTTGCTTGGGGTGAGATGATTAAAAAAAAAAAAGTTGGGTCCCGACCTGGCAGCTCAATTCCAGCCACATTCTCACCGGCGGGATGTGGATTCCCTTTGTCTCTTCTACAAATATTTTCATGGCCTCTGCACTGACGAACTTAGGTCACTGGTGCCCCCCATCAAGAATTTACTCGTGCAACCAGACTGGCAACAAGGTCCATCCCATTTACAGTTAAATCAACCAAATGCAGCCAACAATTTTACTCCATCAGCTTCCTTTCTCGCACTTCCTGTCTGTGGAACTCCCTTTCGTATATTTGCTTTCCTGACGGCTACAATCTCTAGGAATTTAAATGGAATGTCACTTCCCATCCCTTATAAACTTGACTCCAGTCCTTTCTACATCACCCCGCATATCTTGTTCTTTTCCTTTCTCTTTACCTTCACAACTGTCTTCACACCTGTGTTCCCATCCTTCTCTTGCCCTTTCTCTGACACCCCCCGTAACTGGTTCGTCTTTCTCTTCACTTTCCTCCTGCTTAAACATTTACTCTCTTATGTAGCCCCCTGTGCATCAGTGACGGTACCGCCTTGCTTGGGGTGAAACGATAAAAAAAGTGAATAAATGAAAAGAAAACTTAAAAGCAACAAAAATGTAGATAGACAGAAGGATGCTGAAAATACCATGAACGTTACGTATAAGCATTGAGGAAGTTTTACGGAAAATGGAAACAAAAGGGAAACATACTTAAAATCAGAAAGAGATAGCTGAAATTTATGATATACAAATGAGGAAGGAGGGCTTGGAAAATTTGACACTCACAGGATATATCGAAGGCAAAAGCCGAACGATGGAATAGGTGAGGTGGTAAAAAGTCAAACACTGCTAAGCGCTACAAAGAATCGGAAATTGTAGAGAGCTATGATTTCCAAAGAATTTTATGTTGGGAGGTTAATAATGCTTTACAAAAATTAGACTCAGAGAAATTTTATCACTAAATACTTATTCCCATTTGGAAGATTTGCACAGTCAACAACATAACATAGCTCAACAACATAATCGTGTTCAAACCTAACTTTAAATTTTTTTCCTATATTAAAGGCTTCTTCTTTACATGCCCTGTTCTTTCAGGGTTAGGCGATCATGGACTTCCATTGTTCCTGTCACTTGTCGCTCTTAATATTTTTCCTCTTCGCATCTACCCCAAACTCCGCCCCATCATCCAATTACTCAAGCCCATCAAATATATCTCGTACTGCTTTCCTCTTTCTTTCTTTCCCTCTATCTGTCCTGTGAGTATCAGATTCTCCAAACCCTTTTTCTCATTACGTATCCCAGAAACCTCAGTTGTCTCTTCCTGGTGCTAAGTATGAGCTTTCTTCTCGTTTGCATCCTCTCCAGCACCTTGCCGTTACTCACGTGCTTGGTTCATGGTATCCTCAGCATCCTTCTGTAGAACCACATTTCTGTTGCTTCGAGCCTCTCCTTCATCCTTGAAGAGATCGTCCAACATTCGTTGCCATATAGAAAAACAGATATCCCATAGCAGTGTCGTACTCTTTTCTTTGTTTTCAATGAGATCTAAAGGCTATTTGCGTTAAATTTTCCTGTTTTGAATTATTGACATTAAAATATCTTTCGTAGAAATGTCACGTCACGACGAATTTGTCACTAACATGTTTGCTTTTTTAAACGCAAATTTTGTATAATTTTTTAAAATATTTTTATAAAAACTGATGTTGAAGTATTCATTTGATTGTTGGTTCAACCTTTAGCAACCTTTAGATTTTTTTTCTGAATTTTAAAAAGCAAAATCAAGATTATTTGCTTAAAATAGAAGTCTCATCATTTATTAGTTTATAATTATTTAGTTCCACAATTTCAAACCTTTACAGCTAAGACCTGCTATATCTGTGAAATCAAACCACCTTCATTCAGTTGTAAGAAAGGCGTTTCACTCATCTTTTTCCTTCGGGCCACTGCTTTGTGGAACAGACTACCGCGCGGATGCTTCCTTCAATGTTACAATCTTTAACACTACAAGTCAAGGGCCAATCGTTTCCTATCCTTCATATTCACAATCCTAACTTCCTACAGTTATATTCATATCACATCTCATTCGGTAACACTGTAACTTGAGCTTTATATTGAGTGAATATTAATAAAAAAAATTATAATCTTTTTGGTAACGAATCATTGTAAAAAAAAGATTATTTTTCAGTCATCTTAAGTTAGTCCTCTTTAGAAGAGAGAGTTACCGAACACAAATTCACATTGCAAGGACTCTCAATGAGAAAAGAAGTGACACTCACCTGCCTTAATATTTCTGCGTTATTAAGCGAGGATCAAGATAATTTTGAATAATTTAAAGAAATCAACTCTTTGTTTACTGTATTTTATCAGAGTAATTATTATTATTATTAAAAGTAATCCTCTTTGACCCATAGACACAAAAAGGAAGCTCTCTGCCCTAAAAATATTCTACCTATTAATTCAACTTCTAAGATTTTACTTTTCAATTTTAGGTTTAAGTTTTAGTTTAAATTAAATTGTTACCGAAAGAAATACTACATATATATGTATAGGAAACTGCTGCATTTTTATTACTGGTTGAATCGTATGAAGTGCAATATATTACCCTCAACATCAAACGTACATCCGGCCGTGGGTGAAGTCAACAAAAGACAAGAATGGTTAACAGATATATCCGACCGTGAATGATGTCAACAAGTCAACACAAAAAGACACAAATGACAACCGGCTTGAAAAGCGATGACTCGGAAGGATATCATTGACAAATATACCCGGTTTCAACGAAAGACAAAAATAATTGACAGACATATTCAGCAGTAGATGACGTCAACAAAGCGACAGCCCGGAAAAGCAAAAATGCGTGGGAGTTTTAACACTAAATAAAGTCTAGAATTTTTCGCTGAAGACTGAGAACTTTCGCTGGCTTCCGACTCCCGACGGCAACTTCGTGTGCGTGATTTCTCTCCGGCTGCTCTCCTCCTCCACACAAGCGTCACTGATGAAGAATAAAAATATAAGATTATATTTTTTTATTATTTACTTCCACTTATTCGCAGCATATCATGAAGAAAAAGGCCCCAAACTTAATAAAAACTAAATTTTTCATTAAAATGTTTATGTTATTATTAAAATCAAAGTATTTTTAATTACTTTTTACATTTTTTTTAATCCTTTCTAACATGTTCGAAATTTTGGTAAAAAACCTAGTTTTGATTTTCGTTAGCGGGCAACCATGTCGTTACGAAAGTTTACAATGGAAAATGTAATATTACGTAACTCAGGTTTTTTTTGTTTTTTTTTTTCGGTGAAAAGCACATTAATTTGGTAATTCTTGCAAATAATTATTGGATTTTAATGGATCTTTCAGGATTTATTCACAAATAAATTAAATTATTTTTGAAATGATTATTTTTTTAAATTCTTGGTAAAAAATATTTTTTACATCTGTTACTCCCCCTCGTTTTATCCCCTCTTTATATCCATATTTCTTGTTCCAAGCCGATATGTACTGCTTTACAATGCGCAAGGCTGTACGTTGTGGTGCAGTGAATATCGGCCTGGGACGAGAAATCAGAGAACCAAGTTTGAATTCCAAAAGTTAATTGTCGGTTTAAAAATCTTGCAAAAATAAAATATACATCACTGACACATGATTTTTTGGAAAATTGGCAAATTTAATATTAAATTAATCTGATTTACACAAGTATTACTTATTTATAGCATGAAATTTAGAATAAACCTATTTCTTAAATACAGAGTTCAACTTTCTGACCTCTCCACCGTATGTGTTGACAGATGCGAGATAAGTGTCTGGCGATCACAAGTGATATAATTGTACAATATTTTCGCTGTTCGGGGAAGAAACTCTGAAACACATGACAGTTTAATTTGCACACAGAAATTAACATTCAAAAAGACTTCAAATACACAAAAAAATTACTTTAATTTACTTTAAAAATAGGAAAGCACGACGATTTGTATTAAACTTTTCAATCTTTGATTAGTGAGTATAATTTTCGCTTAATAAGTTTTTAAACCAACCCCAAAAACTCTTTTAAGTATTTTTAAAATATTTTTGAAATTTTATAAATTATTATAATTAAAAAAAAATCAAAACAATTCTTGTAAAATTTCATTATTAATGGAAAAAATGTTTTTCTTCAGACTATAATACCTTTAATCTGTATTATTTATTTAAGTAATTAAAAGCTTATCAAATTAAATAATGTCATAGTTATATTGCATTTTTTATTTTATTATTAGAAGCAGATTTTCTGAATAAAAGGCAAAATTTTTGAAAAAATAAAAATTTCCATTCGCCAATGATTCCTGTGTGTAACTAATAAAACCAATTTTCCCAACAAAATTTAATTTCTTAAAATTTCATGAATTTACATGGAGAGTGGGTAACAGATGTTAAAAAAATATTTTTACCAAGATTTTTAAAAATAATATTTTAAATAATTTCATTCATTTGGGAATAAATCCTGAAAGTTTTATTAAAATCCGACAATTATTTGATTTTTGCAAGAATTTCTAAATTAATGTGAAAAAAAACTGAGTTATGTACAATTGTAAACCCTGGTAACGATTTGGTTACCCGCTAACTAAAATCAAAACAAGATTTTTACCAAAATTTCGAACGTGTTAGATGGCATTAAATTTTTTTTTAAATAATTTTAAAATACTTTGATTTTTCCTCTTAGTCATAATAGAAATATTTTTTCAGCAATTTAGTGGAGGTACCTAAAAATGTCATATCCTTCTTCAGTTATTAAGACATTTGACGATCTGTTGTTTGTATGCGTTTGTTTCGTTAATTTAAACATGTACGTATAAGCTGAATGTTGCTTGGGTGCTTAATCTTGAATAGCTTTAATATATTTTATGAGCTAATTATAAAACGAATTATTTGATTGGGTTCTAATGGGAATTCGGAGGAATTTCAAGTCGTAATGTTATATATCGACAAACAACAAACACGCATATATATAAAAATATGAAGTTATATTTTTATTAATGACGATGAACCGTGTAGAATAGGGAACAGAGAATTGAGAGAGCGCGCTTCTAATGGGTTGACGGGAGTGTAGTCTTATCTGTTGTGTCTCTCTTCACCGGCCGATCTCTGTTGCTCCTCTACTACTACTGGCGAATCCGTGTGCCGAGGTCTTTATATAATCTTCCAGAACCGGGACTTTTTCTTCCGGTTTTGCCTCGCCCACGCACGCCCACGTAATTCTCAGAGACACCTGTTCTGTTTGCCTCTACAGAGGCAAACAGAAACTTATTTCCGCTGCTGCCGGAAATAAGGTCAAAATGACATCCGCTCCTTTCAACGACCGGAAACACCCTCGCTTGCATCAGCCTTCCTCGGGTGGGGCCAGATTGTTATATTACACTAAGATCAAATCAAATAAAACAAGTGTTTTTTTTTGTTTTTTTGTTTTTTGTTTTTTTTGTTGTTTTGTTTTTTTAATGTTGTAAACAAAATTATGCGTTATATTTCGATTCTTAAACAGCGAGTAAATCAATGGATAAAAACAGCGACTTGGCATTGAAACAGTTAATTCTTTATTTACTGTAAAAAATGCAGTTTTCTTTTAAATAAAATTGGGGATTTTATTCGATCTTACTTCCTTTATTGTTGAGTATAGCAAACGAGTATGACATGCATCATGTAGACAGACAGTTTTTTTGTTTTGTTTTGTTTTTTTTATTAAAAAATAATCGTGAAGATCTACGATTTTAAAAGACTTTTGTTTTCACGGGTATTCTAGAGGTGTGCAAATTTAGATCCGTGCATAATAGGAAATGAAAATAAAAGTTGCAACTGTAAACTAAAATGATGCTTAATAGAAAAGAAAGGGGAAAAGCAAAAGCGAGAACCAATAAGAAAGAGCGACAAAGGAAGAAGATAAAAGAAAAGCGTAACAACAAAATCAAAAGAAAAATATAAAAGCATTACAACGAAACAAAAAAGGACAAGAACAATTAAAGAAAAGAAAGAGCGAGTAAAAGAAGAGTGATTAACCTTTAAAAGAGGAAAAACAACAAAGAAAACAGAAAAATGAACACCTAATAAAAAAATGAAAACATCTTGGTGATAAAAATACTTTGTTCGTAAATGTCATCTTTCAAAACGATAATGTTAACTGACCTCTAAGTGATATTTACTGAATCTGTATGAATCGCAGGAAAATAAAATGACAAGAATTAAAGGTTGAAAACTCTTCTCTTCTATCTACCATCTCTCTTCCTATCTTTAGCTTTTAACAATGTTTATCTTCTTACCATCATTCTCAATCCCTGTCCATTTGCACAAGTCCATTATGTATGTAATTCAGTTTCATAGATTTCTGACCTCTTAGGAATACCAGGTGCTGTAACGGATAATGGCTCAGAATTGTTAATCGAAGAGCCAAATTACAATTCCCATTTAGCTCGTTATATTCGCTTACACGCAGATCATATTTGGAAAGGTATGAATCCATTTCTTCTGCCCCCAGCTATGGATCAATTAGTAGAATTTGTATCGCTAAACTATTATTATCTAAAAAATTCTTACAATCTAAAAATATTTTTTTGGATATAAATAACCTGTATAAGATTGATAAACTGTAGAAAATGAATTAATTCAATATTTTGCCTCCGGTATGTCCTGTGAGTGTCAATTTTTCGGATCTTTTTTTTCTTTATCATTCTATGTCCTAGACCCAATCTATCCTGTTATTTAACCCATAACTGGAGGGAAGGGACAGATTAATACTTTTCCCAATGGGTATTTGCTAGTAAATGAATGCAAGGAATTCAACTGGAATTTGAATTCGGCTTCCCGATTTCTCGTTCTGAGCCGATATTTGTGGTGCAGTGAATATCGGCTCGGAACGTGAAATCGAGGAGCCGAGTTCAAATTCCAGTTGAATTCTTTACATTCACTTACGCAAATACCCTTGGGAAAGGTCTCGTCCCTCCCATCCAGTTATGGGTTAAATCACAGGACGGATTGGGTTCTATAGACTTGGTTGGCGACTAATCTACCGCATAAAGTAATGGCAAAGTACTGCAGCGTGTATCACGTATGGCACTTAACTGATGTCCGAGAAAATTTAACTCCTTTTCTGATACTAAGTGAAAATGTCGTTTTATATTTGCATTTTCTTTAAAGTTTTTTCGTTTCTTACATGCACTGCCTATGGCATTCTCAGCATCCTTCTGTAGAACTATTACTTCAAGTTTTCTCTTTATTCGTGAGGAAATTATCCAGAATCCACGGTATACTACATAGCATTTCGGCAATTTCTCGTTTCTAACGCTTTTGATTAAATATATTTATTACTAACAACAATGACAATTAAAACGGAAAATAAATTTAACAATAATATCAAATATCTTCAGAATATTTTAAGATACAGCGTAGATTCTCCTCTTTATGTCCATTATAGAAATTTATATTAACACTGTTCATCCATGCCGTTAAAAATTAAGACATATTTTGTTAAATCGTTACTCCTATTCTTCTTCAGTTTGCCGTGTTGCTTCAGAAGGTGGCGCTCCATAACTTCCTATCCTTTGTAGCTCTTCGTAATGTTTTTTGTGATACAGTGGATATCGGCTCGGAACGACAAACCGGGGAGCCGAGTTCGAATTCCATGTTGAATCCATTGTATTCACTTACGCGCAAATACCCTTGGGAAAGGTATTAATCCGTCTCTTCCTTCCAGTTATGAGTTAAATAGCAGGACAGACTGGGTTCTATAGCCTTGGTCGGCAACCAGTCTACCGCAGAAAGCAATGGCAACCTACTGCGGGATAATCTTCTGCCCAGTCAGTCATGTCTCCTTCGGGACATGATCGCCCAAGTTTGGCACTTAACTAACTGACTGACTACTTGTTCTGCCATTCATTTACACAAGTTCATTAGAAAAGATTTCTAAAAGGACTAGATTGGATTTTATTAGAAATGCTATCAGCCTTAGACATGTTTAGCATCAACAATATCTAATATATATACGATATTGGTGACATACCGGAAGACCATTGTGAAACCTTCTTTGTAAGCGCTATCTAAGAAGCCAAGTGCCAGTAGGTGCGAGGTCCATTATACAATCAGCTTAATGATCTTATAATCAAGCTTATTATACGAATTCTAATGAATTCTAATTGAGCTCTTATCAGAATTAGACCGGAAATAGGACATGAACAATGTAGTTTTGCTGAAGGCATTGAAACAAGAAATGATATCGTCAGAGAGAGCAATACAAATGCAAAAGACATACAGTAGAACCTGCCGTATGCGACCCTCTTCGTCAGCGACCACTTGTTGTTAACGACCTTTTTTCTATGCACGGACGCTTTGTTAATATTAATTGACCCTTAGTGAGCGACTACCTCTAGAACACGACCACCTCTAGAACGCGACCAGCGACTTACATCAACGAATGAAAATCACTAAGCAAGCGGCAGCTTTAAAAAAATCCATTTTGGTCGTACACTGCGAACTTCTAAATTAGGAGAAACTAAATGAGTAATCTATTTCATTTTGATCTGTTCTAAGCCAAGAACACTTCCTCATTGTTTTGTTATTGCAGTGTTGTATAAAACTGTTATTTCTTGTTGAAATGCACATTGCCTGAATTGACCTCACGGTTAAACATCGGCTGTTTTGTACAACATATATTGCATTTGACATGTTCAAGGGATTTATCGCAGTCTCTGTACTGACTTGGATAAATTCAGGGATTGGGAAAATCACAATTATGTTCCTTTCTCAAATGTCTATCACTTTTGTTCCTTTATTTTTTTGTGTATTTATCTACTCTATTTCTATCTAGGTATATCTATCTCTATCTCTCTGTTTCTCTACCCCCACCCACGATCGCTGTTAGTTTTTGTATGTGTTGTTTTTGTTTTGTTTTTGTTTTTTTCATGTATTATCGCAGATTCTCTTTTGCTATCACTTACTTTTTGATAGCAGGATGGGTGGTCGCATACGACAGGCTTCACTTTATATCTGTATTTCATTGACTATGCAAAAGCATTTGATAAAGTATTATTAGGTTTCCAAATGTGAGTGTTTAAATTATGTTAACATGTAATAATTTGGATATGATCATTTTATTACTTAAAAATAGAAAAATCAATCCCCTACTTTATAACCAGTACAGAATCATATTAATAATAGTTTCACACATGCCATCAAAATGATAGCATATTTTGTTAAGGTCTTTCTACTATTAGGTTTTCACTTGTTATTCTTTCAATGAGTCTTTCCATTTATTATTGTTGCTGTGGCATACGGTGCGGTGCAACGAATATTGGCTCGGAATGAGAAATCGGAGAACAGAGTTCGAATTCCAGTCAAATTTGCTTCATTCACTTACGCACAAATGTCCTTGATAAAGGTATAAATTCAAATCAGGAGAGATTGGGTTCTGTAGCCTTGGTTAGTGACTAGTTTACCACATAAAGATACGGCAAACTAATACGTGAAAATCTTCTGTCTCGTCAGTCATGAATAAAAAAAGACATGATCACCCAAGCGTGTATCATGTATGGAAATTAGCTAACTGACTGATTATTACTGTAGAATGCTCTTTTTACAGAACAGATATTTTCATCTTTTTCCTAAGCATCTTTTTACGCATTCAGTCAGTTAAGTGCCATACGTGATACACGCTTTGAGCGATCTCGAAAGAGACATGACTGACTGGGAAGATTATCCCGCAGTAGGTTGCCATGGCTTTCTGCAGTAGACTGGTTGCCATCCAAGGCTATAGAATCCAATCTGTTCTGTTATTTAATCCATAACTGGAGAGAAGTGAAGGATTAATACTTTTCCCAAGGGTATTTGTGCGTAAGTGAATGCAAGGGATTCAACTGGAATTCGAACTCGATACTCCGATTTGTCGTTCCGCGTCGATATCCATTGCACCAAAACTTTTACATATTGCTACAGTTAAATCAAAGACACGAAATCCGTGTGAAGTGTTTGGAGTATGACGTCAATATGCTTTGGGGATAGGCAATTATCGGATTGTAATAGTTTTCACTGCATTTTCAAAACAACAAAAATTTTTCTTCCCGCCTCCTAACGTTACACGGCATGGTCATGATGAATGTTTAACAGTTATAGAAAGTAGAAAAAAGTTGATACGTTTAACAAGTCATTTATACAAAAAGAATTTATGTACTTCAATGTAAAGCTTCAAGCTATTACAGAATCATTCCGCTTGCATGTTTTATGATATAACTTGATCGGAATTTGTAAAAATATCATATGAATTATTATTTATCTTCTCAAGTTTGTAATTACTCGTAGGAATTTACCGGATTAAATACTTGACATAGCTTCACGTTCCCGAGTCATCCATTGAGGAAGGAAGTTCAAATTAATGACTTATAAACTTAGTTCATCTCGAAAGTGCTTCATCGATGTTTGCTTCCAGATTTTTAGTAATATTTATTTAACTTAGGCTGACAAAGTGAAGCACCCAGTGAGAATCAGAATCGGTAAAAGTTGCGCCAGCAACTCTTTGAATGGCTTTAGTGATAGGTTTAAAACTAGCGCAAGATCTTTATTAGAAACAAGTTAGAAGCTGTAGAAATAAATTCTTAAAGCGTAAACGAAATTCTGACTACAAAATCGAGAATACCTTGTTATCTCTTTAACAGCTGAGAAAATAGATCGGAGTTTAGATATCACTGCATATTTATTCGCACGACTACTGGTACGGAATATGGCTATCTTTTAGATGGGAATTTCACTTGTGAATGGATTTAGTAACAGAAATTTATGTCGTCCTCTGCACTTCTCTTTTAGAATGTTTCGGTTATCATTGACTGAACCTGACCCTTCTCCTTTAAATCTAATGGAAGAGGTTTTCTTTTCTGTACCACAAGCATGTCGTATTTGGTAAATTTTTGATTTGTTCCCCGAAGGCTTTACCCCGTCAAATCTTTTCTAAGGTTCCTTAATATACTGAACTCAAATCAATAATTGTTTATTGAAGAAACCTACCTCTTTTCCTGTTATCGACCAGAAAAAAAATCGGACTATATCTCACCTCTTACCACCGTTCTCATATCTGATTCACCGCTGAATGACTTGAGGCCTAGGATACTTATTTCGGCCTGTTTACTTCCTTTGAGCAAATAATCCGCGATTTATTTGGTTTCGGAACTCATTTTCCGCGTAGTAATTGCAAAAAGGAAGTAAATTGGTTGAAAAATCGGCAAACTACGCGTGAAGTCATTCTGTAGTGAATAACATTTTTTGAAGCGTGGTTACGGGGTGAGACAAACAGCGAAAAGAAGTCCGATATTTTTATGGTTGTAAACTTGAAAAAATGTAGGTTTCGTCAATAAACAATTATCGATTTAAGTTCAGCATTTACATTTGCACGGAAATAAGGATGTTTTGAAAAGGTTTGAAGGGGTAATGGCCTTCGGGGAACAAATCAAAAATTTACCGCGTATTTTAATTAATTCAGTAGAGACTCATCAATTGTTTTAGGTGATTTTTACTATCTGGATTGTTGTCACGTGTGCGGCTAAAGAAATATGATAAGGAAAAGCAAATGAAATGACAAAAAAAAAAACTAAGTTTTATAATAATAATAAACGGATTGATTTTAGTGATTTAGTTAGTGGCTAAAATGGAAAAACAAAGTTTTACTGACAAGTAGTTAAGAAATACGTCAAAGTAACTTAAGTCGGGAACTGCTGGTTTTTACGGTATAAATGACTTTTTTAGTCAGCGAATGGTAGTAAACGAACTCCTTTGAAGCAGATTTTTACAAAAACTGACTTAGCCAGCCAACTCATTAAATTTTGTCACCAAACGACGTATACGAATACCCGGATGAAAACTTTCACGTTGTAAGACCATCTGACCATATCAAAGAGTTCTTAGAACGTCTTTAATCTAAATGATCCAGAATTCGGAGAAATCTCATTTGTAAAAATAGATTATCTTAACATCGTGAACTAACAAATTATCAAAAGCTTGACACAAGAAAAAAACCTGGGAGCATTGGAAGAACGATTGATACCTCCAAAAGGCTAAGTATTAAGAGATAGAAAAATCCCATTAAAAACAAAAAAAATGTTGAACTGCGATGTAATATCTAATCTTCGGTAATCCCGCTGCTATATATGGTCACGAGCCGCCAAGTCCTCACGTTCCACTCTCGATAGAGTTCAAAATCGTCTTATCATCCTTGTGGGTGACGAATTATTTTCCATCCTACAATCACTTTTCTCACAGATGAAACGTCGCAAGCCTCTCGCTGCTCTATCGTTATTTCCGTGGAGAGGGTTCATTCCTTTGTTCTACCAATCCTAACCTTCACGACTAAAAACCGCTATGCTACGCATTCTGTAGCAAACCACCTTCATTTCCTTCATATTCCCCTGGTGAAATGTAAGTTTCACCCAAGCAGCTTCTTTCCACGAATCATTGCCTTGTGTAACCGACTCCCAAGAGGTTACTTCCCCGATCACTACAATCTTAACCTGTTCAAGTCTAGGGTTGACCGTTATCTTTCACACATATCCGCATAAGCTGAAGGCACCTCGAAGTGGTCTAATGGTTAGAAAGCTTGTCTCGCTAAACAATTGAATAGCGAGTTCGATCCTCACTGGGTGTCCCATACTTACACCTGTAAAAATATACTTCACTTAAGCGGCGTAAAATAAAGCTATTCCCTATGTAAAATCGATAAAAAAAAAACAAGGTATATACATTTATTGTAATTAAACATTATTATAAATTGTATTGGTAGACTACGCATCAAATGGCTTATTATTTATGTTTTGCATTAAGTCTCCCACTGTGAATCCAAAATCAATGACTAATGTACGGTCAACAAGAATCTCTCCTCGCTATTATTAAGCATGGAAAGATGTCATGGCTTGGTCTCGTCATATGGCATAGCAGCCTCTGCGAAACCATGCTGCAAGACACTGATGAAGGCGGACGCAAGCGGGAACGGTAACGCAAAAGCTCATCAGACAACCCAAAAGAGTGGCCGAGAATGATAATGTCGAAACTCCTAAGAGCCATTGACAACAGATTATCCTGAAGGAAGTTGTCTGCTTCTTCTGCCCTTAGCAGTCACCCCCAACCACGCCCAATGATTGAAGCCGACAAGGAACTGATAAGGCTGCTGCCGATTATGAAGTCTTTTATTGTTTTAAATAATAAATTTTTTTATGTTAAGTTTGTGTCTTGGCTTCTGTCAATTTCCCACCGCCGTAATGTGGCGTTCCTGTGCCTTTTCTATAAATACTTTCATGATAATTGTTCAGGTAAAATTATCACTATGGAAACTAGAATTCATGATTTTAAACGCAGCACTATCTCATCATTTTCTAATTGAAATGATTAAATGTAACCGTAAGTTCTATGCTAACAGTTTCTTTTCTCGCCTTTCTCGATTCTAGAACTCTCTTCTGACTCCATGCTTTCCAACTTTAATCTTCAAAGATTTAAGTGCAATGTCAATCGCTATCTAGTCTCTTTTTGAGTACTCTTCTATAGCTCTCGCTCCTTAATAGTGTTTCTGTTTTCTAATTATTCTACACTCAGTAAACCCTTGTGTCTTAGTGGCTTTACTGCCTGGCTAGGGGCAAATTCGATTAAAAGATATAGTTGTGATAGAGTTAGTGGGTAGGACAACATATTTCTTTTTATTCGTTGGACTTGTCAACAAGGATATATCTTCTGTTTTTAAGTATTTTATGAGACTTTTATTTCGCATTAAATATGAAATATGGGTTTTTATATTACTTATATTAATATTAATATTATTTATATTAATATTAATATGGAATTTTATATCATATTTTCTACTAAATATAGGTTTTTATAGCTGTTTGTATCGTAAATTAGATTAATGCTTATGAACCATTTAAGAAAATAAGAAATTTATGACGATAAATAACTACAAAACGAGCTCATCTTTTCTATTTACTGTATTTTCTGGCTTACAAAACGCACTTTTTCCTAAAAAAAAAATACCCTAAGCAATATGTGTGCCTCTTCCAAGACGAATGTATCATTTACCACCATGGTTACCACCATGACATGGGTGGTAGTGAGGATCATTTATTGTACATGACTGATAGTAATGATGACTCGGCAGATGATAGTTTAGAGGTTTTACATGAATCCAGCAGTGACGAGATTTGGGGATTTGAGGCTGAATAAAATTTCTTTGATTGTTTTATATTTTTATATGCATGTTTTTAAATTTTTAAATTCATTTTTATGAAAAGAAAACTACCCTTGGACAATAAAAAATGTATCGTATATTTACTAACAAACTAGTATGCCATTGTCATACAAAATCGGACGAATGATTAATGTAAACAATACGTATTTGAATGACGCGTGGTGAATGTATTGTTGCATGAGAAAGAATTTTGTGTTTCTTAGAAATTTCTTTCCAATATTAGAAGTCGTCTTACAAGCCGCGGTGTCGGAAAAATTCTAAGTTTATTCTCTTTTTATTTTTCCTCCATGAATAATTTTCTCTTTTTTCTATTTTTATTTTTAAATACATTCAAAGCTACTTAACATTAATTGACTGGTTTTATTTATTTATTTATGCAAAGTTATTTTTATTTTCCTTTTTTTCTTTTTGAATCAGTACATTGATATCAGTAACTCAGTATAAGCTATTATGCAAGAGTTTTCATTCAGTTCAACTGATATTTACAAAACAACCCTATCTTTATATTCTATTTGATATTTTATTTGGTTTTGTTTAGTTATTTTTGTTTAGAAGTATATCAACCTCTATAAGTTATTTAATGCCAAAATCTAAATATTTTGTACGCAATAATATGGCTTCAGCTACAGATATTTTGTACAAAATTTTGTACTTTCAGAGTAAACGTATGTTTTTAGCTATATAGTTTGTAGATAATAAAATGTATTGCTGGTAGTTTAACTATGAAACTGTATTTTTATACTTTAGTTCTGTACTGATTGTCATTTTGCATTAAAAATGTATTGCAACTGGCAATTGTTTTTATAAATATATTGCTGGTATTTATGCCATAAAGCATTTTTAGGTTTTCTTAGTGAATAAAAAAAATCAAAACACTATGACAGGAGCTACCACATCAATTCAGGGTGGATCTGGGAACAAAGTATTTGGGTGCTGGTTCCACGCTCATTGAAACCTCCAATCTCTCGATCAGAGGCTTTACTGCCGCGTATAGTTTATGGTCATACCCAAGAATAATTTCATTTGATTTTCAAGCATAAATCAACGAAGAACATACGCTCAAGCTTCTTCTTATTCACATACGCAAAGGATGATAATAAATCTCCAGTTCGACCAAGCCCTTCAAAAAATAATCTGTTGTATGGTTAGATGAGATCGAGCATCTTCCAATCGTATGAAAACCTAGATTAAAATTACATAAATTAAATATATCTTCAAGAATTTAAATATGAGGTCAATAATCATCTTCTATCTCACTGACTTGCATCCTTTCTCTCATGCTCTTTTCTCCATCCACTCCACTCTCATCTCACCAGTATTCTCATCCATCTCTTACACACTTCCTGACACCACCTATAACCTGTCCCTCTTTCTCATCAGTTTCCTCCTTTGTAACCCCCTGCGCACCAGTGCCGGTGAGGCTGCCTTGCTTGGGGTGATCCACTGCACCACAACGCACATACGTGACTCAAAATCTTCGGCTGTCTCTTCCTGATGTTAAGTATGTTTCCTTTTCGTTTCTATTCTTCTAAAACTTCGTCATTTATTATTCAATCCATCCGCATCCTTCTATAGAACTACATTCTTGGTGCTTTGTGTCTTTTCTTCATCTTTGAGGAGAATCCCCAGCATTTTTTGTAGTATAAAAAGGACAGATATCACATAACAGTTCCGTTATTCGTTCAAGAAATACACAAAAGCAATAATATGATGTACGATAAAATTATAATCAATTTCGATCTCACCTGTTCAATAAAATACAGACTTATCATAAACAATTCTTTCTTAAATTTCTGAGTTTTTGAAAGAATGTATGTATTAGTCGAAATAGACAAATTACAAATAGCCTAGGAATTCATGCCTCTCTATTGCCAAGTCTCAAAAAGCTACATTTATGGAATGCCCATGATAGGACTGATTGTATACACACATGCATATGTGTATGTGTGTGGCTGTGCGAATACATTCATGCATACATACATACACACACACATATATATATATATATATATATATATATATATACAAAAATCTAGAGTGAGCCAAAACCTACCGCGGTTTCACACCACGGATCGTCAGGGCAAAGGCTGAAACACTAAAGATAAAACCAAATAAATAGATATACACTAAGGTAGGGGGGAACCATACCAACACAAGAAGGTGGGGTAAGAACAAACGAAGATGTTTTGCTTCATTTGTTCTTACCCCCACCTTCTTGTGTTGGTATGGTTCCCCCCTACCTTAGTGTATATCTATTTGCTTTTATCTTTAGTGTTTCAGCCTTTGCCCTGACGATCTGTAGTGTGAAACCGCGGTAGGTTTTGGCTCACTCTAGATTTTTGTGTGTTTTTGCTCTACTGTTGTATCTTTTCTTTCGTACTTTGTATTGAGCACTTTTTCTTGTGTTTGGTTCCGTTTGGGGTTTTTTCTTTACTGCGGAGTATTGAATGTTTTGTTCTTGTTCCGCGGGTTTCTTTTTTTTTCTCCCCATTTATCCGACGTCTTAGTACACCGGATTGTAATGGATTTAGGTTCTGTTTGTTAATGGTTTTTTCGGAGGTTTATTTTAGTATAAATTTACAGCCGGCATACTTACAGAGTCTATGTAGTTATTATTATTAATATATATATATATATATATATATATATATATATATATATATATATAAGAGCACATGCAAGCATTGATAAGTAGATGTATATAAGTTCTTGAGAATGTGTAGATTCATACAGTTTTAGGAATAAATACATATTCCTAAACGCACACGTTCTGAAATACATATGCATCTTTATGACGGCGTATGTATTCATGCATTTAGTATGTTATCATTAAATTGATGTTTTAATTTCTTATTTTGGGGTCATAATTAAATTAGACCAGTACACAGTTGTATTAAAAAGTGTTCAATGCAATTATATTGTAGAAATTTTGAATATTTCTCATAACTAATTAAACTTGATATAGCGCCACTCATTCCCATATTCCTAGGAGGAACTCATCTAAGTTCCTTAAACCATAGGACTGTGCCTCCCAGAGCCACGATTACTCAAACCTGAAATTCGAACGCGCCCTCCGATTTCTCGTTCCGAGCCGATATCCACTGCACCACAACGCACATCAGTCAATTGAGTGCCATACGTGATACACGCTTGTGCGATCATATCTCGACATGAATGACTGGGCAGAAGATTATCCCGCAGTAGGTTGCCATTGCTTTCTGCGGTAGACCGGTTGCCGACAACGGCTATAGAATCCAATCTGTCATGTTATTTAACCCATAACTGGAAGGAATAGACGGATTAATACCTTTCCCAAGGGTATTTGCGCGTAAGTGAATGCAGTGAATTCAGCTGGAATTCGAACTCGGCTCCCCGATTTCTCGTTCCGAGCCGATATCCAATGCACCACAACGCACATACGTGACTCAGAATCTTCGGCTGTCTCTTCCTGATGTTAAGTATGTTTCCTTTTCGTTTCTATTCTCTCCAAAACTTCGTCATTTATTATTCAATCCATCCGCATCCTTCTATAGAACTACATTCTTGGTGCTTTGTGTCTTTTCTTCATCTTTGAGGAGAATCTCTAGCATTCTTTGTAGTATAAAAAGGACAGATATCACATAACAGTTCCGTACTCTTTTCGTTGTTTCTAACGAAATTTTCCTCACTCTCAATACTCTACTCAATTTTTGGAAGGCGCTTTGGCCATGACAGTACACGTTCGGACCTCAGTTTTTCACTTTCCGTCTTCTGATAGAACACTTCCAAGGTATTTAATTTTCTGTATGCCCGATATGTAATTGGAATTTTGGCTTCTCTTCTTGCTGATGACCATGCATTCAGTCAGTTATTAAAACTGTTATTCAACTTTGTTTTTATAACAGATATCATCATTAAATTTCTTTTCATTGAAAATATCACTACACTTTGTTTATCTACATTATTTACATTGTTCTAACTGTTTTCCTCGTCTTTATTGCCATATTCACGGCGTTTCGGCTGTTGTACGCTGTTGTACGCTCCAACCTTCTTCAGATGATTGGAATTTTGAACTGAACCATTTATTTCGGTCATTGAGATAGATTTTTCTCGTTCCATGGGTTATGTCACTTCCGAATGTCTTATTTATCTCTCCTTAACTCGACTCTCTAATTTTTTGTTTACCACTGCTATAGCCAGATATTGAACTCACAACTCTTTGGGTCAAGTCACTGGATCTAACCAACCTTTTATCCACTGCGTCATGTGTCCTTGAGAATATGGAAAGAACTCAATCAAGGCAATCATCTTGTTTACATCCGTTTCATTTAGTAAAAATAGGAATAAAGGTAGATTGTTTTCAGAAAATATATTTGAAGGTCTTAAAAGCTGGATGAAATTTCAGTTATTCTAAAATTCCAGTCGTGTGTTCCGAAAATCCCTGTTATAAGTTTAAAAAAAACGTTGGAGAATCAGTTTATATATATATATATATATATATAGGCAAATAACTAACCTAGAGAACCAACGAACCTACCACGGTTTCACCAGATTGGATCTTCAGGGAAAGTTGGCCAACTTTCCCTGAAGATCCAATCTGGTGAAAACTCGGTAGGTTCGTTGGTTCTCTAGGTTAGTTATTTACTTTGTTTGCTCTACTTGCTTATTGAGCGCTTTTTGTTTTAGGTTACCATTTTTTCCATCCGCGTATGTACTCGGAGGGTTTTTAGAAACGAGTATAACGACAAGTTTACATATATATATATATATATATATAAATTTGTTTTTTATTTAAAATAAATTTAGTTTACATGATGGAAATTTCTGTTTCGAGATTTAAAGCTTTTATCCTGTCACCAGGCAATGTTTTTACTTTGGTAAAAATGATTTACATTTAAATGTAGAAAACAATACTTTTGCTTAATATATATATATATATATATATATATATATATATATATATATATGCCCGTGCATTGATTACTTCTGTCACATCTGGTCGGGTGCTTCTGCTATTCATTTCGGGATTCTCAACAAAATCCAAAGGAGAATCTGCAATGTAATTGATACTGCCCTGGTAGCTTGATTTCAGCCACCTTCTTGCCGACGTAATGTGGCTTCCCTCTTTCTCTTCTTGAAATACTTACACGGCATCTGCTCCGAAGAGCTTAGCTCTCGGGTGCCCCCTCTACATGAACTTACTCGAGCCACTAGACTAGCAACTAGTTCCTACCCTTTTACAGTAAAACCAATCAAATGTAACCGCAACTTCTACTCTACAGCTTCTTTGCTTGCACTTACCACCGGGGAAGTCCCTTCTATATACTTACTTCCTTGATATCTACGATCTCCAAGAACTTAAATGCATCTCTTATCTCTTTGACTCGCATCTTTTCCCCGACTACCCTTGTATCTTGTTTTTCTGACTTTCCACTCTACTCTTAGGCAGCTCTGTTCTCACCACGGTTCCCCATCATTCACTTACCTATTCTCCGACACCCCACTGTAACTTATTACTCTTTCTCATCACTCTCCTCTTATGTAACCCTCTGCGCACCAGTGGCAGTACTATCTTGCTTGAAGTAAAACGATTATTAAAAACAATGTATTTGTGTGTGTGTGTATATATATATATATATATATATATATATATATATAATAAAAAATTATCCAAATGTTAAAGAATTTTGTCTTTATTTTTGTCTTTATTTTCAACTGAAATTAAAACCAAAATACGATGTTTAAAACGGCTCATGATTAGACATAATAGACAGTCATTGTCTCTTAGATTTAACAGTATATGTTTAGAATATATATATATGTTTCGATAGGTAAATTTTCACCATATGATATGGTTTGTTTCTTTTATTTTGCTGCTTGATTTGTTTTTGGCTTTGTCGACTGCATATTATAGTTGGTCTAGTTGTGCAGTTTTGGGAGTTAGTTGGCCAGGTGTAAGGAGGGATGTAGTTGCATAATTTGGTTGCCAGCCATGGCTGTGATCACTTGCTTGTGTGTTATGGTGCAGAATCTTGATGCCAGGTATAGGGTCTTCCAGCACCCACCATCTCGATCCACGGCCGCACTCAAGGCACTTGATGTAGGCCTCCCTGTTGAAATTGAGGCTCTCAACAACGAATTCGGGATATTTTACTTCGCAATCACCATTAGACTCGGCCAAATCTTTCCGAATTATCTGCACTGTTCCAGATTGAAACTCAAACTCTGTTCGTATTGGATCTTCTGGCAAAATTACAAACAGCAAGACATGTCGGTTACTTTTTTTGGCAGAATAAATTGCGTAATGGTGCTCTTTTTCTTACAAACGGTACCCAACTGACCCAACTGTAATAGGCAGTCGATAAAATGGAAAAAAAAAACGATGCGCGAAATTAAAAATATGTCAGGATAATTTCCCCATCACACCAAATATATATATATATATATATATATATATATATATATATATATATATATATATAGTGTTTAATTTTGATAGTATTTAACGCCAAGGTTGTTATTTTTCAGTGCTTATTCCTGATAAAATGTATTTTGACAAGCCGGTTTTTTATCGTAAAGTGCTCGATATCGGACTGTACATAGAGCATTGATAAGTACAAAGATTTTACCTCTATAATAGAGCAGATTTATGCCGACTTCAAAGTTTCGTGAGGACCTCGTTATGGTGTTCTCACTCGTCAGGGATGTTTGTCGTTGTTACGGTTTTTTCTTGTTTATATAGAATGTGGTGTGATATTGCATGTGTAGTCTTGTTTATGATTGATTGATTCTCTTCATTTTTCTTTTTTATTGTGGAGTTGTTTTTGTTTTTATTTTTAGTGTATATGTGAATGGGTGTTTGTTTAGTAGTTGGGATGCGCTTTTTTGTTTGGTTGATCTCGGTTTGACCTAATTCTTAGTGTGTTGGTATGTTTTTGTCATGACTGTGTGTTTGTATGTACTTTTGTATCTGTTTTGTTTTTGTTTATCATGGTTTCGTATTTATTTTTATATTTTTAATTTTTTTCTTTTTATTATTTTATTTATATTGTTTATATACCTATTTTTGTTTGATTTTGTTGTTTTTTATTGTTGTTGTGTCGTAAAGTAGATATTTATTTGCAGGTCTGCATTTTTTCATTATTTCATTTTTTTTTTTTTTTTATTTTTATTTTTTTAGGTACCTCCATTAAATCGCTGAAAAAAAAGCATAGCGTAAAGTAAAAGGTCCCAAACTTAATAGAAACTAACTTTTTCCATTAAAATGTTTATATTATTATTAAGAGGAAAGATTAAAGTATTTTTAGTTATTTTGTTTTAAATTTAATCTTTTCTAACACGTTCGAAATTTTGGTAAAAATCCTGTTTTTATTTTTGTTAGCGGGCAGCAAAATCGTTACGAGAGTTTACAATGGAAAACGTAATATTACATAAGTCACCTTTTTCCAGTGACAAACACACACATTAATTTGGAAATTCTTGCAAAAATCAAATAATTGTTGGATTTTAATGAAACTTTTATAATTTATTCAGAATTGAATGAAATTATTTTTGAAAATTTTTTTCATTATTTTTTAAAAATATTGTTAAAAATATTTTGTACATCTTTTAACTTCCCTCCACATAAAATCTTGAAATTTCAAAAAATTAAATTCTGTAGGGAAAATTGGTTTTATTAGTTAAACACAGGACTCATTGGGGAATGTAAATAATGTATTATTTTTTTTAAACCATTTAGCTCCTTTTACCAAAACTCTACTCAGAATAGTAAAATAAAAGATGCAATAAAACTATGATATTATTTAATGAGATAAGCTTTTAATTGCTTTAATAAATAATATAAATTTCAGACATTATAGTCTGAAGGAAAGAAAATTCATTTAATAATGAAATTTTAAAAGAATTGTTTCATTTTTGTTTTTTTTAATTAAAATAATTTATAAAGTTTCAAAAATATTTTTGAAATATTTCCAAAACTGTAGACGTTAGGTTGGTAGGTTATAAAGTAAAGTTTATCTTGACTAATCGAAAATTGAAATGTTTAATAGAAATCATCTAGCAATCGTATATTTAAAATTATTTTATTTTGTATGTTTTTGAATTTTTTTTTTTTTTTGTATGATAATTTCTATGTGTACATTAAAAAGTCATGTATTTCAGGGTTTCTTCTTCTTGCCGGAAAAAGATTTTTACAGTTATGTCACTTGTAATTCTCATACACTTACGTTATCTCGCATCTGGTGAGCTGACAACACATTTCAAATACGACGGACAGGTTAAAAGTTCAACTTTGTAATTAAGAAATAGGTTTATTATAAATTTCATGATATTAATAAGTACTACTTGTGTAAATCAGATTAATTTAACATTAAATTTGCTAATTTTTTAAAAATAATTCGTCACAGATATACACTTTATTTTTGCAAGATTTTTAAAACCGAGAATAAAATTTTGTTTACAAATGTGTCGATCGCTCAAAAATGGCCAATTTTTTTTTAAACCTCAAAATTTTATATTCCAACCAATATAATTTTTGTTTGAATTACACCAAAGTATTTTGCTTACTAAAAATAGTTAATCGACGAGTGAGAACATCATAAGGATGTCCTCACCAAACTTCGAAGTCGGAATGAATTTGGTCTATTAAAGGAATAACACAATTATGCCATTAAATATTTATTCAACTAAATATGAATCATTTTATTATACAACATTTCTCCATTTTTCCTTCAACTTAAAGATTCTGTCTTCCCAAAATTTTGGTGGGTAGGATCAACGTCTGGTGTACATGGCGGGTTGGGCAATACAAAGAAATGTGAGGTCCTAATGAAAAACAACACCGTTCCTATTCGCCAATTATGAACATTTTTCATGAATGTTTTCCTTTATTTCATCTAACCGCGAGCAGTAATTTTCAAAATGAATTGACTGATTACTTGAAAGTAGCCCCTTACTACAGGATTCCTTTCCCATTCCATCAGATGTTAGGCATGATAAAGTTGGCTCATGTAGCTTACCTCGGGATCTTTTTCGCTGCACATTTTTGTAAAGGAAACATTTCTCATCACCCGTCACCATTTGCTTAAAAGGATTGCATTTTCATTGAGTTTATATAGAAAATCACAGATAGAAATGCGATCCTAAATATTTTTCTCACTCAGATCATGTGGTACCCAAACAACGTAGTGATTTTAATAACCAAGCTTTAGTAATTGTTTATGGATAATGGATTTTGATAAATTTAGTGTTCCTGCTAATTTCCATGTTGTGTAATGCGAATTATTCTCAATCGATGATTTGATTAGGTCGTCATCTATAGTGTGGGGGTCTGCCTAAGCGTTCTACATCAATCAGGCTACAATCACCAACTCTAAACTTAGCGAACCACTTCTATACAGTTCTGTCAAGCACCGTCACCGTACACATCTTTTTTGTTGCTTGCGAGACATTTTTTTCTTTTAGTGTCTGAAATGCACCTTAGAATTTTCCATTTTCATAGGGATGCACAACTGACACAAATCAGGTATTAGATTGTTACAAAACAAGGTGCTCGAGGTGTTGTATTTTGAAAAGCCATAGTATTCACGGAATATATTAGGTGAATTTTGGTATACATAATAATTAATGTGTGCTTTTCAATAATGTTTAGCTTATTTTCAGACAGAAATATTCTTGAAGCATAGAAGCCCTTAATTATGGACGTGACAAAACATGATCTTCATTTACTTTTCTTGCATAAGTTCAAACTTGGCTTTTGTGCTCCCAAACCTCTGACAATATCAACAGAGCATAAAGAGATGGGTCCACACATGATCGGACAGTACGAAGGTGGTTCCAGAATTTTTTTTACTGAAGATGAGAGCCTTGAAGATGAAGAAAGTAGAGGACGGTTATGCAGTCTTGACAACGAACAAGCTGTTGTTTAGCAAAACCCATGTCAAAGTGTCAGAAAAATGACTCAGACGCTTGGTGTCAGCACTGCAATAGTCGCACGCCATTTGCAGAGTATTGGCAAAGTGAAACATTTCGATAAATGGATTCCTCATGATCTCAATGAAAATCAAAAACTTAGACGTTTTGAAGTGTGCTCAATGCTTTCTGCGTAACACCAATGATTTCTTTCTTGATTGAATAACCCCTTATGATGAACAGTGGATCCTTTATGATAACTGTGAACGACCAGGTTGATAACTTGATTTTGATGAGTCCCCCAAACGTTTCCCGAAACCAAATTTATATCAGCCAAAAATTACGGTGACTGTCTGGTGGTTTGCAATTAGTGTTACTCACTACAGCTTTCTGGAAGCCAATCAGAGCATTAATGCAACGTTTTACTGCAATCAACTTGGTGAAATGCATGCACATCTGCAAAAAATGATACCGGCATCGGTGAATCGACGTAGTCCAATTCTCCTCCACGATGGCGCGCGGCTAAACAACTCACAGACTTGGAATACATGAGTGTATCACATCCTCCATATGACCTTGATTACCCACTGAAACGAGAGATGGAATCATTTTTCAAAGATTTCAAAGATTTCGTTGCATCAAAGCCAATAACTTTTATTAACGAGCAATAAATAATCTCGTTGATAATACGTTGTTGAGTAAAGCCCACGTCAAAGTGTCAGAGAAATGTCTCAGATGCTTGGTGTCAGCACTGCAATATTCTCACGCCATTTGCCAAGTATTAGCACGATGTAAAAGCTCGATAAATGGGTTCCTCATGATCTCAATGAAAATCAAAAACTTAGGGATTTTGAAGTGTCCTCGATGCTCTTTCTGCGTAACAACAATGACCCCTTTCTTGACCGAACAGTAACTTATGATGAAAAGTGAATCCTTTATAGTAACCGTAAACGATCAGATGAATGGCTTGATCGCCATGAGTTTCCCAAACATTTCCCAAAGTTGCATCAGCAAAAGATTATGGTGACTGTCTGATGGTCTGCAATTAGTGTTAACCACTGGAGCTTTCTAGAAGCTAATCAGCACATTAATGCAGAGCTTTACTGCAATCAACTTGTTGAAATGTCTGCACGCCTGAAAAAATTAGGCCTGCATTTGTGAATCAGAGTGGTTCAATTTAGCTCCATGAAAATGCGCGGCCACATGTCGCAAGAATTACGTTGGAAAATCTCACAAACCTGGGATACGAGAGTTTATCAAACTCTCCATATTCTCGTGATCTTTTACGCACTGATTATCATTTTCAAGCACATAAGCACATATTAAATGGTAAAACTTTTAGGTTCAACCCAGAGTTCGAATCAGCTTTCAAAGTTTCCGATGCATCAAAGCCAATAACTTTTGATCGACGAGGAATAAATAACCTCGCCGGTCGAGGGCAGAGATGTAGAGATGCTCAAAGCTCGTATTTTGACTAATTTCAATATTTCTACATCTAATTCTTCAAGAATAAAATTATGTTTCTGAAATCAGTCATTATTTTTGTAACAACCTAACAATTTTTAAGTTTTTTTCTTAAGAGATAATTTGAAGTGTAAGCATATTATATCTGTCGATAAATTTGACATGTTGGAATAAAAATCGGCATGAACATTCCGTAGAATCCAATATAATTTACAATTTTTAATTTTAATATTGTATGAGCTGCTCTTTTTATGATTTCCCACTTGATTTTATTTTTTTTTTTTGGAAGTGGGGTAAAGTGTTAATGAAGTAAGCTGGATTTATAATTAATTTATTATTTATTGTTGTTTAGGTTTATGTGTGTATGTTTGTGCTTTATATTATATTTATTTCTTTATTATTTCTTCTTTCGTTTTCATTTAAAATATATCTTTTAATTATTCTATTTATAAGTTTATTTTAATTCGTGCTTTGGTGCCAAAGTAAATATCTATTTATGTGCCTACATTTATCCATTATTTATTTTTCCAGGGTAAATGAAGATTTTTTAATTCAATTCTTTAAACTAGTTCCTTTAGTCCCCCGGGTTTACTCCGAAAAATATCGTGTATATATATATATATATATATATATATATATATATATATATATATATATAGTCATCTGCAGACAGATCTGTTTCGCTGTATCACAGCTCATCAGTACGGTTAGACTCCGATTGCTTTTAACTCAGGATTGAAAACCGATCGAATTGGTGTCAGTCGGCGATTCTACCTCTGGGCTATGGGCGCTCGGTAGAAGAAGGCAGACTTTTTAGCGTTTATATTATCATTATACACGCCCAATAGCCAGAGTGCTCTAATTCATTACTGAATGGGCGATGCGTACATGCCAGAGTAGCTACTGTTTTTCAAAGTCTACCATTCTTCCAGAGTGCTCAATCAGGGTGTGAGAGCGTAAATAGTCATCCGCAGACATATATATATATATATATATATATATATATATATATATATATATAGTCTATCGCCCGGTTCACACTCCACCCACATCTATTGAACAGGTGAAGAGGCTCACCCCTTGATTCCTGTTTAGGATGTGGTTTCCAACTTTCTCTTTTCCAACCTTTTTACTCTTACGTAGCCCCCTGCGAATCAGTGGCGTTACCGCCTTGCTTGGGGTGATTTGATTAAAATACATATATATATATATATATATATATATTAGTTAGTTAGTTAGTTTTTCGTCATAATTAAATTAAACCAGTACACAGTTGTATTAAAAAGTGTTCAATACATTTATATTGTAGAAATTTTCAATATTTTTAATTCGGAAATGAGTTATTTCCGCAACCTAGGTTTCAACGTTTCGGTATCTTCAGGCGATTTATAATAACTAATTTTCCGTTTTTCAAACGTACAAACAAAATCTGTTTACGAACGATCGACTGGAATTTTTAAACAACCGAAAATTTTCAAAATTAGGGAGGAGTTACTTAAGGATCTTTAAAAAAAATCAACCAATCATAAACAAGAAGGAATAGCTAACCAATCACAATCACAATATCACACTATATTCTATATAAGCTTCGGATTTCCATCAACAAAGTGATCTATCGCATTTGAAAACGAATTAATAAACATTATAAACAAAATAGATACACGAAAATAAATAATTAATTCCAGACCCAACAAAAACAAGACCAAAAAATGATAAATCAGAAAAACTATACATACAAGCAGACAAATCTCAGAAAATCTATAAAATGAACACTAACGACTACAAAACATTAGTTAAAAAAGAAATCAACAAATTTTATAAAACCAGCAAGAATAACATGGAAACAACATAAATAAAAAAGCAAAAAACATGGCCGCTAAACTAAAACTTGACAACAGAATCAAACAACGAAAGAAAACTGATGCATTGATTAAACTAAAAGTCCATAAAGATAACTTCCTAAATAAACCAACATACAGACACAAACCCCACAAAATACAACATCGGAAAAATAAGTAAACAATTATGAAAAGAAATATGCTTAATATGAGTAAACTCGAAATAAACCAATGGAAAAATACAAAAGAAACAATGATTTGGTTCAACAATTTTACAAACAAAGACGAAAGCTCATTTGTACAGTTAGACATAAAAGATTTCTATCTGTTCATCAACGAACAAACATTAAATAATGCACTAAACTTTGCAAAACGATATATAAACATTGCAGTAAGTCCATTCTATACCACAATAACAAAATATAGCAAAAACACACACCACCACGATCAACAATACCAAAAATGACAACTTTAACATAAAAATAGGAAGTTACGACGTTGCAGAAATATGCGAAATTATAGGCATTTAAATAACTAGCAAAAATCATCAACAAAATGACATTACAGATAGATCAAGGTCTGATGCTTGATATGCAAACAGAAAATTTCAATTGACACACAACAGGGTGCGGCAAAAATAAATAGAAAATGTTGCTTTTTGCAATCGTTTATTTCCCGAAAGGCTTAGTTGTATTCCAACGAAAATCGGGTCTTTTTGTAACTTCTTCCTAAACATATGCAATAGCAAATTCACGTTTTCTATAAGATGCCAACACCTCTGATGTTGCAGAGGAAATGCATCCACTTCTGCGTCACAACGTCACCACATCACATTACAGGCTCCTGTAACGCCCGCACCGTTCTTTCAATTGTACAGACATCATTCCATTTTATTGGTAAAATTGACTAAACGTAAATCCTTTTTATAGAAAAGAAAAAATAGTTCGCATTTTATTAATTTCACGTCACGGCAACCTCATACTGGAGCTTTTTAAATAAGCACATGACATTATCACTCCAACATAACCACTAAAAAACCACAAACAACGCCGGGTTATACAGTTAGTCTTTATAGATAGATAGATAGATAGATAGATAAATATATAAATATATATATACATATATATACATATACATATATACATATACATATATATACATATATATACATATGCATATATATATGCATATATATACATATATATATATATACATATATATATACATATATTTATTCACAGATATATATATGTACACATATATATATACACATATATACATATATACATATATATATACATATATACATATATATGCATATATACATATATATGCATATATATGCATATATACATATATATATGCATATATACATATATATATAAATATATACATATATATATAAATATATACATATATATATAAATATATATATATACATAATATATTATATATATATCATTATAATTATATATGTTTATATGTAATATATATATATATATCATACATATCATATATATTCTAAATATATTTTATATATATGATATATCTATGACACATATATATATATATATATATATATATATATATATATATATATATATTATATCTCATACATACTACATACAAAGATATATGTCATATGTATAATATATATTTATATATGTCTTAGATATATCATATATATATCATATATGTCATATATATTTATATATATACTAGCAGTATATCCCGGCGTTGCTCGGGTGTAATGAAAGCTTTAAAACTAAGCCATGGTCCTGGAGTTCAGACTATTTGTACATCGGAGCGAAAAACTAAATACCAATAGTTGTTTCCAGTTAAAGCAAAACCGTAGACTGAAAGAAAAATGAATGGATGTAAGTCAAATTTTCATTTCCTGGTATCAATATCAAATAAGCTTTTTCGTCGTGAACTGAAATTTGAAGGCTAAATAAGTCCTATGCGTAAATGATATCATGGCTGAGACTAAGAACTACAATTATACCTACTTAGAGCCAAACCCGAAGCAAAAACTAAAATAAAATTGTTGAAAAAAATACAGACATACAGGCAGATAAACAGACACACACACACAAACACGCCTTTTATATACATATATATATTATCGATTTTCTGCACTATTGTAAGAACTGCAACCTTGAAACTTCTGAATATAGTTTCTTATGTCGTTGTCTATGAGTGTATCAAATTTAATTAAAATCGGACCACTCCTTCAATAACCCGATTTTTTCGATTAGCGATTTTCGATATTTATCGAGGGTACCTCGACACAAACCTTAGCTAAGAACACTCGCAGACGCTTATAGTACAACTGTGTAAATTTTCAAGAAAATCGGTTCAGCCGTTTCGGATTCTATAGGTAACGGACGCGCACACACAGATAAAGTTCCATTTATAAATAAGTTTAGATATCACACACACACATATATATATATATATATATATATATATATATATATATATATATATACGCATCGCTCATTCACTAATGAATTAGAGCACTCTGGCTATTGGGCGTGTATAATGACAATATACATGCTAAAAAGTCTGCCTTCTTCTACCGTGCGCCCATGGCTCAGAGGTAGAACCGCCGACTAACGATACTTCGGTTGGGTTTCAACTCTGGGTTAAAAGCAATCGGAGTCTAACCGTACTGATGAGCTGTAATACAGCGAAACAGATCTGTCTGCGGATGACTATATATCAGATTTATTAAATGTTATAGTTTAGAACATGTACAAATTATACTTTACTACAAAAGTGTACGTTTTGTTTCGACATTGAAAAAAGAATGTCTCATGAGGTAATTAATAATGATAACTACCTGATGAGACATTGTTTTCATTGCTCTATTTCTATATTGATCACTGTTTTAAATTAATGTTCTTTATTCCCTTGGATATATATATATATATATATATATATATATATATATAAGTATATATATATTTTTGTGGGGGGTCATAATTAAATTAGACCAATACACAGTTGTATTAAAAAGTGTTAAATGAAATTGTATTGTAGAACTTTATTTATTGTAGAACAAAGGCTTTACTTATTGTAGAACAAAGGCTTCTACCTTTTGGTGTCTTCAGTCAGTTTATAATTACTGATTTTTACCGTTCTTCAAACTCTCAAACAGGAATCTTTTACGGACGCACAATCTAGATATTCAAGCAACAGACAAAATTTCAAAATTAAGAGAAATTACTTATGGATTTTATAACACTTTCATCTATGATTGTATAATCCACCACACTTTCCAGATCTTAACATCATTGAACATTTATGCTTCATTTTATAAAAACAATTGAGGAGTCGATAACCTCCACCATCATCATTGAAAGAATGACGACCTTTTTAGCTGAAGAATGGATACAAATTCCTGTGGACATGATTCAAACAGGTACGAGCTGATCCAATGAAAAAATAAAGCTGTAATTCCTGGCAAAAGCAGTCCTAGGCCATATTCAAATAAATTTGCATGAAATTCCAAGATGTTTCAGTTTTCTTGTTCTCCTATATATATATATATATATATATATATATATATATATATATATATATATATAGTTAGTTAGTTAGTTAGTTAGTTAGTTGGTTATAAGTATATAAATAGTTATACAGTTTGTTTTTCGTCATAATTGAATTAGAATAGTACATAGTTGTATTAAAAAGTGTTCAATACATTTATATACATTTATATTGTAGAACTTTTTATCATTTTTCATTTGGAAATTATTTATTCCGCATCCTAAGTTTCAAACCTTCGGTATCTTCTTGCAATTTACAGTAACTGATTTTTCCAACGCACGAACAGAGATATTTCACGAGCGAGCGACTGGAATTTTCAAACAACTGAAAATTTTCAAAATTAGGGAGGAGTTATTCAAGGATTTTACATTTTCATCCGTGTTTGTATGTTTCACTTAAAATTACGTTTGAAGTAACACCAACTATCTAGCTAGATAGATAGTTAGATCGATGGATTAATACGCTTTTATTAGTGTGTTTGTAACAAAGTTAAATCATTTTTTTAACTTAATTTCTAGATATTATCTGGGATTATAAACAGACGCATTATCTTTTGTTTTCTTTTTTCGAATTGTATTCTATCCTTTGTGAGACAGAAAATACAAAGAGAAATCTTAGAATTGTGGCAATAGTTGATACATTTGAATATTTATATACAATATCTTTTTGACTGTCATTTTCTTTAATCTGTTTCTTATACAGGCCTTAGAGAAGCAAACTGTTCCGATATTTGAACTTGAAATTATTTAATTTCAAAAACGCACAAATGACACATTTTCAATTTTGAATATTTAAGACTTTGTCAGTTTTTAACTAATTGCCACTTGATTCGAACGTGAATTTAATTAGTCTAGTTTCTGGATAAAACGTATTTTCCAAGAGACACTCACTATTTGTTTTTAAGTGTTTACTTGAAGGTGGGCGCGCGCATTATGCATGGGAATGTTTTTTAATTTGTTTCTGTTTTGTAATGTATCAGCGTACGAAACGGTTAAAAACCAAGTGTTTTTAAAATTGTCAATGTCACTTGAAAATGGAAGAAAGCAAAGGTCTTATCATTTTGATGAAACGGTGATAGGCAAACGAAGAAGAGAAAATAAAGAAAGTGATAAAGATCGAAAGAGAAAAAGAAAGTTCAAGTGAAGATAAAAGAGAGGGAAAAGAGATCACGATAAAGAATAAAGGATAAAACTGATGTGATCATAGTAGTTGAAAGAGTCGGGGTAGGCTAGGCGGCGTGCGACGCTCTTTTATGAAACTCAAAGTGCGTCGGTGGCTACGCATGCTAAGCCTGCCCCGTTCATTGCAATATCCCCTCCCAGCCTTTTTGTACTCCTCCTAGTCTATGTGGTGGTTGGACGCAAGCCTGTGATGATGAGAATGAAGCAATTCTCCAAAGGTGGTAGAAATATTTGAGAGTGGATATGTATCAGTGGCGGCGCTGATTTCGGTGGTGAATGGGTTTTCGATGCATCCTAACTCTTTTTTTTTTTTTTTTTTTCGTCTTCCGACTCTTTCTACTACTCATTGTCCAACCCCTTGGCAAGAATCCTAGATATCCCTATCTCGAGAGCTTCAGAGGTATTTTAGGTATGTTTATTTTCTCTCTCTCTCTCTCTCTCTCTCTCTCTCTCTCTCTCTCTCGCTCGCTCGCTCGCTGCCTCTCTCTCTCATTCTCTCTGCCTCTCTCTCTATATATCTCTGTCTCTCACCTTCATAATTTTTTTCTTCATTAATTAGTATAAAACATGTAACAATTTGTCTAGAATAGTAGATTGAGGTCCATTACTCAACCGAAGGGAAGCCCTGGAACAAGCCAGAAAAGACTAGAACAGAAAGCTCTGAACCAGGAATCCTACAAGAGGCGAAAACGGCATTCATAAGATACAAGGCACTCAACGACACCATTAAAATCAAGATCTGAATGAACTCTCTTTTCTCTTTTTGATAAGAGACATTGACCATTTGCCAACTTTTTTTTTGATCTTCAAGAAAGACGTCAAAAATTATTCGAATGGCTGGCCTGATCTTCAAACGACCATCTGCCATCTGTTGTGTCTTTCTGTTCCTATTAATCATCAGGTATGTAATAATTTTCTTTATTCTTCTATATCCGAAGTACGAATGAAATTATTAAGAACTGTGTTTCGTGTTGACATTTGTTATTACATCTCTTTATTTAATTATGTCTTTTGGCAGCTTCACCTTAATTGACACATGGCCTGAAGATTGTATTCAAGCAAGAAACAGACTGTCACCCTACGGTGTCGTCCTAAGTGTCTACTTTTTATTTACACACGCTCTAACACTGATATTGAGCACTTTTGCCTACACAATATAACATACCTTAAGACTATATTTGTATTATCCAGATTATATGTAGGCGATATATATATATATATATATATATATATATATGAATGGAGTAAGTAAAGAACAAGTAAGAAAAAAGTGTCTTTAATCTAACATTTCACTTTAACAAACTTAAAGAATCTCTGAAGAAGCTTGTTAAGTTGAAACATGCTAGATTAAAGACACTTTTTTCCTCCTTTTTCTTTACTTATTTCATTCTTCTTATCGGATTCCGATCCATATATTCAACTCATATATAAAATACATATGTAATATAAATACATATGTAGTCTTAAGGTATATATATATATATATATATATATATATATATATATATATATATATATATATATATATATATATATCCAGGTGAAGAGGACTTAAGGTTTTACTATTTTTAGTACCCAGGCATTTATTTTATTATAAACAGTGCTCAATATAATAAATTTTATAGAGCTTAATATAATCATATAATTATGAATTAACGTACAATTAATTCATAATTATATATATATATATATATATATATATATATAATAGACAATATGCATCACACGAAAACTTTTTCTGCTTTGTTAAACAACTTTTCTCCGAAATTGTTCCTATTATCAAAGGATTTATATATATATATATATATATATATATATATATACTGATTGTGATGGATAAATTGCTGTCTAAATTACCCAAAAATTAAAATAACAAAATAATACTGGCATCTCATTTGAACAGATGCATTTACCTAAATTACACAAAATTATCTTGAAATACTAAAGAGTAACTTTATTCAATAAAATCTCTATTGACTTCAATCTCAACCTCCAGACGACTTCGGAATCTCCAACAACTCGTCTGGACGGTCTCCTTGTTTAAGCTGGCGAATGCTGCCATAATCCTTGCTTTCTGTTCATCTTTGGTGTTACAAGGCGTTTTGTTGGTCTCTTGTTCAACTGCTCCCCATACATAACAATCACGTGTGGTTGCAGTCCGGGGAGTTAGGTGGCCAGATGTAAGAGGTAATAGGGTCACAAAAATTGCATGACTGAGTTTTTCTGCATGTGTGACATGGTGCAGAATTATGTTGACAAATATAACTTCCAGTAGCCACCCTATGGACTCACGGCTGCACTGCTTTCTCAAATCACTTGATATCAGCCTCCGTGTTGAGTATGAGGCCCTCATCAACAATTTCGGCGTTTTTTTTTTTATCAGAACGATCAGAGTGACTTTTCCGAGCTTCTGCAATCACAATTAGACTCATCCAATTCTTTACGAATCCTTTGTACAGCCTTATAATTGACACTCAAATATTTTTAAATATTTGTATTGGAACTTCCGGTGTGAATGCCAAGCAGTACAGAATGCCGTTTCCAAATTTCTGGCTGAGTGAATTGCGTCATTTTGATATTTGTGCCCAACTGATCCTACTATATGCACTAAATTAAAAATATTAAATGGCGACAATTTACATATTGCATCCTATGTATGTATGTATGTATGTATGTATGTATGTATGTATGTACATGATAAACAGGATATTCTTTGCATTTTTATTGTTTTGTTTTGTTTTTATTATTATTATTCAATTGTCATGTGGATGCACAATAAAGTTTTGGGAAACTTACAAAATGTTCGGTTACTCAATATCAAACACTGACGGAGGCTGACAGTGTTTGATACTGAACTAGTTAATTAATTTCAAATTAAGAGGACATTAATAACCTCATTACAGGAATATATGTAAGCTTCGAGGCCTTTATTCCGAGATCAAAGCGTAGCATATGTTCTTCTAATTTTAGATGGGAGAAGGTACATAGGCCCGTGGATTCCAACCGTACGGAATCACTTCATTGCACAAACGTGTACAATCAGTGTAATATCGACGCCAGTGGTCACGTGGACGAGGCAAATTTTCTCCTTGGCTCATATTTACCAGTATGTGCACCCACATAAAAAAAACTTGTGCCACATCCTCCTTTAGTGAGGTGGTCAGGTAAATATTATTTGACAAGTTATGAACTTTCGGCAATCTGAAACGAGGAGGATGTGCTTAAAAGGCAATATTCTTCGTAGCCAAGTCCTTTAAAACACACACACACACACACTCTCTCTCTCTCTCTCTCTCTCTCCATATATATATATATATATATATATATATATATATATATATATATATATATATATATATGGAAAATATGTCTACTTTTCAACTGTCTAGGATAGACCACCATTTATTATAACTAAAATCCTTGAAAACGTTCAGAATCAATATATATATATATATATAATAAAAAATAAATATTAGAAAAGTAATAAATCTGCATTGTTTGAAAACACATTTATTAAAGTAGGATAAAATATAGATATATTTTACAAATAGTGTAAATAATGGTAACTCCAAACCAGAAATTCAGACAAAAACGGAAAAGGTTATTTTAAAAAGCAACTCATTAGTATCTACATTTACATAATAAATAAATTAAATCTTAACACTAGATTTTTATTTTTATTTATATAATTAATATCGGATGTTATGGTGGGCATTGGCTGAAGATACATTCGTGAATAAACTGTACGTTCATATAATCTGGATTATTATTAATTGTTAATATTTTATAAAAAAGCAAATGTCATGTATCTGTACCCTTGTATTTATAAATAATTTCGCTACCTTGAAAAATGTTGAAATAGGAAAACATTTGAATAGAAAATATATATACTTATTTTTAAATGTGAGATAGAGAATGCGACATAAATATGGTTTTGAGAGAATCATATATTTATATTTTAAATTATGACTGCATATGCGTTGCTGTAACTTTCAGTAATTTTATCAATTATCTTTTTTATTTATTAATGGAGTCTTCCGGAATTAACCTTGCTATAGCTGCGTAGAAATTTTTGAGTTATGGTTTCAACGGGCAAAGGACGCTGAATTTAGTACCTGTATTGCTAAATTTAAAATTCCGGTTTAAATATAAACGCACACGGGTTTCCTACGAGTAAAAAGAAAAAAGGCGCCAAGAATGTTAAGGCGGGCTTGAAGTTAACCAATCTTGGCCTGCTTGGATATCACGTGATTCGCATACTCCATTGACACGTGTGAATAAAAGGCAGGATATATTTTCATTCATTATTGGCAATTTACCGAGACAAGAAAAAAGTCATGGAGGAAAAAGCATATAGGGAAAGTCAGAAGCTATGCTATGTTAATCTAGAAAAAGTATAATGACTTCGGATTATGACAAATATAGAATAGCCATAGCGATAATAACTAATATTTTAATTCGTTTTATATTAATAGATATAATTCGTTTTATAGTAATAAAATAAATAATTTCTTAATTTATTCAGGTCATAGTAATAAAATTAGTAATATTTAATTACGCAATAAGTTATATTTTCTTTAAAAAGTAGATGTTGACAATATTTTAATTTAATTTAATAAAAAAGTAAGTACTTACAGCTTTTCAAAATGAACAGTTTTAAGTACATATTTTCAAAAGCATTCAAAGAAAGAAGAGGTGATTTTCTAAGCGCAGCTCAGATGTGGCACAAGGCCGAAAGTATAGGACACTTAATGAGGATCAAACTCTAATTGTAATGATTCTAGCGACACAAGCTTGCTAACCATTAGCCCACATCGAGGTGTTCAAACAAAGAAAAAGAGTGAGGAAAAAATTACTAGCCGTAAAGTGTTGGATTAAAACAAGAAAAAAGAAACAAAAAGAAACTGACCGTTATCGCTCCTCGCTTTTCACAGACAATGGAGAGCAAATCGAGAAAAAAAATATATAAATATTCAAACATTTTATGGTTTTGTCCTCGATTGTCTGAAAAGCGATAATCGGTTAGTCCATTTTTGTTTTTTTTATTTTTTGTTGTTGTTTCGTTTATATATATTTCGCTCCTTCTACTCCTTATTCATATATATATATTTTCATATATTTATACTTCTAAAATGTCCGCTTTTAAAGTCCTAATAAACTTTTGTATGCCCGCAGATTATTTTAAATATTTTAATAAACGAAATATTGGTTATAAAAGTTGATTAACAAATTATTTTATTACTATAAATTAAATACGACTAATTTTATCATAATTTAAATATTACTAATTTTCTCTATGATTTTTCTCATTAATTTATTATTTAAACTTTTTTCTCTACAATCAATTTTGCAACGATGATGTCAGTCAAAGAATAATGCGAATTACTTAGAAAAGTAGACTGACGTCTGCTTTTATGTGCCGTTTTCCTCCAAAATGTAAGCGATTGTGGCTCTCCACAGCATTATTTTCTTTTTATTATCCCTTCCAGTCACTTTTTTTGTCATTCATTTACACAAACTCATTAGGTAGGTTACTCGTTGGGTTACATAAATTAATTCTAGGGCGAGACTGAGTTCGTTCACATTTTAATAACAGTTGCTTGAAAAAAAAAACAGCCACGCGACATTTTATCAAAGAATTTTAGTAAGCGAGAAATGAAGATGTTCCGACCGAAAAGACGTGAAATGTGAGAATAATTAGAAATAAATGAAAACCAGAGAAGTATTAATATCTAATTTGAGATTAACTTTTATGAAATATACGCATTTATATTAATATTCGCATGAATGTCCGGACGGTACACGATCTCACAAAAAAAACAACCCTCACATGGATACTACAGCAAATTAAAATGCAATAAAAAATAATTTGCTTTTTATTGTATATTACATTTTTCGTTTTACCTCTTTACGGTAATATTTTTCTTTTCGTTATTATCCCGCCTTAGTTTTAATATATTTTGTGCGAATATATATTTAAAATGTCCGTTTTTAACGTCATAATTAAATTTTGTAGCACTCCCTGGAAATTACTTAAAATAAAAACATAGGTAATAGTTCTGAAGCCGTAGGGAGATGGTTAATGTTTCTTCGATTCGGCCTTGTGTCATACATAACCGAACTCCCTACAACTTACAAGTTTTTTCCAGAATTATCATCAGGTTTATCAGAAGGTTTTCATCAGAAGGTTGGTTGGCAGGTTGGCAGGTTGGCAGATTGGAATGTGTGGTTTAGTGTGGAATAGTATGGAAGAATAGAATATACATTTTGAATTTTAAAATAGAAATTTATTAATAGGAAAGAATAACAAAAATAGGTAGTAGTAAAAAGTTCAATGAGAAAGTTAAGGGTATCAAGAAATGTCCGTAGTAGTAATTTGTTGGAGAGAGTTTATGCGTACGTACGTATGTATGTATTAGCGTTCGTTTGGTAGGAATGTCTTTGAATAGAGAAGAAGTAAAAGGAATCAGCACACGAGAAAGAAGGAAAAAGAGGACAAGTGCGACGCGACCTATGTCCGGGTCGTAGTTGAAGTTTCTCCCGTTATATTTTAGTTGTTTCGTCTCGCTGCTCCCATCTGACTCTGACCGACTGGCGCTGATAAGAGCCTTTCATTGTAATTTAGATTTTCTTGCAATTCGCTCCCATTGGTCAGAAAATCAGTTTAACACCTACATGCGAAATCCGGTCTCGACTTTTTCTTTTTTAATTCTTAATTTACTATCCACTACATTTCTGTCGAAAACGTCAATAATATTTGATGTTACAAATAGCTCCCACTGGAAAACTGAAAAAATTAGGGAACGAGAAGTTGAAAGTTATGCCCATTATTGCTGGAGCACGGAATGAGTCTAAATGATCTAAGAAAAAGAAAAAGAAAAATAGGTTTTAAGGAATTAAATTCTGGAAATGAATGAAAACTATCGCAAACAATTAGAATACAAGGTGCGGAAAATTTCTAGTTCCCAAAATCTTACCAACTGACTAATCGAAATTTTAGAAGAAATTTATTCTTGGTCAGACCTAGAAGTTTCCAGCACTTACTAAAAAAAAGTGCGGAAGTATTGAGTAGACTTGCTATTACAAATTCCTATGATAACTACTAAACACTTGATTGATATGGGCATGTCTCCATAGAAGAAACCTCGATAGCGAAAATTAAGTCGTGCAAACGAGCGGCTCAAAACAACGACATGAGAACCAACTATACAAAGGTCCAAATAATGCACAGAGAAATAGTAATTTTTTGCATTTTTTTATTTTAACGCATTAACAATTTTTGGAGAGTAACAATGATTTTCCCAGTCACAAGTGCTATTGTTTAATGGGGGGTTTTGGATTCATACCTTTTTCAGGTTATTTGTGCGTATGTGAATATAACGAGCCTATATATATATATATATATATATATATATATATATATATATATATAGGGTGGCAATAAAATCACTATACAGTTACTTATAATGAAAATTATATATATATATATATATATAATTCAATAATAATGCAATTCAAACTCGGCTCTCTGATTTCTCATTTCATGAAGCTATCCATACATCAACCGCATGTCCATAAAGAACACTATGCAAGATTGAATGGGAAAGGTGTTACTCTGAGAACAGTGCAAGCGAATCTGTTTCGATCATACAGACTAGTCATATATGTAAAGACATACAAAATTAAACGTATAAAATCCTCTTAAATTTTGCGGTTCAAACGGAACCACCCAATTGAGGCCAGAAGACCGGATTACGCGCTGCTTTTATCAAAACTTGTCACTCATATTTAGAATGTAAGGTATGTGCCTAGTATACCTTAGACTGAATATCATAGTGGATATATATATATATATATACTAGCAGTATAGCCCGGCGTTGCTCGGATGTAATGAAAGCTTTCAAACTAATCCATGGTCCTGGAGCTCAGACTCAACCTAAAGAATATTTGTGTGAAGTTTGGTGAGTATCGGATAAAAATTGTCGATTTGTATAAAGAACATACAGACAGACACACACGCAAACATCTTGCCTTTTATATATATATATATATATATATATATATATATATATATATATATATATATATATATATATTATCGATTTTCTGCATTATTGTAAGAACTGCAACCTTGAAACTTCTGGATATCGTTTCTTATGTCTTTGTCTATGAGTTTATCAAATTTGATAAAAATCAGATCACTCCTTCTATAACCCGATTTTTTCGATTATTGATTTTTTGATATTTATCAGGGGTACCTCGACACAAAACCTAGCTAAGAACACTCGCAGGCGTTTATAGTACAACTGTGTAAATTTTCAATAAAATCAGTTCAGCCATTTCGGAGTCTATAGGTAACGGACACACACACACATAGACATACACACACACACAGACAAAGTTCCATTTATAAATAAGTTTATATATATATATATATATATATATATATATATATATATATATATATATATATATATATATATGTTTAGCGTGCCGTTCTAGCAATGTTTTGTTATTTTTATTATTTTTTGTTATTATTTGCAATCTACCTCTTCGCCGAGTATTTTGTTTTTCTTGTCTTTCGACCTTTGGATTTCTAAAGAAACTGAAAAATACAAGGATCTTGTTGGGGAGTTGAGTAAGTGGATCGTGAGTATTGAAGTAAGTTTTGTAATAATGCGTGTGCTTGGAAGATCACCTAAAAAATGGAAAACTGGAATTTAGGAAAGTTGGAATTGAAACCAAGATTGTAAACCTCCAGAAATCTGCCATCATTTACTCTCCGTGTATCCTCAGACAGATTTTTTGATTAAAAGACAAATATAGGTCAGAAAAAATTGCTTTGTTTTTAATAAAAGGAGAAGAAATATCTATTCAAATGAACCCAGGAAATTCATATATCTAGCTTGGCAGTTCAAAGATATAACATGAAGTAAATAAGATATTTTAATTATACAGAATGAATAGTTTTATTTGCTCAGGATTTTTCAACCGAAGAGTTATTCCTTAGTAGTTATTTATTACTATCGTATGGTCGTTATCAGTTTCAGTCTTCTTTTATGAGCCGTGTCCCTTCAAGACGTGGGCCATCATGGCTCTACAAAACATCCTACCCCTTGTAGAATTAATCTGCAAAAAATAATTTTATTTGGCAATAAATTAGACGTGTTTTTGTTTGTTTGTTTGTTTGTTTTTGTCTCGTTTTTTGTTTTGTTTTGTTTTGTTTTTTGTTTTGTTTTTTCTTGTCAGATTTCTTTTTAGACTCGTCTTAACTTGTTAAGATTCCACCGTTTTCTTATTTTAACATTCTGATGAATCTTAATTCTTCAGTTAATGATTGAATAAGCGCATGGCAAATTCTATGATAATAAAATATCCATAGAAATTCTCCGATTGCATCATTAAATATTTGAACTTAACAACTTTAATAAAATATAAAGTTCTTCGTTCATATAATTTTTCTTTGCTTGCATTCGTTCTCTATTATGTTTACGGATTTGCTTGTCTCTCTTCTGCTTGTAATCGGTCTCTATTATGTTTACGGATTTGCTTGTCTCTCTTCTGCTTGTAATCGGTCTCTATTATGTTTACGGATTTGCTTGTCTCTCTTCTGCTTGTAATCGGTCTCTATTATGTTTACGGATTTGCTTGTCTCTCTTCTGCTTGTAATCGGTCTCTATTATGTTTACGGATTTGCTTGTCTCTCTTCTGCTTGTAATCGGTCTCTATTATGTTTACGGATTTGCTTGTCTCTCTTCTGCTCGTAATCGTTCTCTATTATGTTTACGGATTTGCTTGTCTCTCTTCTGCTCGTAATCGGTCTCTATTATGTTTACGGATTTGCTTGTCTCTCTTCTGCTCGTAATCGGTCTCTATTATGTTTACGGATTTGCTTGTCTCTCTTCTGCTCGTAATCGGTCTCTATTATGTTTACGGATTTGCTTGTCTCTCTTCTGCTTGTAATCGGTCTCGTCTTTTCTGCCGTTCACTTGCCGCCTTTCTTTGTTGTCTTATTCTTTCTTCCATTATAATGATTTTCTCCGGAAATATAATGCATTTACAAAATACATGTAATTGCATTTATTACAGCAAAAGCGTGACACACGTAGGTACCTAGGTAAGTATTATAATATAAAGATTACGACTTGCTATGCTGTTTACAGCTCGAATTGAAGGACCTATTGGATTAAATAATTAAAAATAAACGAATAAAAGTATTTTCTTAGTTGAAAGAAAATCAAGATGAAGACAGCAAAGATAGACTTGAAATTTTTATTATTTAAAGCACAAAAACGCTATAAGTACAATAATGCTCTCCCTCTCTCTCTCTCTCTCTCTCTCTCTCTCTCTCTTTCTCTCTCTCTTTCCTTCTTCATCACTCTCTTCCTCTCTCTCTCTCACTCTCTCTCCCTATCTCTCTCCCTATCTCTCTCCCCCTCTCTCTCCCCCTCTCTCTCTCCCTCTCTCTCCCTCTGTCTTTCTCTTTCCTTCTCCATCACTCTCTTCCACTCTCTCACCCTCTCTCTCTCTCTCTCTATGTCTCTCTCTCTCTCTCTGTTATATATATATATATATATATATATATATATATATATAATAGATTATATATATTTTACAGTGATTCTCTTTTCGTTTTATATTACTGTTCGACGTTTCCATCATTTATCGTGTGTTTGGGTGTACATCGTCCGGTGTTTAATCTTTTGCGTCCGTATGTGTGTTCATATCTCTTTCGAGAATGTGACACAGGTAGATACTACGGTATTAATATATAGATTAGATATCTTATTATTAAATTATTTAATTCGGATTGGCATTCTGATCTTGGTTGTTATGCACACAACGTTTTGGCTGTGGTTGGTTGGTTGATTTGATTTAGCGGAATAATAAATTTTTATGGGTTATTTAATGCCAAAATCTAAACATTTTGAATAGAATTTTATGGATTCAAGTATATATTTTGAATGCGATTGTATGCCATCTGGTGTTAAATACCGAATTGAATTCACAAAACAATATCCGCTGTATAGACTTTGGCTATTCCAGTGGTGTAATACAGTTTCAATATCCTTAGCTGGACCATAGCTTACATTAAGCAAATGGTTGTCAAAACGAGAAAACCTTTCACTTGCCACCTCATACATCATCCTAAAGCTCATGTTGCTCGTCTGTATGTGACCAGATCCGAAGGAGGTAGAGGATTAGTTCAACTAGAACTACCTTTCAAAACCACGACAATCAGTCTTCAAAGATACTTGGAAGCTACCGAAAACTGGATGTAGATCTGTGTCAAATGACATGAAATAAATAAGAAAATTTATTGACTAATAAAGAAAGCCAACAAATCCAAAAGGGTGAAGGGTGAAAAATTTGGGTAAAAAAAAGTACAAATAAACCATAATACACCAACTGAGAAAATGTATTGATCATCTTGCTATAAAATGTATTGTTGATAATTCTACTATAAAATGTACAGCTGGTATATTTACAATAAAAGTGTATGTTTTACACTTAATAGTGTTTTGTTTTTTTGTTTAGGGGTTCACTATTTGCCCATAGCTGGGACCAAAACAATTACTAAAATCTAGGCTCAGGATAGACCTGGGAACTGGTTCCACACTTCTCAAAAGCTGTAATCTAGCGATCAGAAGCATTGCTTCCGGATGTAGTTTATACCCAGGACAATTAGGCCGTTGTATCTACTTACTACCTTCAGGTATCCGTCGTTGCCATCGGTAACCTCTTCGAATTTTTTTAACTAAACCCGTTAATTCAATCTATGTGGATTGATTGTTCTAATTCCGTTTTCCATACCAAAGACAAAGTGCTTTGTATCCGTTAGTATTCACTATTCTTATCCCCTTTTATGTCGCTTCTACTGAATCAAAAAAATTAATCATAATATGAAGAAGAATAAATAAATGTTTAGTTCACTTGCTTTGTTTTGGGGGTATTTCACTAATTTTGATGAATACAAAGTGTAATATATTACCTTAAAAGGCGGAAGTAATTGACAAGTACATCCGGTCGTGTGTGAGGTCAACAAAAGACAAGGGTGTTGACAGATATATCCGACCGTAGATTATGTGAAAGTGTAACGAGAAAAGAGACAATATTTGGCTGACGACAGAGACTGGCGAACGACTTCCGGCTGCCCCTTCATGTGTGTGATGTCTCTCCGGCGACCCTTCTACTGCACACAAACGTCAACGACGAAGAATAAAAGCATAAGAATATATATATATATATATATATATATATATATATATATATATATATATATATATATATATACGTGTTCCTTGGTATCTATCCAGATCCAGCGGTAGTATATAACATACAAATTTAGTACAGGGAAAAAGAAATTACCCTCATGGTTCTCGGGCTGTGGTAATAGCATTCCTAAGACGCAATGGAATAGCGAAAGATGCTTTCCAAATCTAAGTAAAATATTAAGAAACAGGAAAATTTCGTTAGAAATAAAGCAACGTGTTCTGAACTCTTATGTAATATTGGTCCACCTATATGAGATAGGTTGCTGGACAATTTCCTCATAGATGAAGAGGAAACTTAAAGCAAGGGGGATATGGTTCAACAGAAGTATAGAGAGATTACCATGAACGGAACATCTTAGAAACGGGGAAATCTTAAGAAAAATGAAAAGAAAAAGGATACTTATACTTAGAATCAGAGACAGTCGAAATTTCTTGGACATAATCAAGGTTGGTTTGGGATAATTAACCCTCACAAGAAGGTAAAATGAAGGAAAGAAAACAGCGAGTAACTTACCAAACGAGTTTGTCAAAATAGATGGTAGAAAATGGAACGGGAAGATGAAAAGACAAAACTTAGTAAGTGCTAACTACAAAGGATGTGAAGTTGTGGAGAGCAGTGATTGTCCACGTCCTGAAGAGACACAGCACATTGAAGAATATGACATTCTTTAAAACAAATCCATATAGGGAGATCAGATTAAGAAAATATTGATTCATAAATAATATCTTCTATTTTTTAAAAAAAAAACATCAATAAACAATATCCCCCATTCCTTGCAATGTCTTCATTTCTTAAAGAAAACCAAAGATGAAAACGGGTAAAATCTTAAACATTGCCTCTTCAGTTCCGAGGCCTCGTGTCGTGTGCCAACATGTGCATCAAAACAAGTTACATCCGGGTTTTCTCCTTGTTGGCAACCGGGCAGCATGTTACGTTTAGATGCGTACTTTTCTGCAACTCATGCAACTCCGGATCTTAATCTGTTGTCTCACGCCAATAAAAGCGACGGGAAAACAAACAGTCAGCGAAACTCGGTGTCTTGTGTAGGCTTCCCAAATTTGCGTGCCGCCCGCCATGCCGTACCGCCCACCATGCCGTACCGCCCACCATGCCGTACCACCCGCCATGCCGTACCGCCCGCCATGCCGTGGTTTCTGTGGCAGTGTTGTTTTGTTTCCTCACATCTGTTTCCCTTCTCTGTCTGTCATCCCGTAGTTCTTAGGGAAGCAATCGGTTAGATGCTTCCTGCAACCTCAAAACATCCTTGCTGTATTTTACAACAGATTTTCTCTTTAACTTCGTCGTTGCTTACATGTTCGGGCCATGGTGCACTCACTATGATTGTGACTTGCTAGGTTAAAAGATGAGGCAGGAAAGATTAGCCCTCGCCATTCCAAGCCATTGTCCATTATGTCATCAGCACATCTAAGCATGCATCATCCGGAATTACCCAAGCGGTTATTCACCTAGGTATTAACCAGGCTCGATATTGCTTAACTTCAGTGACCGCTGTTGGCATTGTGATATATTTGTATGAATAAAGGAAGCCAAGGAGCTGACTGAGAATTGATGGCTTCTGGTTGAGTCGTCTGGGCTAGCGGGAGGATCTGATGTTTTGGAGGTCCGAAACCCCCAATGACACCAAGAACAAGCATCACTGCTGAAGCTTTTCGGCACACCGAAAATGCATTTGAGATATGCGTAAACATTGAAGCTGGTTGCAAGATTTGTAGATTTCCACTAAACTGCTATGTGTCAGCGGAATCAAAACAGAATTATTATTCAATAATATTTTCTTATAATATGGAAGTTATATATGACTTAATATAATATCATATAACTTCATAATATAATATTTCTCTAATAATATTTTCATCAAGTGTGTTATTGGAACATATCTGATTTCTCTTTGCTCAGATTAAGTTATAACTCAATTTTTGATTTGTAGTTTTTTGCGGTTTATCGGCATTTTTCAAATTACTTAAAGCCAGAAAACATTTTTAGATTGTAAGAATTTTTGTAGAGAAAATGATTTACTCATATAAGTCCTACTAATTAAACAATAACTGAGGGAGTTGAGGTCGATTCATACCTTTTCTAAGGGCATTTGCGCGTAAGTGAATATAATGAACTCAGTTGGAATTAGAACTCAGTTCTTTGATCTCCAATTCCGAGCCATTGTCCATTACACCATCAGCACATCTAAGCATGCACCATCCGGAATTACCCAAGCGGCTATTCACCTAGGTATTAACTAGGCTCGATATTGCTTAACTTCAGTGACTGTAATATGAGAACCGGCGTTTCAATGTGATATGGCCGTAAGCCTTACCTAAATAAAGTGACGAAAAATAAAGTGACGAAAAATAAGATTTCAACATTGATGGTCGATGATGATTTCGACAATGTGTGCGTGCGCCTTTTGTTCAATTCGGGCCGTTTAAGACGGATCCGATTATCGGTCTTCGATAGAAATGGAATCAGAAAATCATTAAAGTGTCAAAGAGTGCGAAATTAATAAAGGTTTAACTTTTATCCAAAATTTTGCAATAATAAATAATTACAACCAATCAAAATTTTTCCTATAACAATGTAGATACGACAGATTTACATTACTGGGTAAAGCCTCATTGGGTTGATGAAGTTTCCCTTTACGTCATTAGTATTTTGTCAATTTGATGCTTAAAATCGTTAACAGTTTCAACAAGCACAACGTCATGAGAAAGAGCCTGCCATTCTTTTATTACACATCTGGAAGGATGTATCCATCTTTGCAGTCTCAAAGGTTTGTTTATGCAGAAACGGTTGTTTTGAACCAATCAAATGTACTTCCTGTAGCCAACATCATGAATTATCATGAAAACTTCTAACAGGTCAAGGAAGAGCCTGCCATTCTTTTATTACACATCTGGAAGGATGTATCCATCTTTGCAGTTTCAAAGGTTTGTTTATGCAGAAACGGTTGTTTTGAACCAATGAAATGTACTTCCTATATCCAATATCATTAATTATCATGAAAATTTCTAACAGGTCACCCTCAAGTCTTCGGATTTCTATTGCCACGCGACTACTTTGAACCAACGTAAAACTTAGGCTTAATTACTTAGACTAGAATTGTTTAAATGAACCCTATTTTCTATTTACATTTTTAAATCGGCACGTAGTAGATCGAAGAAAGATATTATGTGCTATTGTTTAGGCAACTTGACCAATTATATAAAAGAAGACTTCTCAAATTGTCTAGTAGTTAGCATTCCGCACTCTCCGTGCAGTGGTCGGGGTTCGATTCCCAGTTTTGGAAAAGTGGGGAATGATCATCAGGCTGTACACAGTGTTGTCAGGTTATGCAGAACGTCCGTCAGTTACCACATCGAGCCCCAGTGTCGCGTGCACCGCAGCCTTTCGGAAGTGCTGACGAAGTAATAAAGAGCGACTATCGTTATTTTGGGGGCGGCCGAATGAATCTTTCCCCAACTTCACCAATCTTTCATCATATGAGTGGTCACTGAATCCCTCAATCATTTTCAGAAATCATCTTTGGGGCATAATCAAGCAAATCAAATACATTCGGCAGCAAGGACCCTGATCAGGATATTGGAGGCTTTGAGATGTGTGGAACCATCTCTTAATTGCTATTGTTCTCTGGATCACTGTAACCCGAGGGGTGGTTGCAACTGTTTAAGTTCAAACTATGGGCAAATAGTGAATCCCCAAAGCAAGACAAAGCATTACCAAAGTATAAACATTCATTTTTATAGTAAAAGAAACAAGTCATTTTATATAAAAAAAAATTGTCAACAATACATATTTTTAGTAAAATGAAAAACAATACATATTTAATGAAAACATTTACATTTTATCTGTAATTGAAGTAATATAATTGCGTTCAAAATTTTAGGCATTAAATAACCCATAGAAGCTAAACAAAATCAACAAACCCATAATAACCCATACCGCTAAACAAAATCAACAAACCAATGCCCTGTTGATAGCACTATCACTTTGCCTGCACACCATAATCTATATGGAGAAGGAATTAAGCTTAAGGAAATCATTTTTTTAAATGAAGTAATCATCTTCCCGTCTATTAGAGAGTTCTGGGTATGACGATAAATTACATCCGGTAGCAAGGCCTCTGATCTGTTGTTCCCAGGTCCACCCTGACCTGGGATGGTAGCACCTGTTAAAGTCCCCCTACCTAACCCGATTGCTTCCCGTGTAGTATAGGCCATCGATGACCACTCGCCTTCTGTAACTTTTCTTTTTTACAGGTAAGTATGTTGACCTTTCACAAACTCCTTTATCCTCCGAGACTGGCTGCCAACCAAGATTATCTGCCCTGCTATTTAATCCATAGACAGAGGGAGAAGAAATGGACTAATACTTTTCCGAGGAGTAATTGTGCATAAGTGAATGCAACGAAATGCAAACAGTGAACCCACAAACGATAAAAGTATAAAAATAAATTTTATAGTAAAAATACCAGCAATACATTTTATGTAAAAGGACCAACAATACTTATTTATAGTAAACATGACCAACAATAAATTTTATCTGTAGTTGAAGGGAAACGATTGCGCTCAAAATATCTGTAGTTGAAGCCATAAAATCGTGTTAAAATTATTTAAATTTCAGCATTAAATAACTTATATAGGTAAATATGCCGCTAAACGCCATCAGCCAACCAACCCTCAATTAAGCAATTAACAGTACTTAAAATCAGCTCTTCATTACGTTTAAACAATTCAATATGCGAGATGCTATTTTGAACGTTCTGTTTCGATTTTATTTTTCCCGACCCCAGCAAGTTCATGATTTCTGGAAAATCAATATCTAACTTTCTTACTTTTTGCACGATGCCAAAAATAGTACATGATATCAAGGATTTCTGTACAACGTGTTTGTTTTTAAGTCCACTGGATTTCTCTTTAGTGACCATGTTTGGGATCCTCATTAACTGTACCTGAAGCAGCCAGTTTGTAATTACCCATTTCTCATGTTTTACCTGAATGCAAACTATGTAAAATATATGGTTTAACCTTTTTTCTCTCTCCTTATCACTGTAGTTATCAACTACTTTACTCTTGCGTGGTCTGATACAATTCGTACTTAGCCAAATTTCTATAACTATGAGATTAATACTAACGCCCTTCTCATGGATTTTAGTATCTGAATACAAGCCAAATCAACTTAAGAAATAGATAACTCATCATCAAATATCTAGAGGACCAAAAAATCTTTGTGTGTGCGTGTGTGATAGTTTAAATTTAGAAAATAAACACCGCTGTGTCAATACGCTAGGCTGTTCTGAATGTATGAGTAGTGGGTCATGAGATACGTTTAATTTCTTATGACAAATGTAAATTTGTGTAGGAAGGAACGAAAAACATGAAAATCGTTTCTGTGTATGCAAGATGAAAGATATCCAGAAATATCCGTTTGAAGTTATATATAAACTGCATAACATTTATATACTCAGTAACATGAAAAATGCTATCAGCGCCAATCCTGCGCCAGTTTCTAAACGAGATGTGCAGTCCAAAAAATATGTAATGAATTCGTTTCTATACGTAGCAGTACGTTTCTGGATCAACTAACCTCATCTTGTAATGTTTCGCTGTAAAAATTATATAACATGTAATATCCGTACTTACATATGCATACACGCGCACATTCACACAAACACACGCACACATACACACACTCATATACATATATATATATATGAGTGTGTGTGTGTGTGTGTGTGTGTGTGTGTGTGTGTGTGTGTGTGTGTGTGTGTGTGTGTGTGTGTAAATGAATATAAAATATTGCACATTGAGTGGTAATGCTGATAAAATTGTGCTCGATGTGTAATAACATTGCTATAATTGACATTAAAATACATCTTTATTTCTTCCCCGATAGCACAAAGCACAACTCATGCACAATGTAATCGTCAGGTACTGACTGAACACAGTCTTAAAAAAAGGTTCAATGAAAGTCAGAGCTGTGCTACTAGTGATGAATTATATATATATATATATATATATATATATATATATATATATATATATATATATATAATTTAGGATAACATGACAAAAATGCCTTAAACCAGCTTTAAGTACGCAATGTTTTTGTTTTCTTTATTTTTATTTTTGACAATTAAATTTGTGGCATTGACTTGAAATTAAAACTAAAATTAAAACTTCTAAAATATTTAGAAGATTGCAAAACGTTTATATATATATATATATATATATAAAGGAAAATTCAACATATCATTTGGAGTGGTTATTAAATTATAATTCATTTCTATGAGCTAAATTTACTCATTTCATCAGACCTCACTATATTCGTTCCATTCGGTGCGAATATTTTCCCGGAATAAACATTTCTTTTAAAATGAAATGGAAATCAAATAACATGATCTAGAACGATCTAAAGCCAAAGTCTCTGTTCTCGATCATGTTACTCATATCATATTGATCTGGATAACACCCATTGAGCTCTCTATACAGATATAACACTTAATATTTTATATTAAGTAGATCTTGTTGGATTATCCTCGCCATTCACGAACTCGACATCATTACCTATATATATATATATATATATATATATATATGTGTGTGTGTGCCATAAACCCCAAAGTATTGGTAAAACGAACATTAAGCCTGCCAGGTGACTAAAGAAAAAAAAAAAGAAAAAGAAAAACCGGCAAACAAACAATAAAACAAAAAAAAAACAAGGGAAAATAGATAGTAGAAAAAAAAGAAAAGGGAATGTAAATTAAAAAGAAAAAACAAAAAGACAAAAACCTACCTAAACAATGTTCAATGCTCTATTTATCCTGCCAAAAGACACCGAGTGCCCTTCTCAGCGTCATGACTCGGAAAAAAATAAAGTTCTGACCACTACTAGAGTTTTACGATACCACGATCGTCAGGTCATCAATGAAAAAAATCGAAAAATAAATTGTTGATATTCTTTGAAGAGTGGACAAACAGGTACGCCTACGAAACTCTCGAGTCGGGATGCTGAAGATAACATCAATCAGTATTCTACTTGTATTAATTCTATTAATGCTCTATCTTTTATATCAAGCACTTTTTTGCAAAATCTACTTCCCTTAAATATCTTTTCTATTAGTATCCCACTGACTGACAGCATTTTTTGCTTCATACTTTTTCATATCGCTATATATATATATATGTGTGTGTGTGTGTGTGTGTGTGTGTGTGTGTGTGTGTGTGTGTGTGTGTGTGTGTACGCACACACACTCATATACAGGGTGCGATGGGTAACTTTTTCGCCATTTTATTTATATTTTTTTAAAATTTTGCTCATCTGCTTCGTTTGTTTTTGGTTTTGTTGACTGCACAGTATATTATAGTCAGTTGCAACGACCTCGATTATTATGTGTAGGGCAAAGTTGAGCAAGAGACACCAAAACTCCTTGTAACATCAAAGATGATCTGAAGGTTAGGATTATGGCGGCATTCACCAACTTAAACAAGGAGCCCGTCCTGAAGAGTTACAGGGAATTCCAAAATCGTCTGAAAGCCGTGGTTGAAGCCAATGGCGATTTTATTGATTTGTGTAATTTTGGTAAATATATCTGTCAGTGATATTTTCATTTTTGCGTAACTTAGACGAGATTTTATCCAACTCACACTATATATATATATATATATATATGCTTGAAAATTGTCTAGTAGGTAACATAAAAAGTAACCAATCAGATTTAACAACATAAACGTAAAATATACTGCCTTAGTATATATCATATTTTCAAGGTAAAAGTAAATAATGGGTTAAATATCAGAACATGGAATCAACAAAATTTTCAGCTTCTGAACTCATTTCCCTATTGAAAGCGTTTTTTTTACAGAATGCATAAGCTAGCCCAAAATGGCAAACTACTGGTTAGAACCCATACAACCAAAAATAGGGTGGAGTGGTTTAAATCTGCAGCCGTGTAATTCTTATATTGATGGATTGCTTTTGCTTAAATTTTGGTCTGAGACTAATAAGGCTCGAAGACAATCAGAAGTCTGCATGAATAGAAAGTATCAAGACGGCATTCCGCACTCATGTTCCTTAGGAGACAAACCAGCGCGTGATGGGTTCAAATAATGAAAAAAAAGTTGAACTTACTCAGCTAGTGAGTTAAAGAATGAGTAGTGTGTATGGTTTAATCAATGTGGTTCTATTTTACAGGGCGCTAATTTTAGCATCCTATCACGACTTCGGCCCGAAGTGAAAGAAAGAGTTACCTTGTTCGGATTCCTACCACCCGTACTCCCAGTTTTTGCTTGTTTGTTTGTTTTTGTTTTTATTTTTGTTTTTTACGCATGCCCTAAATATGAATAGTAGGTGCTGTTGCTGAAAGGATTATCAATGCGTGCATGTCTAACAAAAAGCTTTAACGTCTGCTACAACTTTATGCTCAAGGTTCAACAGACCAAATTAAACGTACAAAAGGTACCGAAACCTGAGTTGCCTCTCTGATCTCGGAAAATAAGCAACATTTCAAAGAATCGATAATTACTGTTTATTAAACAAACTTGACAAATAAAAGCAAATAGATCTTATAAATGTCTCTCTGAATTTCTGTGGTGAAGAGATATTTAAATTTAGTTTCAGACTAATGTCCTCAGCTTTATAATTCGGCCGTTGTCCCACCCAACTTTTTTCAAGTATTTGTCGATCCGGGTAACCTTTAGGGAATTTAAAACTGAAACCTAAGCTACGAGGATAAATAAACACCTGGAGATGGCCGTAAGGCACAACGGTAGAATAACAAAGATGAGGATATTAGTCCAAATGTAAATAATGCAAATACATTTTTATGAGGCTTATAAGAAATTTTTGAAAGTTTTTTCTTTATTTTTTCGTTGTATTTTTTTTTTTTTTTTTTTTTTTTGCTGCTTTAGTTTACAGATATATACAGCAATGGATTCTTTTGAAAATATTTCCTGAGGAAAAAAAATCCTAGTCTAAAAATGCGAATATTCTGCCGTTCAGACTTCCGTTTCCGGTAACAACTTTATAAAAACTAATTATAATGAAAGAATCGATGTAAGGAAAAAGGGTTACGTGACGAAAAAATTGTATAAAAGTTGATTTTATCGTCATAAGCTTTGTGCCATGAACAAGAATAAATGTTAGAGAATATTCTGTCATAAAAATTATATCCGCTGCATAGTAACGGGATATTTGTGTCTAAAAATTTGCTTACACTGCATAAATTATTCAGTTAATAATTTACATAAGAAATCTTTTACGCAAAAACACCGAAAAAATCTACACAAAGTCTAATCATTTGATTTCATTAAAACTATAGTAATAAGATTATTTTTGGAAAGTATATTGTGTAAAAATAGTTTCTATAAATAATTTTGTTAAAGCAATCTTCATCTTAGTAGTAGTAGTAGATAGTAGTAAAAATAGTACATTTCTGAAGTATTGTTATTCTGTTTTAATAATAATGTAATGTTGGACAAAATTCGATAAAGCGAAGTCGTTTGATAAATTCTTTTATTTTATTAAATACAATTATTATTTATTAAGAAATAATAAATCTCCTTTAGCTATGTTTGACGATATTTAACATAGTAATTACGACGTACAATGAAAACAGATTATGCCATTTTTGGTCACCCATACTTGAATCGTCCCATAAATGTAAGCAGATTTTGTCAATCATAGCGAACTAGAATTAATTTAGGATAACATGACAAAAATGCCTAAAACCGGCTTTAAGTACGCAATTTTTTGTTTTCTTTATTTTTATTTTTGACAATTAAATTTGTGGCATTTACTTGAAATTAAAACTAAAATTAAAACTTCTAAAATATTTAGAAGATTGCAAAACGTTTTAAATTGGTTTTATTATTTCTAGCTTTTCAGATTTGTGTCAGGGAAATGTCACCTCTTCAGTTTGGTGCCCAAAAGGACGTTTTCCAAGAGAAAATGGCACGTGTCAACTGTGTTACGCTTATTGCGGCAAAAGCGGGTAAATTCTTTTGTTTCTTTTTCAAAAAGGCACAGTTATTTATGTTAAATACTTTTCTATAGTTTCTACTAGACATTTGTATTTTGATTTGTTTCAAATTCATTCTGGAGGTTCATAAGTGACGAATTAGACGTGTAGCGATGGGAAATACTCCCAAGTGAAAAACGGCCCTGCTCAACAAAGTTTATCAACCTTTAAACTTTCATTTGACAAACTAAAGACTAGCAATAAGTTGAATACATTGATATTTGAAAAAAAAAAGAAGAAAATGAAGGAACAATAATATGTTCAGAAGAACCGAAGCATATGCTGCTAGCATATCCGCCCATATATTTAAAATTTCGCATATATATATATATATATATATATATATATATATATATATATATATATATGAAAAGACTATAACAAAGTGAAAATATTTTCGTATGAAGCGTTTCATTCTTTAGGACAACATCGGACTAAAGTGATGTTTTTCGTTGTTGCGATAACCATGCGCATGAATAGAAGGGGTGGCTGAGAATTCAAAATTAAAACATTTTTAATATATATTTAGTGTCGATCCGATTTAATTTATTTTTTTTTCTTTTTGTTCAGGTTTCCATCACTTTTGTCATTAAATACGTATTTTGAGAAGATAGTCTAACCGATTTTCTTAAAGTTATTCTCGCTATATAAACATATACATATAGTTTTCTGATACACACACACACACACACACACACACACACACACACACATATATATATATATATATATATATATATATATATTGACAAAAACAAGGAACCCGTCCTGAAGAGTTACAGGGAATTCCAAAATCGTCTGAAAGCCGTGGTTGAAGCCAATGGCGATTTTATTGAATAACTTTACTATTTAGTATTTCAAGATATTTTTGTGTAATTTTGGTAAATATATCTGTCAGTGATATTTTCATTTTTGCGTAACTTAGACGAGATTTTATCCAACTCACACTATATATATATATATATATATATATATATATATATATATATATATATATCCGAGTGAATACACCGCCCGATAAGACATTGTAGTTTCAATGTCGAAACAAATGTACTATTTGTAGTGGATATATAAAAAAATTCTGTACAAGTTCTAAAATATAATTTATAATATATATATATATATATATATATATATATATATATATATATATATATATATGAAAACTATACATAAATTTTTATATATCAAGAACATTTTTTAGGAGAACCCAAAATACATATTTTTTTTAATTATTTCAAAATTAAATTTAAATTTTAAACACTCCTCCCCTTCATGCTTTCTTCTAGTCAAATAAACGCAATGGATATACGCACAATTATACGCACATAAAACAGTGCTCGATGTAATATAATAGAAATATAAACTAAATCAAATTATGCAAGGAAACATTAAAAAATACCACCCCAGCTATTAACTATTTAACTACCATGAACAACGCGAGAATTAAAAATTCAAATCTCGGAACGGTCAGTTCATTTTATGCACCCAGTGATTGCATAGTGCATGAAACCCCGAGTCGTGCTATAGACGTAGGATAGTATGTTTATTTATTAATATATATATTGCTAGCTCTGTTGATAGAAAAATTAGTTCACTATGGCTTACTAAACAATTTGTCTCCCCCAGAATTCTTCTTGTACATTTATAAACCTACCAATCGTCAGTACATTGAATTTTGCTGCCATATCTAGTTTAGTGCTTCTGCTATATGTCTTGAAATTCTCGACATAATCCAAAGAAGTATGTGTAATGTTATCGGTAATGACCTGGCATCTCTTTAGATATTTCATACCGCTGTGACGTGGCTTCCCTCTATGTTTTCTATGAATATTTTCATTGCAGTTGTTCTAATATGCTTTCCTCCTTGGTACCGCGACCGCATTAATTTAAGCATACTACCAGATTGGCAAATAGATCTCAACGTTTGACTGTATAAATAGCTAGATGTAACTGTATGTTCTATTCTAATAATTTCTTTTCTCGTCTATGAGACTCACCCGGTTTCTTGCTTCCCTGACTCTTACAGTTTTCTATCTTCCTGAAACCTCTTCTTTAATTGTTCTTTCTACTCACTAAATTATTCTCATTCTCTTTCACTCTCAGCGGCCCTTGGCGACCTAGTAACATTATCGCTTTGCCTGGAGTGAAATGAACAAAAAAAATAGTTTATTCAAGAAAAATAAGTGGGAAGTTGAAATATAAGTAATAATAATAATAATAATAATAATAGTAGGATTTATTGCACAAAATAAACATTCTTTGCAGGGTGAGGGCTAAATCAAATGTTAATTTTTACAGATTTGTATTTTTTTATTTAATCTCCTAAACTTAATATTTAAGGCCTATTTTCTTACTGTAAACCTTTTTGGTTGTAATTCTAAATACATTTTTTTTTTGTTTTAAGCTTTGTACTTTTTTAATTGTTTCACTCCAAGCAAGGCGGTACTCCCACTGTGCGCAGGGGGCTACAGAGTAAAAGTTTAGGCAGGAGGAAAGTGAAGAGAAAGACGAACCAGTTACAGGGGGTATCAGAGAAATGGCAAGAGAAGGATGGGAACACAGGTGTAAAGACAGTTGCGAAGATAGAGAGAAAGAAAATGATCAAGGGATCGCCCGGTTCACACTCCACCCATCCTGTTTAGGATGCGGTTTCTGGTTTTCTCTTTTCCAATCTTCTCACTTTTTTTTTTCAATTGGAGTAGATAGACTAAACTATCGCCCGGTTCACACTCCACCCATGTCTATTGAACAGGTGAAGAGGCTCATCCCTTGTTCCCTGTTTAGGATGTGCTTTCCGGCTTTCTCTTTTCCAATCTTTACACTCCTATGTAGCCCCCTGCACATCAGTGGGTGATATGATTAAAAAAAAGATACACAGGGTGATGTAGAAAGGACTTGAGTCAAGTGGTTAAAGGATGGGAATTGTCATTGCATTTAAATTCCTGGAGGTTTTAACCGTCAGGAAAGCAAGTGTACGAAAGGAAGTTCACCAGGCGGGAAATACGAGAAAAGAAGCTGGAGTAGAATTGTCAGCTGCATTTGGTTAATTTAAGTGTAAAAGGAAGGGACTTTTTTTGCCAGTCTGGTTGCACGAGTAAATTCTTGTGGAGGGGCACTATTGACCTAAGTTCGTCGGAGCAGAAACTATGAAAATATTTGTAGAAGAGACAGAGGGAAGCCAGATCCTGCCGATGAGAAAGGGGCTGGAGTGGCTGGAGCTACCAGGTCGGGACCAATTACATTACAGATTCTCCTTTGGAGCCGATCGAGAACCCCGAGATGAACAGCAGGGGCGCCTGACCAAATATGACAACAGTATTCTATGCACAGTCGGATGGTTGATTTTATAATGAAAACTGCAGATTTTTCCCGCATTAATGAATTATATTAAAGTTTTAGAACCTTATATTTCGGGAGGAGGGAGCAGAAAATAATGTTTCCTGTTTTGTTTTTTTAATTAATAGTAGTAATGACTTATGAAAAATGGTACAGCTCAACTTAATAGCATTATCATAGATTGAGGCCAAGAAAGTAAATGTAGTCCTCTGTTTAGTTCTTAATTCCAGCAAAAGGTGGAGGAGACTGAATCCCCAGCAGCACACTTACAGCGCCGTAGCTGAATCATGAAGCCCAGCATATTCTTGTCAGCGACGCCAACGCACTAAAAAATAAAACAACTGAATAGTTATGAATAAAGAACTAATTAATGTACAGTTAGAATATACCAATGTTTGATTCTTAATTATTAAGCTTTAAAAGAGAGAAATATATCTAAAAAGAAGGGAAAGGACAACACCAAATCATGCATTATACACAGTAACGTATTTATGTAGCATCCCCGGACATGCCAAATTGTGCACGTAATAAACAGAAAATGCCTGTTGCGACCGCGATGCTAGAATTGTCTAGACATACTTCATTATTTTTTATGGAAATGACAGTATTAAATTTCTTGAATGGGAATTTCTCTTCACTTGAACTCTGAATATAAATAAGGTCAGCCTATTTAGAATTTAATCGTAACATTTATTCATAAGCTCATAAGAACAAAATTGCGCAAGTAACCACGTCTTATGTAAACCTACCTCAGAATGGCTTTCTCAAACAAACAAACAAAATAATTTAAAAACCTGTCTTTCGCTCGTAGGAAAGAGAAGAGGTCGGAAACACGAAGAAACTATCTAAATGAAAAGGCAGCTTGCATGTTTTCTTACAATTAATTATGGGTATTTTCATTTATAAACATTTTTTATCATTTCACCCCAAACAAGATGATAATGCTACTAAAACTCCAGAAGTTACTGAAAGCGAAAGAAAATGAGAAAACTTTAGTGAGAAGTCAGTCACTTAAGTGTAATACGTGATACACGCTTGGGCGATCATGTCTCGAAAGAGACATGACTGACTGGGAAGAAGATTTTCCCGCAGTAGGTTGCCGTTACTTTCTGTGGTAGACTGGTTGCTAACCAAAGCAATGGAACCCAATTTGTCTTGCTGTTTAACCCATAACTGGAGGGAGAAGCGACAGATTCATACCTATCACAAGGGTATTTGAGCTTAAGTGAATTCAACGAATTCAACTGGAATCTGAACTCGGCTCTCTGATTTCTCGCTCTGAGTCGATATCCACTGCACCACAATGCACAAGGTCATAAAAGAAGAGTGATCAGGGAGATAAATTTACGTTACATTTAAAGCTTTCAAGACTGTAGATGGCAGAGAAGCAACAAACTAAAAATGTTCCACAGGCAAGAATTACGAGAAAGGAACTATACATCTAGCTATTTCAACAGTAAAACGATGAGACCAAGTTGCCAATCTAGGAGTACGCTTAAATTTATGCGGTCAAAATGCCAAAGAGGAGTTCTCATTAGAACAATGAAAATGTTTATAGAAAAGACAGAGCGATGCCACGTCACAGCAGTGAGAAAATGAGTGAAGAGATGCCAGGTCAGGAACAGTAACATTACAGATACTTCTTTTAGATTTAATTGAGAATTTCATGATATGTTACAGCAGCTCCAGACAAGATGTGGTAACAACATTCAATGCTCGAATGAAGGCTAGATTTATAAATGTGCAAGATGAATTGTGGTGAGAAAAATGCTCGGTACGATACGCTGAACCAACTTATCTAAAAGTAAACCTAGCAGTTAATATAACCACTCAGTGGAAAAACGTGAGACCGAGAAGGTGCAACGCTTTTCTCAAATGAAGATTAGCATGAGCCATGTTGATAGAAAGTGAAAAAAAAAATAGTTATTTATGGTGATTAAAAGATAGCTCCGTTTTGTTATCTCCTAAACTACTGGTTAATTCCACTTAATATGCTTTCAGTTTAGTTTAAACTTTCTTTGACAATAGCTAGAGACATGTTTGTTTTAAATGTTCACTTGTACTTTCTAGCATTTTTTTTCGTTTGCAGGTAACTTTAAATGATTTTAACTACAAAACTTACACTTTCAAGAGAAGTATACCAGTGCATACTGTAGGTTGTGCGTTGTGGTGCAGTGTATATCGGCTCGGAACAGAAAAACGAAGAGCCGAGTTCGAATTCCAGTTGAATTCGCTTAATTCACTTACGCGCAAATATTCTTGAGAAAGGTATGAATCCGTCGTTTCTCCCTCCAGCTATGTGTCGAATAACAGGACAGATTGGGTTCTGTAGCCTTGGTTGGTAACCAGTCTACAACAGAAAGTAATGGTAACCTACTGCGGTAAAATCCTCTGCCCAGTCAGTCATGTCTTTTTCGAAACATGCTCACCCAAGCGTGTATGACTGATGCCAGTGCAACATTGTTTTAAGAATCAATACAATTCTTAAATTGCAGAAGTTGAGAAATGAAATATTGTTCGATACAAAAATCCTAAATATAGTCCCAAATATCTTGCAAATTTTATCGGAAAATATTGTTTTGAGATTATGTATATTTCTCCTTTCAGATGCACAGGTCCATCAGCCATCGTAGGTGAAGGTGGATGCAAAACATGTTGGAAAGGCATTGAAATCAACTCTACTCATATCAAATGCATACTCCCTTACCTTCCGGGATGTTCGAACGGTTATTACCTGGATGATGTGCCTACACACTCAAGTCTTCCTCTAGCCGGATCAAAGGTAAAATAAGACTAGATAAAGAAACTTATGCCTTTATGCGTACCTATTTCGATTGCAAAATATTTGATGGAACTTTCTGCTTTTTCTGGACAAAGCCAGCTGGCGATCGACTGTTTCCCACCTTAAGTAATCATCGGACCATGCTTTATGATAACTTTAGGCCTAAGGCTTGAAAACTCCAGTCACCAATCCATGCAGTGATTTTTTCCATGTTCCCAGTCTCTATCTGTCTGTGTGCGTGTACGTATAATCATATTTAAAAGTTGCTATATTTAGGAGCAAAGAATATTCAAGAACATTTGTAAATATAAATTATGTAGACATTGACATGTTAACCGGCAGTTTCATGCCTTAACTAATAATTAGGCCATATGTTATAATCGCTTGTGACATAAGACGAAAAAACTGACAGTCACCATGCAATTCCTATGTTTCTATCTAACAGTCTACATTTTGTGGTAGATGATATTGTTTTTTATGTGTGGGTGTGAAAATTAAAATCAAAAATGGCAGCTGTTCCATAATTTTTAATTTTTAATGTGCCGTGTACCTTATGTATGTTGGCGATCATGGCTCTCCACAATTTCCTATCCTTTATAGCACTTAATAAATTGTAACTTTTAAATCTTGTTCCGCCATCCACTAACTAAAACTCACCAAGTATGTTATGTTTTCCTCGGTCCCTTTTGCCTTCAATCTGTCCCGTGAGTATCAGATTTTCTAAGCCCTCCTTCCTTATTTAGTATGTTATGCGTTGTTTTCCTCGGTCCCTTTTGCCTTCAATCTTCCCTGTTAGTATGAGATTTTCCAAGCCTTCCTGCCTTATTAAGTATGTTAAACGTTGTTTTCCTCGGTCCCTTTTGCCTTCAATCTGCCTTGTGAGTATCAGATTTTCCAATCCTTCCTTCCTTATTAAGCATGTTATGTGTTGTTTTCCTCGGTCCCTTTTTTCTTTCAATCTGCACTGTGAGTATCAGATTTTCCAATCCTTCCTTCCTTATTAAGTATGTTATGCGTTGTTTTCGTCTGTCCCTTTTGCCTTCAATCTGCCCTGTGAGTATCAGATTTTCCAAGCCTTCCTTCCTTATTAAGTATGTTATGCGTTGTCACCAATGTGAGACAATGGTAGAGGACACTGGGTAATTTTTACCCTTGCCTCATATATGCATATGGGCACTCCAAGTCAAAACAGTCACGTAACGCATGTTACTTCTTTGAAAGAGGGATCAGGTAATTTTAGGAATATTTGTCGCTCTCAGCTAAGTATATTTACCCGGCCTCTCCACTGTGGTAGGATGTAACACAATGTCTTTTTAACGTGGGGAGTAACGTGCATATACTTATGCATAGTGACCAAGGACAATTTTTTTTACTCAGTCCCTGCGATCACTGTCTCAATATTACACGGACACTACCTCTCTTACTGCAATGAAGAAGGTGCTGCCGAAATGTTGGAATCCCTGCGACTACGCGCCTTCTCACATGTGTGGTCCTGGAAATCAGGGAAAGAGCAGACTATACTGACGCCTTTGTGACATTGGTCACTGACGTTGGGCAGTTTTTATCCTTGCTCAATCTTGGTGCTCACGTTAAACTGGCCGTGTGACATATTCTGCTTCTGTTGGGAAATAGTCAAATATTAAGCGTAGTATCTTTGTGCCTTTTAAAAAGTGCTACAATGAAAAAATATATAAGGATACACATTGAGTTTCATATATGTAGATTATTATCATTATTAGTATTATTATTAGTAGTAGTAGTAGTCGTAATTTTCGGACAATGTGTTTTAATCAATACTTAATGTTTTTATTTTTTTTCTTTTTGACTTAGGTTTGCCGGCGATGTCATCCACTGTGTGAAACGTGCATGGGGCCCGGTGTCTCCTATTGTATACGTTGCAAGTTTTACAAGCTGCATTATCTTTGCGTTGATGCATGTCCTCCTAACACGAGAGCCGACGAAAATAGGCGGATATGCGTCGATACTAATGACAATCCCCAGAGAACGATGATTCAGTATATATACAACACAAGAGTAAATCGAAACTCAGGATCAAAATAACAAACAAACCAATCATAGAAAGCGTTACTGAACTCTTGACTTCATTGTGCGCCTTTACAAAATCATTCAAATTTTCGGGAAATAATGATTTGTTGTTGAAAGATATTTGGTTGTAAATTTCCCGGCAGAGAATTACAGTTGTACATTTTAAATGATTTTTTTTTTTAATGGCTCACTGACTTGTCCAACGGTTAGGATTTAAAAATAATCTTCAATATGTCTCTAGATCCTTTTGCATAAAAATTTGGGAAATTTTTATTTACGTCTTTTATTTTAGGAAAATTTATGACAAAGTGGAAAGAATTTTTCATGTGACGCGTATCGTCTTTTAGAACATCATCAGATTAGTGATATTTACTTTGCTGTGACTACACATGCGCATAAAGAGGAGGGGACGCTGAAATTTTAAACTGAATTGTTTGTTCGTTTTTTAAAATTGCTCTGATATATAAAAAATGTAGATATCGTTTTTCTATTTACTTTCTTACAAACTTATCTGGCACATGCAAAAGAAGTGTCAAAACAAAAATATTAAGGGGCATTCCCCGCCCAGACATTACCTGTCCTTCAAGATAGGAGCTGGGTTTATTGCCCGGCTCCTGAGACGTCCCCAAAGGGGGAAGTGTCGAGAGGGTTTGAGCAACTTTTTCACGGTATTGCCGTTTAACCAATTTTAAGTCGCGACCGTGTGTCACGTTCGATAGCGACGTGGGCGCGCTGAAAAAGAAATACTTTCTTCCAAACTTGAACACAACATTTCAGAAGCATCAATTTTGTGAAAAGCTGCATTTATATCAAGTTAGCTTAGATTTCTGGAATTTTTTTTAAATATTCAAATCCATTGAAATCTTCTCTCCATTTTTTAAAAAGAAATTGTTAAAATTTTATGATGTCTATAGATTATACAATAACCACGCAAACAACCTATTATAGACTTTGATGTTCAGAAGATGTATATTAGTATCAAGTATTATAGATTATTATTTAATTTTTTAACACATTCATAAAAAACGTAAACGTTTAGATTAATTATTAATGGAAAGTATTGTTTTAATTAATTCATTTTGTTTTCTTGTACCATTGTGGATTTTAAGGGAATACTGAATTTACATGCAATTTCAATAAGAGAAAGTTTACTCGTTGAAAGTTTTTAATTATCAAAGAAAAACTGACTAGTTTGGACAAATTTCATTTTTTTAAATTGTTTTTGCTTTTACTAATCATTAACAGCTTTTAATGACAAATGCTTCTTCTGTATTTTTCAATCTATTTATTTCTATATAATTAAAATAAATTGGAAAGATTCTAAAATAAAATAAAAATCACAGTAAATTTAGTCTTTTTTAACACAATTTATGAATTCTATAAAGGAACTGATATAGAATTCAAAAAGCTTAATCTATGGAGAAAAATTAAGAATTATGAAAACAAAAGAGTTTGTTTTCTTTTTAGCTTTTTGAACTGGTTTAAGACTACATTAAATGTTGCTGAATATGAAACGAATAAATTATTTTGCTTATACCAGCAGAATTTGAAATTACCTTACTCACGTTTGAATTTCAAGAAGCTCTCTTTTATTTATATATATATATTTTTTTGTTAGAATATGATATTGATATTAATGAATGACTTCCAAAATAAACCTCTTTAATACAAAAAATAAACGTACTACTTGCTTAACAGAAAGCGAAAGTAATTGCTAATTATGACGTTTTATTTTAATCTTTATTCTTGTCTAACTGCGCATTGCATACAATAAATCATTTTGAATTCAATTTTTTTATGTTTTTATTCAATTACTGTTTGTGTGAGATGTGATTAAATGAAAGAACATTCTTTTTTGACAAGAGGAACACTTAAATTAAGTTCCTCCGCACTAAAGGAACGCGATATCTATGATTTAAAATTAATTTTTAAAAAAGAAAAATCTTTCTTGAAGCTTTTATTTCAGTTTTAATTTCAAGCTAATAGATTAAATTTAATATTTACAATAAGCAAAATACCTGGTAAATTTTGGTTTTAGGACCCGGAGGCTTTCATCCCTTCAAAGTTTTCCAAAATAGCCTTTTTCCGTGCAGATGTATATGCTGAACTCCAATCAACAATTAGATATTGAAGAAACCTACCTTTTTGATCTTAACGACCAGAAAAAAATCGAACTTCTTCTCGCTCTTTTTGTCACCCACTACTGGCACAGTAGTAAGACATTCTCTGCTGAATGACTTAAGGCGTAGGAAGCTAATTTCGGCCTACTTACTTCTTTTACTGAAAATTCTTTGAAGAAATTACTACGCGATTTATTTTTTTCAGAACTCAATTTCAGCAGAAAGTTGCGTGTAATTGCGTGATTTTTTTTTTTTGTTGGTAATTAATTTAAGAAAGTTGCGTGTACTTAATTTAAGAAGAAAGTTAACTTTCAAATATATGAAAATAAGTGACAATTGTAGGTTTACTTAATTTCTTTCGACGAAAGTTAACTTTCAAATCATGAAAATACAGAATTTTTTTTGAGAAAGTTAACTTTCAAATGTATGAAAATAAGTGATAAGTAAAGTTTAATTAACCTTCAAATACATTGCGTCTATTTGCTTGTTTTTTTCCTTTTTTTTAAATTTCAGAAGAAAGTTAACTTTCAAATATATCTAAATAAGTGATAAGTGTAATTTAATTAACCTTCAAATATATTGCGTGTATTTTTTCTTTTTTTTTTTTTCGTACTTAATTTCAGAAGAAAGTTAACTTTCAAATATAAGAAAATAAGTGATAATCGTAGTTTTATTAAACTTCAAATCTATTGCGTGTATTTGCATGTTGTTTATTCCTTTTTCTTTTTTTTTCTTTTTTTCTACCTAATTTCCGAAGAAAGTTAACTTTCAAATATATTAAAATAAGTGATAATCGTAGTTTTACTTAATTTTTTTCAGACGAAATTAACTTTCAAATTGTTGTAGAGGAACATCCTATCCTAAGCCATAATGGATATGGTTTAGTCTATAAAAGACTGTGACTGGGGGCATACGTCACTAGACGGAAACATACGTTACTAGACGAACGCATACGTCATAGGCGGAGACATTTTCTACTTGATCGTTATTCCTGTTACTATACGGGGATTGTTCTTGTACGTCTATTGGTTTATTGTACTGTTGTATAATAAGTCTCTTTTAAACTATCTTCAGTATTAAGTATTATTCTTACACTATTTTTTCCCTGTTATTCCTTCCCGGGATATAACAGATTGGCGACGAAGATTTCGCAGTTACGTGAGGCTCGCCAAAATAACAGATTGGCGATGAAGGTTTGGCAGTTACGTGGGGCTCGCCAAAATATCAGATGGGTAAAAAAGATTCGGCATTTACGCGAAGCTCGTCAAATATCAATTTGGTGACTAATATTTGTAAGGTTGACGCGAAAAGAAAAATAAGTTAAGGTAAGAGGTAGTTTGTTTTACCCCCTCATAAAAAAACTACATTTATTGTTCTTGCCGAAGAGTATAACTTATTGGTCAGCTGTACATATAAAAATGTGGAACAATTAGCTGAATTTGTAAAGACGCTGGGAGGAGCGGTCCAACAGTTAATGCAGCAACAGGAAAACCAACAAAAACTACAAACGGATTTCCAACAACAAATGATACTTCAACAAGAGGTTTTGAAAAAAATGGTATTAAAGCAGGGCGAACCGAAGAAAGGCTCTAGAGGGTATTTCAAACTCTCTTACAGAATTTGTATACAATCCTGAAGAAGGAATTACTTTTCCTTCATACTATAAAAGATACGAAACAATTTTTTCGAAACAGTGCAAAGCATGGACCGACGAAGAAAAAATAATGCTTCTATTATAAAAGATAGGAACTCAGGAGAATATGAAATACACAAACTTTATTTTACCGAAAAAACCTGAAGACATTTCGTTCGACGAAACGGTTGAAATTTTGTCGAAAATGTTTAGAGAAAGGGAAAGTTTGTGCTATACACGAGATAAGTGTTTTAATATCGTAAAAGAAGAACATGTAGACTTCTTTACGTATGCTGGAAAAGTTAACTCACAATGCGAACGGTTTAAAATTAAAAACATCAAAGAAGACATGTTTAAATGTTTAATCTTTGTACAAGGGTTAATGGCACCGAAAGATAAGGAGGTACGTTCTAAGATTCTCACAATGTTGGATCAGGATGCGGAAATAACGCTACAGAAAGTATCGGAAGAATGCCAAAAATTGATAAACATTAAAAGAGATAATGTTTGTATTGAAGAAAAAGCGTTGCTCGAATTCGTAAAGTTAATCAACAGGCCTACGAAAAGGGAAAACCATACTGCGAAGCATGTGGCAAAACTAATCACGTCACAAGTAAATGTTATTTTAGAGATAAAATATGCTTTGAATGTACGAAGAAGGGGTACAAAGCAGTGATGTGTAGGAAAAAAGGGACCGAAAGTCCAAAAGGATAAATACTGTGATAATGAAGAAAGTCACAAAGGATTGCGGTACTAGAAAGTACGTGGACATAAAAATAAATGGACGAAATGTCACGTGTTTACTGGATACCGGAAGTGATATCTCTACAGTAGATGAATATACCTGGGAAAAAATAGGCCGACCAGAGTTACAGAAAACTAAAAAGATTGCAAGAGGCATTTCAGGTAATCAATTAAAATTCAAACGTGAATTTTTCGCGAAAGTAGCATTTGACGGCATATTACCCAAGACTAAAATCTATGTGATTTTAGGAAAGAATACAAATCTATTTGGTATATATTTAATCGTGTTATTTAATTTATGGGAAAAGCCCATAAATATGTTTTGCATAAGGATAAATGCGTCAAATGTAGGTAAGTAGAAGCAGACTGAAAAATTCGTAAAAGACTTAAAAAATGAGTTCACGGAAGTATTTTCGGAGGAACTGGGTTGCTGTACGCAAACTGAAGTGAAGTTTGAAATAAAGGACAACATTAAACCAGTGTTCAAACCGAAAAGGAAAGTTCCCTTTGCATTATTAGAGGCGATAGACAAAGAATTGCAAAGATTGGAAAAAAATGGAGTTATTAAAAAAGTAGATTATTCGCATTGGGCATCGCCTACGGTCTATGTAAAGAAGAAGAATAACATAATAAGAGTGTGTGTAGATTTTTCGACCGGAGTAAACGAATGCCAAAAAGATCACAAGTATCCACTCCCCGCACCAGAGGAGATATTTTCAAAGTTAAATGGAGGAAAGATCTTTTCAAAGATAGATCTGTCTGAAGCATATCTACAAGTTAAGGTCGAGGAAGAATGTTCAAAGCATTTGACAATACACACATAGAGGATTATACAGATTGAAACGTCTACCGTTTGGGTTGAAGATAGCATCTAGTGCATTCCAACAAATCATGGATACTATGTTATTGGGTCTTGACTATGCAATGGCGTACCTAGACGATATTTTGATTAAAAGCGAAAGTATAGAAGAGCATAAAGCGCATGGCCGAAGTGTTTAAGCGAATTAGAAATTATGGGTTCAAAGTAGGACCTGAAAAATGCGAGTTTTTCTTGGACAAGATTGAGTATTTAGGTCAAATTATCGATCACAAAGGTAGAAAACCTACTCCAAACAGAACTGAAGCAATTAAAAATATGCCTATTCCAGATAATGTAACTAAGCTACAGTCATTTCTGGGGTTTGCAAATTATTATAACATCTACATTCCTAATATGCACGACCTAAGAGCACCCTTAAATAAATTATTGGAAAAAAATAAAAAGTGGTGTTGGACGAAGGAATGCGACAAAGCTTTTGAAAAAACTCAAAAAGTCCTTGTTGTCAGATTTGGCGTTAGTGCATTTTGATCCGAAGAAAGAGTTAATTATAGCAACGGATGCAAGTGAATACGGCATTGTATTGTTACACAAATTCGAGGATGGCGCAACGAAACCTATCGCTCATGCTTCGAGAGCGTTGCTTCCAGTAGAAAAAAAATATAGCCAGATAGAAAAGGAAGCACTAGCTATAATTTATGCGGTAAAAAAAATTCCACAGATTTATTTATGGGAGCGCGTTTGTGCTGCAAACCGACCATATAATCGTTATTATCAATATTTGGGTCGAAAAAAGGTGTACCGACTCATTTAGCGAACAGGCTACAAAGATGGTCTGTAATTTTGTTAAATTACAATTTAAAAATGAAATTTATTCCATCTAAAGAAATTGCACATGCAGATTGTCTGTCAAGACTGATTCCAAAAAAGCCTGAGTTGCTAGAAGAGACGGTGATAGCGGCGCTGAAAAAAGAAAAGGAACTAAAGGATGTACTAGTAAACACCGTTAGCGTATTACCGGTAACGCCGGAAGAAATTGAAACAATGGTGAAAACTGACGACTATATTGCTAAAATGATTAAGCAAGTGAAAGGAAATAAAGAAAATAAAGGAGGAAAAGTTTCACCATTTTCAATTTGTAACGAGACATTGATGTATGCTCAGAGAGTGGTAATACCAAGGGTGTTAAGAAAAAGGATTTTAAAAGAATTTCATCTGGGTCATCCAGGCATATCATGAATGAAGTCCTTAATGGGGAGTTATGTGTACTGGCCTAGAATGGACCAAGATATCGAAGAATTGGGGGAATAGTGTAAAGGCTGTCAGCTAGCAGCTAAATCACCACTCATAAAAACGCAGCCGTGGCCTAAAACGGGTTTGCCGTGGTCACGAATACATGTAGACTATGCAGGACCAATAAAAGGAGAATATTATCTAATCATGGTGGATAGTTTTTCCAAATGGCCTGAAGTATATAAATTCAAGCGACCAACAGCGGCAAACACGATAAAGGCTTTAAATGAAGTATTTCACCGGCTGGGGGTGCCTAAAACACTCGTAAGTGATAACGGTACCATGTTCACAGGATCTGAGTTTAAGAGTTACTGCGAGGCGTTAGCTATGGAACACGTAACGACATCTGCATATAATCCGGGGTCAAATGGGCAGGCGGAAAGGTTCGTCGATACATTAAAAAAAGCAATGAGAAAAACGGACGGAATCGACACTGATGATAAAAATATTCAAACTTTTTTGATGGGGTATAGGATTACACCCAATCACAATATCAATGGTAATTTACCACCTGCGGAGGTAATGTATGCAAGAAAGATCAATGATTGATAGTCTATTACCAAAGGAATGGAAAATGACCTTGAGAAAAACAATCTCAGATATAAAATATTTCAAAGAAGGCGATAGTTTTCTTTAAAAACTATCGGTCAGGAAAGTGTTTGTGGGAAGACGGAATAGTAAGTCGGAGAATCGGTAAAGTGATCTATATAGTGCAAGGACAGAAGTTTGTCTGCAAAAGACACCTAAATCAGTTAAGACCCCGATTCGTGGAAACCGTCAATAAGGAATATGAGATACCAATGGAGGTGTTATTCGATACGTTTGAAATTAAACCACCCGCGAACGTGGAAGTACCGATGAAGGTAAGTAATGATTCTCCTGAAAGTGAGGATACAAGAAGAAGAAGTAAGAGAAAAAGAAAGAAAACAAAACACCTATGCCTAGATCTCAAAAGAAAAAAAATATTGAGCAAAATTCCACGAAGAATTTAGCTCGGAGGGAGGTGTTGTAGAGGAACATCCTATCCTACCCCGTAATGGATATGGTCTAGTCTATAAAAGACTGTGACTGGGGGCATACGTCAGCATACGTCACTAGACGGACGCATACGTCATGGCGGAGACATTTTCTACTTGATCGTTATTCCTGTTACTATTGTTCTTGTACGTTTATTGGTTTATTGTACTGTTGTATAATAAATCTCTTCTAATCTATCTTCAGTGTTAAGTATTATTCTTACACCATTCTTTTCCTTGTTATTCCTTCCCGGGATATAACACAAATATGAGAAAATATAGATTTTTTTTAAGAAAGTTAACTTTAAGGTTAAGTAAAACTATACTTATCACTTATTTTCATATATTTGAAAGTTAACATTCTTCTGTTATAAAATACCAAAAAAAAAAAAAAAGGAAAAAAAACGCAAACACACGCAATATATTCGAAGGTTAATTAAACTACATTTATCACTTTTTATATATATATTTGAAAGTTAACTTTCTTCTGAAATTAAGTACACGCAACTTTCTTCTGAAATTAAGTACAAAAACAATCGCGTAGTAATTTCTGCAAAGAATTTACAGTAGAAGAAGTAAATAGACCGAAATTAGCTTCCTGCGCCTAAAGTCATTCAGCAGCGAATGTCTTATCACTGAGCTGGTAGTGGGTGACAAAAAGAGCGAGAAGTTCGATTTTTTCTGGTTGTTAACATAAAAAAAATAGGTTTCTTCAATATCTAATTGTTGATTGGAGTTCAGCATATACATTTGCACGGAAATAAGGCTATTTTGGAAAAATTTGAAGGGATAAAAGCCTTCGAGACCTAAAACCAAAATTTACCAAATACTTTTTCTGCATTTCAAAACTAATTTAAATGGACTGAAAAGCGTTTTCGTTTTGAAATTGCTAAACATCGCTAATTTTAGAACCATTTTAGCCATCCATTTTTTTATTAAAAATATCTTTCACAAACAAAATATACTTTTTCTGACAATTTATTAGTTGATTTAATGCTTAATATTATTTGAAACAAATATTACTTTCTTTAATTTTAAAATATCACAGAAATGCATTTTTAATCACAGTGATAGCTGTTTATTTAAGGTGTTCACAGCTTTACTGACAGACGAAAGTTTATCTAATTTTTCTACGATGACTATATCCGTAAAGATTACTTGAGAAATATAATGTAAGCGTCTTTTCATATAATGTTTAGCAACCCAAAAACCTTCAAAATTTAGGAAAATATTCTCTGTAATCTAATGTTTTATTGGAATTTGATTTTTTGGCCTTAAATTTATTATAATTATCATTCTTATTTTCTGATAATTTTATGTATGGACATTCGTATTTACAAACATCGGAACGTTTATACATATACAAAACTTCCAAAATTCTTTTAAAAATCTTGGAGGTCGCTAAATTGTAATGAGCATTTTCATTTATGTTTAGTAAATATAGTTTTTACTTAATAAGAATATCACATAACCGAGACAAAATTAAGATAGAATTTTAAAAGATTTAAAACTGTATAAATTGTTAGAATTATTTTTTAAATCAAACAATTCTTGTAAAATTCATTATTCATCGAAATAGTTTTATTTAAGACAACAGTGTCTATAATATTTATTTAATATATAATATTTATAATATTTATATATATAATATATAATATTATATATATAATATATAATATATAATATTATAATATTATATATTATATAAATATAATATTTATTTAAGACAACAGTGTCTATAATATTTATTAGAAGACACTATTGTCCATCATTTTTTTATAAAAACAATTAAAAGCTTTTCTAATTAAACAATGTCTTAGTTTTATTGCTGAGACCCTGCTTTACAAAAACATTGATAATTTAAATTCTCCAAAGAGTTCTGCTTTTAACTAATATAAACATTAAGCAGGTTTAATTTCTCGAAATTTCATAAAATGAAATAAGTGGAAGAGGCAAAAAAATATTTTTACTAATATCTAAAAAATAACATTTCCAAAATAATTTAATTCATTTGTGAATAAGTCTTGAAAATTTCATTAAAATCTAACAATCATTTGATTTTTTGTAAAAATTTCAAATACCCTGTATTCCCCCCCCCCCCCAAAAAAAAACGCTAAACTTTACAGCACTAATCTTTGCACACTCTTTTATGAGAAAGAGATATGACTGACTGGTAGAAGATTTTCCCGCAGTAGGTTGCCATTTATAGTCTATAGACTTGGTTGGCAACCAGTCTATAGACCCCAATTTAACCCATAGTCAGAGGAAGAAGAGACGAATTAATAATACCTTTACCGTGATAAGTGAAAGCAACGAATTCAACTGGAATTAGAGCACGGCTCTCCTATTTCTCACCTCGAGTCGATATCCACTGCACCACAACGCATATCCGAACAGAAGCTTGCAACCCAAGAATAAAATCTGGTTTACTGTTAGAAATTATTTTCTTTTTCGTTCATGTTTAATGATCTGACCGAACGGTTGACTGGATGAAGCTGGACCCTGTCGACGAACCTGGTGTCTGATCTGAACTGTACCGTAACATATGCCATTATAGCTGCAAAAGAATCAGATGGACAATTAAAAATGGGGAGGATATAATATTCTAACTCCCAAGCAAATGTTTCTTGCTTTTTATAAATTGGATGTGAAAAGTGCAGTAGAAGACACATTTACATGTGCAAGCACAATGGCGGGGCTCAGTTTCAATACCAGTTGCTAATATACATGACTCCAGGGCCGGTTCAAGGGTCACTTGCCCCTACCCACCCCATCTATGATACGGACCCCCTCCCACTCTAATATATTTTAATTTTCATAAAGTAGTATTCATATAAAAAACATATTCTATTGTAACCTAATTATAATAGATCATATGCAATATAGGTGAACAATTCAAGTATAAAAATTTAAAATAATACTATCTATTTAAATACAAATTATAGATCATTCCATCTTAACAAATCTTAACAAAAATATTGATTTGGAATGTTTGCTGCAATTTTTAGCATCAACTTGAGTTTTTTTCGTATTAAAAAGTTTAATTGTTTTAACACTTTCAATATTATGGATAAAAAAATAGTGAATTTTATTTATTTCCTTTTTAGCAGAAAACAAATTCACGTATTTGGACAAAAAAGAAACCAGAATTACGTCAAAATCCGGGGAAATTTTTCATGCTTTAATTGTCAGTTGTGCTTCGTTTAATTAAGGTACCTCCATTTTTTTGCTGGGAAAAAAAAAACAAAAAAAACAGCATATCATGACTAAAAAGGCCCCAAACTTTTTTTTTATCGTCAAAATGTTTATGTTATTATTAAGAGAAAAGAACAAAGTATTTTTATTATGTTATTAATTTTTTAAATCGTTTCTAGCACATTCAAAATTTTGGTTAAAAATCTTGTTTTTTTTTTTGTTTTTTTTTTGTATTTTGCGTCAGCGATCTACGTAATATTTACGATTAATTTTTTTGCGCTTTTTTCAGGTGAAAAATATTGATTTGGAAATTCATGCAAAAATCAGATAATTGTCGGATTTTAATTAAACTTTCAGAACCTATTTTCAAATGAATTAAATTATTTATTAATTTTTTTTTTTTTGAGAAAACTTTTGTAAAAAATTTATTTTTTGCATCTTACCTCCACTTACTTAATTTCATCAAATTTAAATTTTTGCTAAATAATTTGTTTATTAGTTAAAAGCAGGGCTCTTTGGAAAATATAAACCATAATTTCTTTTCAGACTTCGACTCATTCACTGAAAATCTGTTTCGAATAATAAAATAAAAATTCAATAAAACTATGACACTATTTAATTAGAAAGGATTTGAATTACTTTTATAAATTACATTTATTAAGGGCACTATTGACTGAAGAAAAAAATCTTTTCGATGAATAATGAATTCTTGCAAGAAATGTTTTCTTTTTTTTAATTTTAATTATAATAATTTATAATATATCTTTTAAAATTTTGCATTACTTTCATCTGGTTAGGTAATATTGTTATTAAGTAAAAAGTATATTTACTAATCAAAAATTGAAGAGCTTAATACAAATCATTGCACTCCAAGATTTTAAAAATATCTACTTTTAGTTTTTTATGTATATAAAATATTATACAACGGACTAATTTTTGAAAGTATGGTCGACCATACACTATTGTTGTGGATGAATATTTGTTTGGTTAGTCAGTTTGATGCATGTTAGGTTTAAAGGTGTTAAGGCTGGTGTTCATTCCAAAATTCTTCCACTACACAAAATTTAAATTTGTTCAGAAGAAAACAACAAAAATCAGTTTGTAAAAGACATGTTGAATATTAAACAACAATGGGATATTTTATATTAATAAACAACAATTAATAAGGTTCACAATGATACAAAATAGTGAATGTAGAGGAGATGAAAATGTTCATGAAGTTCTCATCGAATTATTCGGAATTGAATAAAGTTCTTGACAAATTAATATTTGATGAAAAGTCAAATATGTAATTGGAAATAAAGGGAACCAACCAGGAAAATGTTCGTAATTTGCAGAAAGTTCGATTGCAAAGGATGTTTGAATAGAAATTACATACATTCAGTCAATAAAGGTGAAACAATATCTCAATCTTTAAAATTAAGAATGTTCAGTATTCATGTTATGTGTCACAGAAAGTGTAACAGGTTATGTATGGAAAAGTCTGAACATTACTTTTCAACAGATGTGGATATCGGTTTCGTATGTGCGCTGTGGTACAGTGGATATCGGCTCGGAACGGGGAGCCGAGTTCGAATTCCAGTTGAATCCATTGTATTCACTTACGCGCAAATACCCTTGGGAAAGGTATTAATCCGTCTCTTCCTTCCAGTTATGGGTTAAATAGCAGGACAGATTGGGTTCTATAGCCTTGGTCGGCAACCAGTCTACCGCAGAAAGCGATGGCAACCTACTGCGGGATAATCTTCTGCCCAGTCAGTCATGTCTCTTTCGAGACATGATCGCTCAAGCGTGTATCACGTATGGCACTTAACTGACTGATGTTGTTTGTAAGAATAATAATAGAACTAGAATTAGTTCGAAGAGAGTTTCTTGAAACAAACGATAAAGTCTCTGACTGAAATAGAAAGTGTATTATGAAAGTGAACGTATGAATGCGAGTGACTGTGAATAACTGTGAGTGACCCAAGAATCCGTAGCACGTAAAAATGAAATATTGAGAAGAAAGTAAGCGCGCGAAAATGAGAAATGCGGGGGATCTAAGTGCATGTACTTGACCGGCGTGAATTCGAGTGACAACTGGGGTACACATTATTTATTTATTGTATAATATACAAAAAATTGTGGCACAAGGCCGAAAAGGGGAGGGGTAGAGGGTGGTACTCACTTAACTATCCTATACCTAGCTAAACACTATCACGACCCATTCACTCATTACAATTTGCTCAATCACCAAAAGAACCCATCCATCGACTTCCAATCCTTCATACACCACAATACCACAAATTTACGAGGGGCACCTGAAATAGGAGGAAACAACCATGACAATAAAAATGTATTTATGTACAATATAACACATAATTTAAAAGATTTAATGATAAATGAAATGAAGGGAGGGGGATGAACAAAAAAAAACTGAAAATACAAATTTTTAAAATTAAAATAATAAACAATGTTAGTAAAACCCGTCCATCCCAGAAAAAAAGTGGCCGCTGTATTCCGCCAAACGGCGAAATCAAGAAGCACACTCGCTAAGGGAGTGGGGAGGGGGTAAAAAAATTAATGGAATGGGACAAAAGGCTGAATAAGCCGAGATAAAAGGAGGCCAAAACAAACTAGGGAGATTGAGAATCTCAACTTGGATCATAACAAAAGAGAAAGCCGGGTATAGGCTAGGAACACATTCATTAACTAGGTACACAAAATAGGAACCCTCCCTTGGTTAAGGAATCCACCCCGATGTAACCAGCAGATCGAAAAGAGAAAATCAAGTCTAGCCTCGTTCACGCGAACCAGGCTTGCCACATTTACCCACCTTTTCCTGAAGTCTGTCAAAGTCAAACGTTTCCAATCAGTTCTAATCCTTATTTTGAGCTGATGCTCAATATATCGGATCAGATCCTGATGCGAAAGACGCTGACCTCGCAAGACTTCCTCCTTTCGCGTCGTCTAAATCACCATTCGAGTCGTGGCTAGCAGCGACAGAAACACCATACGCTTCATCCCAGAAAACGGGGGCGACACATTGTCGCAGGCAAATGCACGATCAATGAGCACAAGCTCTCGCGGCGCGATACCAGCAGTCAACTCGCCGACCCGGTTCCATAGAGGGCGAACCTGTGAACAATGGTAGAAGCGTGCGAAGCCGTTTCTTCCAAGTCAAGGTCGCAGCGTTCACAATCTGGCAAATCCGCCAGGTCCTATATGAAGGCCTTGTCATTGAGAGGCAACCGATTTTGAGCCAATCGCCAGGTGAACGAAAACTCAGAGTTGCTGAGATAATCGCTACCTGGCGCCCAAGACCAGAACGAGCGAAACTCATCCTCCGACAAGCGGAGCACATCACGTAATGAATCCTTCGCGACGCCCTCCACTAACCTATGATAGGAGACTCTTCTAGGCCGTGAAAGGTCAGTGGACCGTGGAATAGCCCGCAGGGCTACCAGACATTTGAGGAGAAAACTCGATCGCCCCCCCCGGCTTACGGCACCACCTCGAGATGGGGGAGTGATAGTAAGGCTAGGGAACATGTCCCTCACTATCCCCCTCAGCAATGAGTTTTCCAAAATCCCTCGTTTGAGAAAAACCAACCTTGACGCAACCTTATGGCCCATCAGATACGGCATTCTCAGACCCACATGACACGGATGTTGGTAACAGGCACGTTTGTCGACGTGGTGTTTGCGTCCTCTCCACAGAATGGAGAATAGCAAACGCTCGATCGCCTCCCTACGACGTTTACAAAGTGGAAGCACTGACAACTGGGAAAGGATAATGGGAAAGACGTATGTAGCACACGCCTCAGCCAAACCCTTTAAGGACAAATTCCTTCGACGCCAAGTCTCGGCCGACTCGCCGACCTTTGCCAGTACTTCAGACCAATTTTTCTCCAACTGTAAGTCGGGTCCGAACAACACTCCAAGAATGCAGACCGGGCCGTCCGTCCAGTCGAAGGGTCCCGGGAGGGTAACACCCTTACAGGCACCTAACCGCAAGCCGGACGACTTGTTGCGGTTAATCTTGGCCCCTGTCACCTGTTCGTACCGTTCAAGCGCCTTCTGTACCACCTCGATGTCACTCCGGGAGTACACAAAAGTAGTGACGTCATCGGCGTACGCGGAAACCCTGGCTCGAGCACCACCAGGGACAGCGATTCCACGTAGGGCCGGACTGCGCGCCCTGTCCTTTAGCTGGCGAAGGAGGGGCTCCAACATCAAAGCATAAAGTAGGGGCGACAGTGGACAACCCTGTCGGACCGACCTAGACAACGCCAGAACGCCCGACAACTTTCCGTTCACCTGTACCACAGACGTGGGGGATTGATACAGGAGGCTAATCCAGCGGCGAAAGTTAGTTTCGAATCCAGCGGCCTGCAGGACAGCCGCCAGGTAACGATGATCAACCCTGTCAAATGCCTTGGACTGAACCAAATTGATCAGCGCGGCTTCTTCGTCGTCTTTTATCCCCTCTATGATCGTGCGTATCAGATGCAGGCTGCTCTGAATTGTTCGGCTCTTCACAGCACATGTCTGCTCAGGTCCTAACAGAGACTCGGCAACTAATTGCAAACGATTTTGCAATATCTTTGCCAAAATCTTTAACTCTGTGTTTAGCAGAGTTATGGGCCGGTAACCCTCTAACTCCTTCCCCACATCCTTGCCTTTTCTCAACAGCGTGATCACACTCCTGGTGAACCGATTGGGGATGGACCCATGCCGGAACCAGTTGTTGAACACAGCAGTCAAAATCGAGACAAAGATGTGCGACAGCCTCAAGTACAATTCATAGGGCAAACCATCGAGACCCGGCGATTTGCCTCTGCCGACTTTCTTCAAAGCCGCGTAGACTTCACCCTCCGTAATCTCTCCCTCGTAGCTAACTGGGGGAAGTCAGGGGAAAGTCAGCCAAATATCTGCGAAAATCATCATCACGGAGACCAGGCTTCTTGGTAAACTGGATCTCGAAATGCCGCCGAAACGCCTCGCACATGTCGTCAGTCGACCGCAGAGTGTGTCCCTCCGGGTTGCGAACCTCTCGAATGTACCGGTCGCCTCCGCGGCGAATTTCTTCCTTGCGCAGTTCTGCGCCCATGTTCACAGCTTCGGAAGACATCTTGCTTAACTTATGTCTAACTACCTGGCCCATGTAACGATCGCTATTCGACCGTTCCACGGCCTCCTTAGCTATGGCTATCTCTAGGGGATCCCCACCAGCCACCGCCCGGGAGTAATTAGCTCTAAGTGTCTTCACCTTGTCAGCCTTATTTGAGCCGTTTGCTGAACTGGGTGGTGAAAGACCTAATACTATTCTTAAGGTTCTCCCACCACTTATTCCCGATGACTCCCCCAGTTAACGCCCGCTGCACTAAGTTAATTAGCTGGCGCCGGAAGTCCCGCCTGTCCAGTAAGGACACGTTGAACTTCCAGTAACCAGCCATTCTAACCCTATTTTCTAAATTTACCCGGGCACAAACGAGTTTGTGGTCCGAGTAACCTAGCCAGTGGAACGTGGGACAATCTAAGAAATCTAGCTCGGCTTCACGAACTAACATTCTATCAAAGTAGCTAGCCACCTTGGTAGAAGGCCAACTATTAGCCCACGTCCACATTCTCCCGCCCTTGTGATCGGCCCGGTATCTATCGACTAGACCGAAGTCCTCGATCAGATCGACCAAGCTACGATCACGTACCTTCCCTCTAGCTCCCCACCCTCTATCCAACTTGGGGTCCAGGATGGCATTCCAGTCCCCCACTAAGACGAGTCGCTTGGAATCCACCAGGAAGGGCTCCAACCGCCGAAAAAACGAGACGCGCTCCTCCTGGTCGTTGGGCGCATAAACCGCAACCAGACGAAACGCATTGCTTTTCACTGCAATATCGGCCACGATCAGCCGGCCCTCGGCACCGACATGGACAAGATTCACCTTCGCGTCCAGGGTACGCTTGACCAGCAAAGAAACTCCTCTGGCCAGCCGGTTCCCATATACTGAATAGACGACAAAGTCGTTAGACAGCACACAGGCATCGACCTTGCAAACAAAGTGAGTCTCTTGGATCGCGGCGACACCCACGCCGAAGGACAAGAGGTCCTCTACAGGGGATGGGGTTTCTGGTTGGGAGGGAGTTGTTACTGTTTGAGAAGAGGGTTGAGAAGATGATTTTTCCATCGGGGAGGAAGGTATGGGGGAGATTTTAGAAAGGGGTCTAGTTGGGGAGACAGAAAGACTCCTCTCCGTTTTTGTATTTCTGACTGGAGATGCAGGGGCGGAGTGAGATTTGTTTATTACCCGTTCCGTCCTGCCTCGTTCCTCCACCTCTACTTTTCCTTTCTTCTGGATAACTTGTTCCTCCTCTTCCCGTCCTCTCTTCAACGATGAGGAACGGGGGGGGGAGGCATTTCCTCCTCCATTACTTCTTGTTGTTGCTGCTGCTGCTGCTGTTGCTCCCTCGGTTAACTTTGTTGTTTCTTTTGCCCCTGCTGCTGTTGTTGCTGCTGCTTTGCCTCCTTACGGGGCTTCTTTTTTTCGGGGGATGGTGATTTTTCAGGTTGCGGAGGAGGGGAAGCAACTTTCTTCCCCCTCCTAACCACCTCCGTTCATTCACTGCTTTTCGGCTCGGTCTTTTTCTCCTGGGTGACTGGTTCCTTTGACACCGGCGGTGTTTCTGGTGTCACTTCCGGTTTCCTTGCCGGACACATTTTGAATGTGTGTCCGCCCAGACCACACGCCCAGCAGTGCGGCTTCCTTCCCTCCACCACCACGAACAGCTTCCTTCCTCGACATACCAAGATGTCTGGGACCTTAAGAAAATTCTCGCGGTCCACCACCACGCTGACACAAATATCTTCTGTGGCTACACCGGCCTTGCTGGTTATGCGTGCCACCTCCTCAACTGCACCGAAAGCAGCAAAAAATGCTCCTATGTGGTCACATGAGATGTCTACAGGTACTCCATGAATCGTTATTTTGGTTTTTCTTGTACCAAGGTACTCGGTCTGAAACCGAATACCTTTTGCCGTTAGTACATTTCCCGTTAGATCCTTCGCTTCACCTTCCGAGCACAGTAAGATGTCCCACATTGCACGGGACCTTCTTGCTAGTACGCAAGGGACAATGTTCAGGGCCTTTAGGGCTTCTTCCATGTTCTCCCTACTGACAGCAATAAATTTTCGTGTTTTTTCATCGGCTGTCAGCAGGGAGATTGTCTTCTTTGCCATTACATTAACCACTTCCGGTATTGCTACTAATTCATTATCTTTGATGTATTCTTGATATTTTTCCCGCATTTGCAGGTAGTAGCTTGCATCTTTTTTAACCGGGGCATTTTTCCACACCGACGGTGAAGGAGTTACCGCCGACATGCCCACAGCAGAAGTAGATGGTTGGGGAGACAAAGCCATTATTGACTTGCACAAACACAAAAAATTCAACAAAAGTTCACAAATGCGCCACGCGCGATGAAGACAGAACAAAAACAAGTAACAGAACACGTACTCACAATTTCACAAAACTCCGTGTAACAAAAATACGTAGATAATCCAATTTGCAATAAGTAAAAAAAACGGGTGCGAGGCACACGCCTACAACTGGGGTACACTGAAGCATGGGTCCCAAAGAAAACGGCTTATATACCTTGCAGAGATCAAACATTGGCTAAAAACGGGCCTTAGGATTTGGGGGGCAAAACCGGGACTGGACCAATGAGATTGCTTAGAATGCAATCTAGCGCACTGATTGGCTGATGCATTTATGTTGGAATAATCCAAGTTGAATAACTTGTAACCGGGGGTAGATAGCTTATGCTATTCCTACACTATCAGAAAATGAGTGATGACTATAGTAAATTTAAACTAACGTCAACATTCCTAAAATTAGATTACGGAGAATATTTTCCAACATTTTTAAGATTACTGAGTGAAATGAGTTGACAAGACTGGTTTTCCTTAACAAGGATTTAATCAACAAAACATTTCCTGACTAAGCAATTCGTCAACTGGCGAATGCAAGTAAGGGAAGTAATTACACTAACAAAATGCCAAGGGCAGATAAGTATAGTACATTCTCCCCCTCCTTTTTTTTTTTTTTTTTTTTTACGGTTCATCATACCTCTTTGGCTTACGAATTTCCCGTTGGGATCGTCTGGGTATATCAGGAGTTCTTGACATTACTTGAGGAGGAATAATATTTAAATCACTTGGAGAAGATACAATTTCTGAGTTAACGATAGTTTGTGAATCGTTACTATCTACTTTTTCCTTGGGAGATTCATTAGTGGGTGTAGAATCATTTAGGTCTTTCTGGATATCATCTACAACATTCTCGCTTTGTAATGAGATCCTTGCTGGTGCTAGGTCGCTTACAGAGACTGTAGATTCGCGACCATTGGTGAATCTTATGTGTGCATATTGGGGATTTGCTTCGAGTAACTCTACTTCGTCAACCAATGGTTCGTACTTACTCGCTCGGACATGGCGACGCAAAAGAACAGGCCCTGGCTTAGATAGCCAAGTGGGTAAGGAATGGCCGCTGGGAGTTCGCCGTTGATATGAAAAGAGTCTTTCATGTGGTGTGGCATTAGTAGCGGTACAAAGAAGAGATCTTATGGAGTGTAGCACTTCAGGCAAAACCGTTTCCCACTACGATTCCTTGAGATTTCTTGAGGCTAGGGCTAATAATGTGTGTTTCCATATAATCCCGTTATACCTTTCACACTGACCGTTTCCTTGGGGGTGATAAGGCGTTGTCCGGCTAGTAGCAATCCCGAGATTGGTGAGATATTCACGTACTTCCTTTGATAAGAAGGATGCACCCTTATCCGAATGGATGTAGGATGGCATGCCAAATACTATGAATATTTGACTTAGACTCTGTATTACAGAGTCTGAATTAGTGCTTGTACATGCGAAAGCAAAAGGGAAACGTGAGTATTCATCTATAACCGTTAATAGGTAACGGTTTTTCGAAGTTGAAGGAAGGGGCCCCTTAAAGTCAATGCTGAGTCGTTCCATTGGTTGTGTAGCTTTGACTAGGCGTCCAGCTTCTGGTGTATAGAAGCGTGGTTTCCATCTGGCACACACTGCACATGCTGCACACACTCTCTTAACCTCTTCAATAGAGTACGGAAGATTCCTTACTTTAACAAAATGAGCTAACCTGGTTATACCCGGATGACAAAGATGTTCGTGTATTTCATGCAATCTTCCCATGTTGTCGAGTGCATTGCACTGGACACGCGAGAGCGTATCGGCTGGAATATTGTTTTTCCCTGGTCGGTACATGATATCGTACTCGTAACACCCCAATTCCATTCTCCATCTTTCGATCTTGCTGTTCTTGATCTTTCCATGCCTTCTTGCATCAAACATGAAATTCACAGCTTGTTGATCTGTGACTATCACAAAACGTCGTGCTGATAGATAATGTGACCACTTTTTAACTGCCTCTACTATTGCACAAGCCTCCTTTTCTACGGAAGAGTGTTTTCGTTCTGTAGTCGTAAGTGTGCGTGAAAAGAATGCTACTGGACGGTTTGCTTGATTGAGAGTGGCTGCAATAGCAGTATCAGAGGCATCGGTTTCTACTACAAGAGGTATCTTTTCGTCGACTGAGTGCAATAAGGCCTTTTCAATTTCCTCCTTGAAGATTTCAAATGTTTTTATCGATTCTGGATCAAGGGGGAATGAATTAGCTGTTATCAAGGGTCTAATCTTATCAGAGAATTTGGGTATCCACTGGGAGTAGTAAGAGAATAATCCAAGCACTCGACGCAGAGAGGTTTTGTTCTGAGGAATAGGTAACTCTCTTAATGGCCGTAGACGTTCTGCATCAGGTCTAAGTAAGCCCTGTGATATACTATAGCCGAGAAAATCAATGGATGTTTTAGAGAACACGGACTTCTCTTCATTGAGAATGAGGTTATACTGGGTAATAATCTTTTTTAATTTTTCTAAGTTCTCATCATGGTCTTGCTGATTTTTCCCGACTACGACAATGTTGTCTACATAGGCATACACTCCCGTTAGATTATTTTCCTTAATAATCTTGTCTATTATCCTTTGGAAACATGCAACACCATTGGTCACTCCAAAAGGAATTCTACAAAATTGGTAAAGTTTACCGTTAGCTTCAAATGCTGTATAAGGCTTATCTTCTTCTTTTATTGGTATCTGGTGATATGCACTCTTCAGATCCAATGAGCTATAAACTTTAAATTTTGATATTTCCTGGGCTAAGTCATCCATTCTTGGTAATGGATAAGCATCCAATCTAGTAAATCTGTTAATTGTTCTACTATAATCGACTACTAGTCTCTTTCTTTGACGTTCATTTGTTACTATTAAAACCTGAGCCCTCCAAGGGGAAGTACTTTCCTGAATTACACCCTCTCTGATCATTTTCTCAATCTCAGTCTGTATGAAACGTCTGTCACCCTCTCCACACCTTTTAGATTTAGTTGTAATAGGTTTACAGTCTGGATCAATGTTGGAAAATAAACATGGTGTGTCCACTAATGCCGAGGGCACACTACAGGAGATAGGATGAGAGATTTCAAGATCTTTCTTAGAGCCACCGAATGCAAAAGATATAGTGGAATGTTGTGACATGAAATCTTGGCCAAGAATAATATCAGAGCAGAGTTTGGGTAGAACTGAAAGTTTTACATTTGGATACCACTCACCCAGAAGGTTCAAATCCACCGTACACTGTCCTTTGATAGAAGCTTTAAGTGATGATGACGCCATGGACACGTTACCAGTAGCAGGTTTTATTTGTATTTTGTGTTTCCTCACATAACTGAGGGAGATAAAGGATCCTGAGCTCCCCGTATCCATTAGCGCCGTACCGGCGCCATTTTTCCCGACCAATACGTATAATGCAGCCTGTTTTAGGGATCCTAAGGAGGCAGACGTAGTGTTGGATATCAACATTGTCGCGAGTCTGTGAGAGCATGTTGCAGCAGATGTCGTATTTGGGTTCGAACGGCACATTTTTGAGAAATGGCCTTCTTTTTTACATTTAAAACAGGTAGCGTTTCTTGCTGCACACACACTTCTGTTATGACGAGGTCCTCCACAAAAAAAACACGTATACTTGGTGTTAGCCGAAGCTGCACAACAAGCATTAATGGGGACCGTTGACTGGACACCGGTACAGTTATTTTCCTGAGGAACTGCACCCACAATTGGTGTTTGAGTGTATGTATATGCTTCTGAATTTTTCTGAGCTGCATGGAGCGCTCTAGCTTGGTCGATAGCTATATTTAAATGCAGTGTTTTGTTTTCAAGTAGCCGTTGTCGAATAACGTTTGAACGTAAACCTGTGATGAATGCATCTCTGACACAGTCGTCTCGGTTTTGAATCGCATCAACTGGTTTAAAATTACATTCTTTCGCTAGTAACTGTAGTCTTTGCACGTATTCGTCAATATTTTCCTCCTCTTTTTGGCCGCAAGTGGCAAGTAAATGCCGGGCGAAAACTTCGTTCGGGGGTTTTATGTACAGTTCTTTCAGACGGTTAACTGCACTATCAAACGTATCACATTCAGCAATGTATTCGTATACCTCAGAAGAAATACAGTTTATCAGTGTATCGAGTTTATCCAAATCAGTATGGATGTTAGGGTCAACAATTTTACGTAGGAACGACGAGAAACTTCGAAGCCAGTGATTAAAGTGCTTACTTGAGGATGTTGTATTAGGAGGGGTGCCCAAACGTTCCGGCTTCAAGTATTTATCCATACTGTTGAATATGTTTTGTTGATTAAATTGAAATGAGTTGACAAGACTGGTTTTCCTTAACAAGGATTTAATCAACAAAACATTTCCTGACTAAGCAATTCGTCAACTGGCGAATGCAAGTAAGGGAAGTAATTACACTAACAAAATGCCAAGGGCAGATAAGTATAGTACACTGAGTACTTAAAAACGCCGATGCTCCAGCCAAGTAGACAACTAGGATGCTACCCATGGTCAACCCTGACCGACGGAGGCCTACTATTACTACAAATCCATTCAAACATACAGACACACTACCAGACACTACTAAACACCACATTTAAAAGACTGGACAACCGACCCATTTTATCTAGCAGAGACTCAGTCTGGCAAATTACAAGATGGTAAAGATAGAATTTCAGCACATAATGCAGTTAGGAATAACTCGACCTTCTAAGATCCAGTGGTCATCTCCGTTGTACATGGAACCAAAAGCAGTTTTTCTGCCTGGTGTCCGAGTGGCGATTTCCGTCGACTAAACCCGTCAATAGTCCGAGATTGCTATTCTATTCCGCATATAGATGATTTCGCAATGGGATTAAAGAGAGTGCTGGTTTGTGCCAGTCTTGACTTAATCAAGGCATACTACCAAATCCCTGTCAAAAAAGCGATATACCGAAAACTGCTATCACCACCGATTTCGGTTTATTCGAATACACCAGAATGTCGTTTGGTTTAAGAAACGCAGCCCAATCTTTTCAAATATTGATAGACGAAGTATGAAAAGGTTTACCTTTCACTTTCACATACATCGACGGTGTATTAATAGCAAGCAGAAATATAAACGAACACATGGAACATCTCCAACTTGTTTTTGAACGCCTGTAGCATTTTGGACTGAACATTAACGTCGATAAATGCACGTTTGGTGTAAAATAAACTTTCACTTTTAGGACACGCAATAGACGTGAGAAGATAGCTGTTAGAAAAAATTCCCACAACCAGAGTCAACTCAAAATGTTTATTGGCATGATAAATTACTATCGTAGATTTTTTCTACACTGTTAATCAAATTTAGCCCCATTATCAAACATATTAAAAAGCACTGAGAAAAAGAATGCAAAAGTTTTATTTCAAGGTCCTGCTTTAGGATGCTTTTCACGAAGCAAAGAAAGCGTTAACGAACTTCGTAAAACTACATTATTTCAGTAATGATGAAAACGTGGTGCTAACTTTAACAACAGATGCCTCCTCGAACGTTGTTGGTGCCGTGTTGCAGCAAAATATTAACGTAGAAAACAAACGTTTTTCCTTCTCTCTCAAGCTGAAATCCTCACAGATGAAATACAGTACCTTTTCGAGAGAACTTATCGCTATCTATCTAGTTATCCAAAGTTTCTGTTATATTTGAAAGAGACGCGAATTCACAGTATTTATTTACCATAAGTCACTCGCTTATGCCCTCAACAACAAGCCCGACAAATATTCGCTATGTGAAACAAGACATCTCGACTACATTTCAGAATTTACTTCGGATCTACAATAGATAAAAAGCAAAGAAGATATTGTTGCAGACGCACTTCCTGTACTTCCATATCTTCAATAAATACTGAAAGAATATCACCAAGAAACAAAAAAAGACTCTACATTTTTGCAAGTCAAGGAAGATACTTCACTGCAACTTAAAACTTTACCTAACCCTTTCGGGCATTCTACCTTTTTGTGTGACATGAAAAAAGATTACTCTCGACCTTATATATCTCTATCGTTACGTAAAAAAATTTCAACCACCTTCATGGTTTATCACATCCTGGCAGACGAACAACTACCAAAGTGATTTGTATGGCCGAACATATCCACTGACATTAAAGCAGCAATGCATTCAGTGTAAAAAAAACACGAAATTGAGAAACATATGTTTGTTTGTTTGTTTCGAGGTTTAACGACCTATCAATCCTTATGGGATCATTTAAGGTCATAACAAATGATTTTGGGTAAGGTAATATTATTTTTACAGAATTTTGGAAGATGTCTTGCTTTTTAAAATTTTCCATTGCTTTCAAGTTGTATTACTTTTTAAATTTTTCCCCCTGGTGAGGGTCAGATCTATTTTTGATCTTCGGATCTTAAATTATATTTTGTTGTATAGTTTGATCTTTTTGAGGAAGGTTAAAAATTGAGAAACATACAAAATCGCCCATTGGTAAATTACAGAGACCCGGCAGTAGTTACACACATCTGCACATAGACATTGTTGGGTCCCTCCCAAACGCACACAGTTTCACTTATATGCTCACCATAGTGGATCGATTTAGTCGATAGCCTGCTGCTTTTTCTATTCTAAATACCACCGCGAGGACTATCCCAAAAGTTGTACTAGCTCCGGCCTTTTTCATGTGCAAGGAATTTCAAAACGAATCCTTAATTACGATCACTGGGGTATATCATTCTCATTCCTTGTGCGACTGATAAAATGGTACAAGGATAGGAGAATAAGGTGTATAGTGAAACACTTCCATACTGAATGTTTAATATTGTGTAAAGTGCGACCACTTTTTGATCTTGTTGGAAGTAATGAAATTTTAAATGTAGTTTGTTGTCTGTTGGTCTACATTTATCTGTCTCGGGTGTTTATGCGATTTTTTCAATGTAAGCAGGTTTTAAATGATCAATTGATACAGTGTCTTTCTTGTTTTTGTTTTTTTCTTCTTTTGAATTGTAAAAACACAATAACAAATCAGATCTCATAAGAGAATCTTCTTCAATCTAGCGTGAGTATTGTTAGATTAACGCCCCCTGATGATAATCACAAGCGGCGAGATTCTAGAATTACCGACTTCTGACGATAATTACAGGCGGCGCGAGATTTGAAAGAGTCGCTCTCTTTCTCGGTAAATTTCCATAGCGAAAAAACGTATTATTTTCGCTACTGCAAAATGCGAGTAATAAACTACAGACACTGAAGGTTGCTTTGAACTTTTCACATTTCATTTCTCACCATTTCTTTCGTAAAATGTCCTGTCAATATATTTGTTAATATTTCCTTATTCAAATTCTATGTCTTATTTTTCCTTTAAACTTTCACGAGTCGACCACAAATTCTTAGCGAGGAAGGAACATATTAAATATCATCAAAAGTATTTATCTATATTTCTGAGATGAGATAGTATTTACACTATTTGCATTATTCGGACCCTTGCCCTCATCTCTTATGCCATTTGTACGACGTTTCGGCCGTTGTACGCTCCGGTCTTCTTCATGTGCTAGGAATTTCGAAACGAACCCTTAATTACGATCACTGGAGTATATCATTCTCATTCCTTGTGCGAAGAGTTCAGTTCAAAATTTCTGAAGAAGGCCGGAGCATACAACGGCCGAAACGTCGTACAAATGGCAGCAGAGATGAGGACAAAGGTCTGAATAATGTAAATAAAGTAGTATCAGCAAAAGTGTTTATATCGTAACATCTGTACCAATTAATCATGATTATCTAAAAAATATTTTCGGTCCCAAGGTAAAGGCAAAAAAAAAAAAAAGGAAAAATGTTAATACTTCTTCCTCTTGGGGTTCACGTCGAGTGGTTGAGTAAATTTTCTCTTTCTTCTCGAGTGTCGTATTTCCGGAGAGACTTAGGGCGTGTCAAGATCGAAATGTTCAAATATTACGTCGATTGGCTCTTCGCAGATATTTTGTGGTGATTTATCAGATTCATTCAAACGGCATTTCCTCAGCTGGTTCATTTGGCGTTTGTGGGTGTTTTTCGGTCCCTAGACAATACAGACCAGTACGCCAATTCTCTGTTTGATATTGCCTACTTCTCAGAATGTAATGTTGTTTTGTAAGCCTTAAAAAGGACTTCGTCGCCAGGATTAAAGTATTCCTTAGGGAACGCGACGGTTTTCTTGAACTTCGCTTGCCGTGGCATGAATTTATCAAAAACGGACTTGATTTTTCTTACGAACATTGTTTTTGCAGGCGAGCGTCCCATAGGCGTGCTAGGATTAGTGCTTATCCTATACACCTGCAGAAACTGTTGTAATGCTCTATCCGTAGGTGTACCTAGTGTCTTTTTTAGAGCTCTTTTTAGGGTGTCCACGAACCTCTCGGCCTGAGCATTTTACATGGGGTGATACTGAAGCGTCGTAATGTGGTCCACTTGATACGACTTGTAAAAGTCTCTGAATTCACTTGATGTGAATTGAGTGCCATTATCGGTCACTACACAATCTAACACGCCAAAACGTGCGAATAGCTCGTGTAAAAATCCGATCGTGCAGTTGGTGGTTGTTTTTTTACATTGCAGGACCTCAGGCCATTTTGAGTGGCTATTCACAACAATAAGGCAGTACATGTTGTATATGGACCCTGCAAAATCCACATGAATTCTCTGCCATGGATGGTCTGTGTTTGACCATGGCTTGCACCGTCGTGGTAGGAGATTTTGCTGCAAGTGCGCATCCCTTACAAGATTCTATCATGTCTGCCATGTCTTTGTCCATATTTGGCCAATATACGCAGCAGTGCATGAGGCTTTTCGTACGGCTCTTCCCCGGATGTCCCATGTGAAAATCATTGAGGATTTTTCTTTGTAGGCTATTTGGAATCACTACTCGGTCATTATACAGTAGAACATCCTCACAGAGGGAGAAAACTTCAGGCACATTTAGGTCTTTGTTGCGAATTTAGTTTTTTATACTTTGGATGAATTCATCCTCTCGGGACTCCCTTTTTATGTCGGCCAAAGTAACTGGGAGCTCTCTAATTGTATTCGCAAACATATTTTTGATTTCATAATTCGTCCTTAGTGTAGCAATGATGGCGTCTTCAAAAACTTCCGTATTTTTAGGAATGAGTCGCGATAAACTGTCCGCATGACAAATATTTTTATATGTTAGAAACTCGATCTTAAAGTTATAATTCAAGAGAATTGTTCCCCAACGAAGTATTCTATTCGCCGTATATACCGATAGGCCTTTCTTGGAACCAAAGATTGTTATTAGAGGTTTATGGTCCGTTTGCAGTATGAACCGTTTTCCATGTAGATATCGATGGAACTTTGTGACGGCGAATATTATCCCTAGAGTCTCTTTCTACTTTTGGGAATATTGTTTCTCTGATGGTAGTAAAGATCTAGATGCGTGTGCTATGGCTTTTCTCGAACCATCTGGCAGTTTATGGAGAATGCAAGCACCGATGCCGTATGGGCTTGCATCACTTGCGACTATGATGTCAAGATTAGGGTCATAGTGGATGAGGGAGAGATCCGAAGTAAGTGTTTTCTTGATTTTCTCGAATGCGTCTTGGCATTCAGGGTCCATAACCATGCTTTATCCTTTTTTAAGAGTTCGTTGATAGGTCCTCACAAATTCTGCATGTTCACAATGAAACCTTAGTAGAAGTTAGCAAGGCCGAGGAAGCTTTGTAACGATTGAACGTTAACTGGGGCCGGCGTGTTTCTGATCGCATTAGCTCTTTCTGGATCCGGCCGACGACCGTCTCTATTTATAATGTGACCTAGGTATTTGATCTCTGGTAAGAAAAAGTCACACTTTGCTTCCTTAACCTTATGTCCGTATTCTTGTAACTTCTCGAATAAGTTTATTATATTGTTCCGGTGCTCTGCCGTCGTTTTACTGGTCACCAGTATATCATCCAAATAGGCTGCTGCGTAGTCAAGGTCACCCAACAGGGTGTCCATGACCTGCTGAAAGATTGCAGGCGCAACCTTGACCCCAAAAGCCAGTCTGTTATATTTGTACAGACTTTTATGGGTGTTTATGCAGAACAATTTGGAATTTTCTTCATCTACCTCTATTTGAAGGTATGCGTCTGAGAGGTCTATTTTGGAAAAGATTTTTCCGCCATTCAATTTGTTGAAGGCCTCCCAAGCTCTTAATTTACTTAAGGGCTTGGGAAGGGATAATGGTGATTCTGCAAGGAATCGTTTAGCCCTGTGGAAAAACCTCCGCGTACTCGTATTCGGTTGGACTTCTTTTTTACATAGACTGTAGGTGCTGCCCATTCGTTAAAAATCTATTTTTGATAAAATACCCTCTTATTCGAGTCTATCTAATTCTTTGTTGATCTGCTCTAGAGCAGCGAAAGGGACATTCCGTTTCTGTTTGAAACTGGTTTTGCATCGTCCTTCACCTTGATCTTAGCTTTTAATTTAGGACATTTCCCAAGAACGCCAGAAAAAAACTGGGGAAATTGTTGTTTGAGTGCCTTTTTGAGATTTTCCGAATTGGTCGTTGTACTTTCTGTTTTTCGGCAAAAAGTGCACATTGGGCAATCCCATAGATTGAATTTTTCTATCCAATCCGTTCCGAATAGGTTATCCGAATTTTTTAGTACGTAGGCTTTCAGCTTTTTGGTAACTCCATTTAGTGTTACTGTAAGGATCACCTCGCCTAAGATGTTAATATTCCCGCCAGTTAGAGATTTTGCTGTTTTATCCGTCTTTAATAGAGTCGGCTTGTTTATCTTTTGCCAAGTACGCCAGTTGATAATCGATAGGTCAGAACCCGAATCAAGCTGGAATTTTATAGAGTTATTGAAAATATCGACAGTCACGTATTTTCTTAAATTCCTATCGACTATGTTATCTGATTGTGCTTGCCTAATTTTACTTTTGTGTTTCCTCGTTTTGTGGGGGTACCAGCACTGAGTTAAGTTATGACCATTTTTATTGCAATATTTGCAATATGTTTTCTTCTTGGATGGACACAAGTTCACCCAATGCCATTTTTCACAATGATAACATGATCCGGGAGGTTTCTTTAGCCTATTCGTGTTTTGTTTATTGCAGGATTTAGAACATGAGATTTGTTTTTTGTCTTTTTGCAGGGAATAAGAGGTTGGGTTGCTTCTGATTTTCCTAATCTGAGCCACACCTGATTCCTCGATCGTTTTTGAGTCACACTTGACAGAAATTACTCTTTGACAATCCTCTGCCAATTTTTGGAGAGTCAATCCCTGTTCGTTTTCGAGTTTGGTAAGTACTCGACATCTGACCTCGGCGTCTTCTACTGATACTAGATCTTGTGCGAATATTAAGCACTTGAAATCGTCGGCAGTCAGCTCGACTAGTCTGAAATCATTAAAGAGCTTGTTTACCGACACTGCAAACGTTAGAAAATCTTGCTGGTTGTCCTTGACTGGGTTCAGGCATTTCCAACGTTTGTTCGAAAACCCTTGTACCAAGGGGAGGGTACACAAGAAAATCTAGACAGATTTTTTTCTTTTGTAAATAAAAAAAATGAACAGACAATATTTACTGGTTTAGATCTTTCGAGATACCGTTGTTGCGTTAATTTCAATGTGACCATTTAAATTTTCTCCACACTTATTATTTTTTTCCTCTAGCAAAAAAAATTTCAGCAAGGAAAGGGAAAAAATTATTTCTTGGTAGGCGCTTAACAGTTTATTTGCATAAGTATTTGCAATTAAGCAGGGTTTTTTCCTCTTTTCTTTCCTTCTCCGGGGGACTTTTGTAATTGTTGACAAAAAAAAATTTTTTTTTCTTTTTTCTTTTTTAGAAGTGTGGGGAGAAGAATATCACTTAGTAAAAAAAAATAAAAATAAATAAATGCACTGGATTTTTTTTTTCCTTCTTTTGGGAGAACTTGCTTTTTTTAAAAACAAAAAATCACCTCGGTGAATTTGAGGGAAGGGTAATTTTATGCTAGAGATTTGTAGGAATTCAAATCAATTCCATAAAATTTTAAACACTTTGCTGAGTTCGCAACTTGGTGAATAGTTTTTTCGAACTTGAGTCAAACATAGTACTTCAAGCTCTTGGGTTTATCAGTTTGTTTTGTGCACAAGCTGGGTTTTTTGTAAGCAGTCGTTCTCGATACTTGGTTGCTCGTTTGTACATACTTGAGTAACCATGAATATTATTTGTAGAAGGTAGCTGTGTACTGCGTTTTGTTCGCTGATGTAGTAATGCCAGCTCAAATTCTAGTTCAACACTGATGTGGGAACCAATGGGGTTAAACGAGTCCTCTGTCGCTACTGATGTGGGACTGGGGCTTTGGGGTTTCGGCGTGGGTGCGTGTCTCGAATACTCTGTCACTACTGATGTGGACCCATAATGGGGGCCACGGAAAGAATACACGGAACACGGGTTAGAGGTAAAGAAAGATATATTACACAGAAAGGTTACAAAGAATAGTGTAAGAGTAAACGGAGCTTACTATCCAGTGATGTCCAATATTGGTAGTCGTACGCGGCTGCGCACTACTGGTGCTAAACTATTTAGTCGGCCTTTCCACTTAAAGCGAAATGTGACACAAGGTCTTTTTAATGCGGGTCTTCCGGGCCATATAACCCGGCCAAAAATATCTGTCTATATTTCTCCAGTCGTGACTCTACCCTTCGGCGGAGCCATGACTGGGTTAATGCTCTCTGCCTTCTGGCAGAAAGCGCTCTCCGTCCGAAAGTAGAGAGCTTACAGGGTCAATATTAGCACTACTGGTGCTACTATATTTAGTTAGCGCTCCCACTAAGGGCAACATGTGATACATGGTCAGTAATAAGTGGGTTTCCCAGGCTATATGGCCCGGCCAAAAAATACCTGTCTATTGTTACCCAGTCGTGCTTCTACCCTTCGGTGGAGCCACGATTGGGTTGGTGCTCTCGGCTCGGAAGCAGAGAGCGCCTTCTACCCGAAGGAAGAGTGCTGACAGTGTCATGGCATCACTGGTGGTGCTACATTATTTAGCTGTCCCTCCCAGTAAGGGTAACATTTGACACATGGTCAGTTTATGACTGGGCTTTCCGGGCTATATGGCCCGGCCAAAAAATGCCTGTCTATTTTTGCCCAGTCGTGCTTCTACCCTTCGGCAGAACCACGACTGGGTTATTGCTCTTTGCTCGGAAGCAGAGAGCGCCCTCTACCCGAAGGCAGAAAGCTGACAGTGTCAGTAGTGGCACTGGTGGCGCTACATTATTTAGCTGTCCCTCCCAGTAAGGGCAACATGTGAGACATGGTCAATTATAACTGGGATTTCCGGGCTATATGGCCCGGCCAAAAAATGCCTGTCTATTTTTGCCCAGTCGTGCTTCTACTCATCGGCGGAACCACGACTGGGTTATTGCTCTCTGCTCGGAAGCAGAGAGCGCCCTCTACCCGAAGGCAGAGGGCTGACAGTGTCATAGCAGCGCTAGTGGCACGTCTGTATTTACTAGCCTTCCCACGCAAGGCTGGATGTGACACATGGTCATTTTATTGTGGGTATTCCCGGCCATATAGCCGGGCCAAAAAATGTCTGTCTATTTTTCCCCAGTCGTGGTTTTACCCTTCGGCGGAACCACGACTGGGTTATTGCTCTCTGCTCGGAAGCAGAGAGCGCCCTCTACCCGAAGGCAGAGAGCTGACAGTGTCATAGCAGCGCTAGTGGCACGTCTCCCATACCACTACCATTCACATAGTAATATAGTACTGGAAGAGTCCATGATGTAGCTAAGTATCGGTCTCACAACAATCTTTATTTTCAATAAAAACAAGTATTTATTTTGCCTGAAGCTGGTTAATTGATAAAATATATTCCAGTTATGTGTCCGCTATAATTTGAATCCGTTAAATTTGTTTTTAAAAAAATTTAATTTAAAATCTTTTTAGCAAACACTACAATCGGAAAGGCGACAGTCAAATGGTACAAGGATAGGAGAATAAGGTGTATAGGGGAAAACTTCCATACTTAATGCTACTTTCCTGTGTGACTCGAGCAATACGCGGTCTTGCATTAGCGAGTCACCTTTTTTAAGATTAACTAATGATGAGTGCTTAGTGTATTCAAGAAAAAAATTTTGCAAAGCATAAATTTTGATAAACATAAACAGAAATAATTTATAAGTCAACCAAATAAATTATGTATAAACCTTGAACACTCTCGCATACAGCAAGAATAACAGAAGAAAAATATTGGAACTCGGTTGGTCTACTATATCCGAGCCACCATATTTACTTGACCTTGCAACAACCGATGATTCAACCAGTTCAGTGCCATACGTGATACTCATAAGTGTCATACGTGATACCGATTGGTTCTTATAAGACCCAATCGTTTCTGTTAGACAACTCGTAGCTGGAGGGGGATGGATTTTTTAGTTGGTGGGAAGATATTTGCCAGGAAGTAAATGTAACGAACCCGCCTGCAATTCGAACTCGGCTCTCCGATTTCTCATTCCGAGTCGTTATCCATTAGGCCACAACGCACATAACCATTTCAGCACCTGCAAAATTTTGGTGAGAAAATCTTTCTTTACTGGAGACTACATTCAAGTGTTCGTTGAAAACTTTCTCATATCAAAACCTGTAGAATTTTACTCAAAAGATATCGAAGAGCTGTATTATTGCAAATATTGGTAAATATATGATTAGATAAAATGTAATAAAGTTGATAAACAAAATAAAGTTGATAAACAAAACAAAAATAATTCATAACGCAACCGAATAAAGTCTATATAAACCTCGAACACGCCCGCTCTAATTACATTAGTTATTAACGTAACTGACAAGAAGAGAAGCAATAGTCAGTATCTCTTATAAAGACTTGAATCACTGATTGAATCAAGATACTATTGTAGGAATGAACCAAAATGACCTCAGGTCAGATACTACTACCATGCAGAGAATACATTGTTTCTTTTACCCTCTCTGTCTCTAAATAACTCCCAAGAACTAAGATACCCAAATCTATCCCCTTTCTTTCTCTGCTACTATTTCTCTCTCCCCTACCCTCTCTATCTCCCTGACCTGTGCTTGACCTAAAGGATTGGCCAGCAGTTCCTCTCTGGCTTCCAAGCAGGCAACATGTGTTCTCGTGCCAGCGGACACTTAACACTAAAGTATGTAAAAATAAGAAAATAAAATATTACTCTCAACGCTAATATTTTGGTATCCACTTCTTTGTTAATTATACCCACAACAATACCAAAAATATTACAATGGTGACCCGACAAAAAGGATACTAAAAATATTACACTATACTGCAGGTAAGTTAGCGGTAGTTTCCCTTGCTCGCTCAGTCAGTGGTTAAGTTTTCTTGTCTATGTGTTCGAGAAACACCGCAGAGATACAAAGCTCTCCAACAGCAATATGCTCGAAGCCCTCTCCTATGGGCCCGGCTTCTTTTTATAATCATTTTTCGCTCACTTGAGACCGATGATTTATCTATTTTCAATTATAACTTTCTAAATCCATACAAGATTCTCTTTGTCCAAAAGCCACATTGCTTTGCTGATTAAACTGCCAACCAAATTCCGGTCTAGCCCACCCTCGTAGGTACTCGAATCTGGTAAGAAACACAGACAGCTGGGGAATAGTATTAAATCCAAACAATCCGAATATTTCGCGGAGATATTATGAAAACACATAAATCTTGTCAGCCCAAGGTAGGAAGCAGGATTGGGTGGTATTTAGTTAGCTTACATTTTAACTTAATTCTACTAGATTACAGTAGGGTTTAAATATCTACCTGTGGCAGCCTCAAAATGGTTTTATATATTTTAATTAACATTTTTACTCCGTCTCTTTACTTATTATATTCTAATCAACGTAGTGGCTTTATCTAATGTTTTCATGAATTAAAACTGATTCCTTCCTGCTCAATTCTCGTACGATCACCGAAGTTAAGCAACATTGAACCTGGTCAGTATCTAAATGAATGAGAGCTTTGGAATAACAGGTGTTATAAGTTTGTATGTGTGGGTGGTGTAATAGATAACAACTCGGAATTGAAAATCGGGAAGCCGAGTTTCAATTCCAGCCGGGTTCGTTATGTTCACTTACGTACAATTACCTTTGGGAAAGATATGAATCCACCTCTTTTCTTCCAGCTATCGGTTAATGTTGTATTCCTACCTGTATACAGGAGTTGGATGTTCCTATCTTCTTGAATACGCGGACACTATTGGAGTAATTAGAGTAGAGCGATTATACTGACTATCAGTTCACTAGCAGGACATCTACTTCGCGCAGCGTACGAGTCTTGTACTTGTTGATATACTATTATTCCCAACTTCCGTTTTAGTGATTACTCACGCAGTAACCCTTTTAGGGTTACAAAATTTAATTAGTAAGATTTGTATCTGGTAAATCGAACGCTATAGCAGTGATAAAAACAGTCCATCTTTGAGAAGGAAAACTCTAATAAAACCAGGAGTAAACCGTTTTAACTGTTTTTGGAATGCAGGACGGCAGTCAGGTGTAAATGTTATTACATGATAAGCTATGTATTTGGCTTTTACACCACCTTCGCAAAGCACAATACGCATGTCCGTGAACATGGCCCGAGAAAACTATCAATAAAACTGACACTGCTACTCGCTATAGGAATAACGAATTGTAGATTAGTACTAAGCTGTTTGCAGACCTCAAAGGTATTCTCCAGGAAAAGAGATTTGGCTCCAATGAAGTGATATCGAAAACTGAGGTGTATTTTGAGGTCAAAGACAAATCGTTTTGCAAAAAAAGAAGGGAACTATGTTGATGAATAAAGTCGAATTTTGCCTAAAAGTTGCTGTTTTATTAGTTAGGCCCGAGATTTATTGAGTGATGTGTTAATGCAAAAAGTAGGCACAAGTCCAAGAAGGGGAACTGAGGAAAGCTGGTCTTCAATATTTCTTATCTTAAACTTAGCTAGCCACGGCTTCTGACCCAAACATACCACAGTATTCTTTGCACCAAAACAACACATTCTTAGTTACCATTTTACTACAACCATCATAACACCTCTGAGTCTCTAAATCGTTCCCATAAGTACATTTTGTCTGAAATTGGAGAGCAAAGCGGAGAGCTGATCAGAACAATTACCATGAAAATATTTACAGCAAAAGAACAGATAAGTTACTTTAAGTCGGTGTGAAAGTGACTGAAGCCGAGATACCAGGTCAGAACCAATAACATTGCCGATTCTTCTTTGCATTTTGTTAAGAATTTTTAAATGGTAGATTTACAAATGTGTAAGACAGATTCTGGCGAGAAAAATTGTCTAGCACGGCATAGTGAACCATCTTTCCTAGAAGCGGACCTAGCAATTGATTCAATATAATCTTTTTCAGATCATGTCAGCGGAGAGCCTTATGAACTGACAAAGCAGAGATGGATAAGAAGAGAGTGAGTCAAGGTCACCATAGGTTTTGGAGTAGTTTGTAGCGAGGCCACCCAAACGTTATATTGTGCTTGATTTGAAATAAGAAGACGAGAGGATGGAAATGAATAAACGTTCCATGCTCGTCATTACAAAAAAGTAGACACCAAGGCAGAAATTTGTTTAAACGACTAGATGAATCGTTGTTTGTCTACTTTTTACCGTAATGGAAAGGGGTCCTTACAACCGTTCTTTTTGCCTATACGTAGGTTTACTCTTGTGATCAGAACCGTTTTAACGCAAAGGCCTGATGTAATAAGGAACCCATGCTAATCTATGTATGTTAAGTGATTTTTGTTACAGAAAATGTTAGTAAAATACTAAAAATATAATTTACTACGACAAGTCACGCGTATTGCGATTGGTGACAATATGCAATAATAGAAAGATCCATTTCATTTGAGTTGGTTCTCGAATGAAAAAGAAAGGGGACAATGTCAGCTTTAGACCTAAAAGACACCGGAAATCTCGAGGACTTTCGTCAACGTGGCCACTCGCCTATATAAAAGAAAGGAATGATTTGTCTCGCCAGTTCAGTTAACTTGCAGACAATTTCACTATCACTGAAAAAAATCAAAAAACTGACCCTGACTCGCGGTGATCAGTTTTTGTACAGTCCTAGCACGGACTCACCGGTCAGACTCTCATTTCTATCTTTAATATTCGTGACCAAGAATATTTTTGACTTTCTGTTAGAAACAATATCATTTTTACAGGTAACCTCCTTTGACCTATAAGCACAAAAAACGTATATCTTCTACCCTAAAAATATTTTGCCTATTAATTCAACTTCTAAGATTTTACTTTTCAATTTTTTTTTTGTTGAAGTTTTAGTTTCAATTAAATTAAATTATTGCTGAAAGATATACTTATATCTCTTATTATTAAAGAAAACGCTGCATATTTTATTACTGGTTGAATCGTGTGACGGATGAACACGGCTCTTATAGTATAGATATAAAATTGTGACGGACGGACGAGGCTCTTATTATAGTATAGATTTTTTTCCTTGATTGGATAATTATTTTTGTTGTTATAAAACTCTAAAAATGATACTATGTCTTTATTCCTTTACGTTCTCTCTCTCTCTCTCACACACACACACACACACACACACACACACACACACACACACACACACACACCTTTTTTATCGCAACCGAGACAAAATGGAGGCTCATTCCAAGTTTTGATGTTCATTTCAAAATAAAAACAGCAATTCAGCTGTCTAAATTAAAACAAATAATTTTCTTATTCGATGTTCAATTCACAACAAAGAAAGTAATTCATATTCTCTTCCTATGTTGTTGGATAAAATTGACTTTGTATTTACGTTTGCTTAAAATTGTCGTTTTCTGTTGAAGAATTGATTTTTTCATCCAATTTGGATGAAGAATTTCACTTATTAAAAATGAGTTATTGCAACTATTTACTTATTTTGATTTAAACATTAATGCAAACAAATGTGAAAAAAGCAGAAGTAACATTAGACACGATTATTAATATTGGATATATTTATACATTGTATATGAACCCAGATATAGTGCTATACATGGATTATTATTGAACTCTTGTATAGTAAGCATGTAGTTGTTATTTATGTTTTTGAATTTATGATCTAGTACTAATTACCAGGTATTGATAGTTTGTGAATATATAAATGGATAAGCTTTTTAATTGTGCAAGTTTAGAAAAGTGCTGAATGTAGTCTTGCAGATCTATACGACAAGGTTAGATGAGTGCCAGATATCTTAGCTATGCCACTAAGCTAGATCTAAGTGTTGTCCGGCAGTTTTGTGAATCAGCACACAGTAGAGAGTTTTAATTAAGAATAAATAATGTTCATACAATTACAGGGAGGACATGTTCATTATGGAAGCAGGATGTTTAAATATTTAGATTTTGTTGCAAGCTCACTTATATAACGTAACCCTAAATTTTAGTGCAGGACTAAATACTAAATATTTAAGATATATAACTCCATGTGAATAACCTTTTCAGAAGAAATGAAACGTAATGTTTTGAGTGAAGCACAGAAGAGAACTGCAGAGGAAAAGGAAAAATAGGAAAACTTCCAAAACTATTATCGTGGCTCACTCATCCATTCCTTCGGATATAGCATCCACCCTTGCAATATCAGCCACTAGTACTGTTCCTTCAGATATAGCATCCACATCTACATCCAATCCTGCTACCAATTAGTTTCAGCAGAAGCTGATTGCCTGTTAATGTTGCTGGTGACACTTTACAAAAGAAAATACCCAAATCTGTAAAAGTATAAAAGTTTGCACTCCAAGAGACAGATCCGGGACTATGGAACATTAATGATACTAACGCAATGGATTACTGGATTCGTAGTAGGCCCTCAGCATGTCAGAACCATAATAGCAACAATTCAACCTCATACAGTGTATAAAATAGCTGGAGTAGAGATTATGGAGGCAAGGTATTTATCAAACAATATGCTCCAATGTGAACAGTTGAAAGGTGAATGTAAAACGTGAATGGCTACTCATTTCATCATCTAAAGGTCGTTTGTATTGCTTTGTATTGTCCAAGAAAGAATTTTCATTCACTACATCGAGGTTCAATTATGACACTAACTCCTCCTGGTCCCAAAATTATGTTGCGTGCGCTAACTGGCCGTAAGTTACTCGCACCTGAGTCTACAGCTGTTCCCTTTCGTTTCGCCCCAAGTGATCGAAGATGTCCAATGATCAGTTGAAAATCTTTCACCTCCCCTGCCACGTTGTGATTTCTGATCTCAGAGGAAATTACGAATGTGCGAAGAAAGAACGGTCGTCTTTGTACTGCATTCTCAACAACTGAAATCAAGAGGTGGTTGGATGCACATGCAGAAATAAGAGAAATAGGCCAGAACAAAGAAACAACAAGGCAGAAATGAAGGCCAGTCTATGTGGGCCAATGGTTATATTGTAATTCACTGTACATTGAGAGTGAATAATAAAAATAAAATAACAAAAAATAAATAAATAAATAAAATACAATCCAACTTTTTTAAAGTCCACAAATTATTGCGGCTGCTATGTTCTTGTTGTTGCTAGAAGTAATAGTCTTCTTGCTTCTCTGCCTATAAACGGTGTTCATGCCACTAGCATGAGGAAGAGAGGATTTTTTCGCGTCTTTCACTTCACGCGTTCTTAGTCTGTTTGACGTACCTCTGCCGACAACGTCAACTTCGTTTATCTGATTCAGCTCAATCGCCCATAATTCCCACCATGCCGGCTACACTTCGTTGATTTTATACATTCACCTGTCAGCGTTAATTACATCCTTACGTGGGTGGTCTTTTTCAAAAATGTACCAATAATTTTACAATTCGTCGATCGCTTCCTTTCATTCTCCAAGAAAGAGAAAGAATAACAAATACGGAAAAAAGAAACAGAATTCTCTCTCCTCGCCGAATCAGCTGGACTTTGTTAAATCATCATCATATCAACTAGTAAATGCCTAGTGTTTTGCCTCTACTTCTCAAGGCCACCCCAGCGTTTATTTTTTTTTCCTCTCTCTCTCTCTCTCTCTCTCTCTCTCAAGGGAAGGAAAAAAATATATATATGTAATTCACTTTCTTGCCTCCAGAGGTTTGCCATTTCATAGAAAAAAAATCATATTATTGGGGCAACAAAAATAGCAACTATTTAAGTACACTAGAGCTATTGAGTGAATTTGAACCTTTCTTGGAAGAACATTTTAAAGTGTATGTAAATCGTGGAAAAGGGAATTTGTCATATTTATCGGCAAATATTTGTGAAAAAATTATTGAAATAATAGGGCAACAGGTTCTTTTTACTATTCTTGAAGAAGTAAAAGAGTCAAAGTATTATTTGATCAATCTAGATTCCACTCCAGACATTTCACACACAGATCAACTAAAACTTACTGCCCGATACATTAAAAGCTTTGTACCCTTGGAACGTTTCTTGATGTTCATGCCCATCTTTTTCATGGAGCAACGGATCTAACAGATACTGTTGTAGATTTTCTTTATGAGAACAAAATTCCACTATCAAACTGTCGTGGTCAGTTATACAATAATGCCTCAAATATCTCTGGATAACATAGTGGATTGCATGCACGATCAGCTCAACGAGCTTACCATCTATGTCTTCTGAGCTGAACACAGCCTTAACTTGGTGAGACTAAAAGCAGCATAGCATTGTCTACAGACTGTAAAATGCTTTGACTTTGTTCAGCATTCTTATTCTTTTTTGCTGATTCTAGACATTGATGGAATGTATTAATATCATCTCTAGGAAAAAGATTTGTGGGCAAGCATCTGACACACAATGGTCAGTACATTTTGATGCTGTTTATACTCTGCATGAGGGTTTCGAGAGGATAAAACATGCACTGGATTCTCTGTCAGTTGATAATGAACAGCAAACGAATACAAAGCAAGAGACAAGCATTAAGTAAAAAAATGGAAAAACCAGAAAAAAAATTTTCGCACAATTCTTTGGAATGACATGCTGGAAAGAATGGACATACAAGGTCCTGCAATAAAAGGATGTGAACATTCTCGTTGCCACGAATCTTCTTGAAGTTATAAAAACCTGTTTTCAGGACACTAGAGAAAAATTTAGTGGATATTAATTCAAAATCAGGAATATGTGTCTAGATACAGATTACAGTGATGGGAAAATAAAAGAAAAACAGTTGATTAAACTTTCAAGATCATTAATGTTTTTTTTTAATTCTAAATTTTAAAGGGGGCTCAGTTTGCTATGTAAGTTCATTATAAATTGGGCCCTCTATGCAATCCAGAAAAAGTAAACAAAGGAAAAAAGAGAGAAAGTAATTAACAAAATGCCTTAAATTTATATTTCGCAGCAGTTTTGAATAGTTTTTTTTTAATTTTATCTTAGCTACTATACCTAGACTTTTTTTCATTTAAGCGCAGTACTAAACTGGCATTGAGACCTCAATTTACAGTTGAGCTGGCTAGATGTAACAGTAAATTCTATACTAAGTTTCTTTTCTTGCTTGTGGAACTCCCTTTCCGCTCTATGCTTTCCAGCCAACTTTAATCTCCAAAAATTTAAATGCAATGTCAATCGCTGTCTACTGACCTCCTTACTGTTTGATTACTTTTCTCTTCCCGCTTATTAGTAATATTTCTGTTTCTAATTCTTCTACGCATCATAACCCCTTGTGTCTTATTGGCTTTACTGCCTTGCTTTGGGAATTATTTCAACACTTTTTTCATGTGACGTACCCGTTCAGGGCATGGGGTATTATAGCTCTCTATGATTTCCTGTTTTTGTAGCTCATTTTAAGGTTTGTCTTTGCCAACCATTTACACAAACCCATTAGGAAAGTAGCAAATGACCTACCTGTGTCCCTTTTACCACTCTTGATGTGCCTGAGAAATTTCAAAAGTTTCTACGTATAAGGGATGTTTCGGTTTCCAATTTCCCTAAAACTTTATTGTTGTTCACATGTTCAGTTTATGCTAATCTCAGTATATTTCTACAGAACCACATTTCTATTGCCTCAAGTCTCTTCATCTTTGCTTTAAAAGCACCGATATTACATAACAGTTCAGTTTATGCTAATCTCAGTATATTTCTACAGAACCACATTTCTATTGCCTCAAGTCTCATCTTTGCTTTAAAAGCACCGATATTACATAACAGTTCAGTTCCCTTTGTTTCTATAGAAATTTTCCTGATTCTTAATACTGTGCTTCTTTCAGATTTTAGTGTCTAATTCTGCTATGCACTGTAAACATCAGATTTGAAATGATCAGTTTTGTTATGTGGTTCATTAGACTGATAGAATTCACATTCATTTGCACTTGGCTTCATAGGAAACAATATGTAAATTAGGTCTTCCAGTACATCACCAGTCATGTTTTGTTTATTATGTCTAATTTTGCCAATATCAAAATAAAGTTTAACACATTTATAAAATGTTTGCTTATTCGTTTTTTATTTCGTTCTATCATACTTTGTGCACTTTTTTCTCTTTGCTGAAACACTTACCTTTTTTATAACAAATCTAAAAATTATAAACTCTTTTCTCTTATCACATATTTTTCATGAAAATCTATTTCAACATTCTTTTATTCATTTACTCATTAATAAACTTGATTTGTTGAATCAACAAATTTCATGATTTCCTTTACAATTAATCTTTTTCACTTAGCGTGAACATTTAATTGCACAAACTTATCTTTCACCAAGACTCAAACCCAAGATTATTCGATGATAACGTTATCACGCTTACAATTAAGTCATGCTGTTTACATGCCCGAAATGAAAAAAAAAAAAAAAAAAAAAAAAAAAAAAAAGACTTAATTTTACTAATATAATTTTCTCAAACAATTGTGTAGCACAGCTGAGCAAAGGCATGTTGAGTATCATTGCCAGTAGAAAATTATATTTTACATCAGTTTTTTTATTCAATAATGTCTTATTTGTTTATAATGATTTTTAAAAAATCATTTTATCAATTTTTTTCTATAAAACTTACAAATATTTCATAGATTAATATTTTAATTTGTGATTTCAATCTATATTTAAAATGTATACACTTCCGTTGTCATGATAAAAGTCATGTTCACTTATTCAAGTTATTCACTTATGTCAAGTAATGTCTTGTTATCATAACAATGGAATGTCTCATGAGTTAACAGGAGATATGTTTGCGTGATGGATAAATATATATAATTAAAACTACCACACTGACAAGAAAACAAAACTGGTAAAATGCTTTACCAATAGTACTACTAACCTTACAAAACCTACCAACAGACCACTGCAGTAACAAGGACTTCAGTACTACTATCCAAGCTTATGGTCAAATTGGACTATAGAGTTTAGTAATGAAAAAGTTTGGCCAATTCAAACAAGAAATGATGATACAAAAAACTAAATTTCTCTCCAAAGGACACCTACACACTGTTCCAAAGACCTTCATTCACCAAATACTCATTCAAAATTGTGCACATTTGGTTATGAGTCAAGAGAGTGAGGCACCTCTTACACTGGACAATTTAAAGTACTAGAGAGAAAAGTAAAGTATTTCATTATTGAGCTAGATTCTGAAAATCAACAAAATGTGTCCTTGGACAGACTGAAGTCTGTAACAGTCAAGACTTCTACCTGGTTCAAAATCAAAGCAAACACCAACCACTGATAATACAACACCCACAGATGAATTATCTGCTGAAGATGACACTTCAGATGGAGACTCATTGAATTTACAACAATGTCAGATTCAACCTCCAAGTAGAACTTCATGCTTTGGAAGACTAATTATATTTTCAAAACAAAAAGAAATATTTCAAATAAATAAATGCATTTGTAGAGTTCTGTTTATGGGTATGGATGCATTGTTGCAAAATTAATTTTTTTTTTTAACCCAATAAAATATTTTAAAAAATACATTTTTCCCTTAAAATAATACATTTTTTTTTGCTAATAATAAAGGAAGCAGAAAGTCATCTCCACAATTTTATGACTACTTGAAAAAAATGACAGAACTATAGCACAATGCATTCAGAATAATTTTGCAGAACCCCAACTAATGGAATAAGCACAACCTTTACTTTGTTTGTTTTAACTCAGCACAAAGTTAACTTGAACTTGGCAATTATAACAATTTTTATCATTACTTACCCTAACTTACTTCTTGACCAGAAAAATTAAATAGACAATCCAAAAGACAGAATTTTGTTTCCCTACATTTCTTATGATATAAAAAAAGTATACTCATGATAGAAATCCAAGATTTTTGTTGCTTCTTTGTTTAAATGTAAATACACACATACTTAGAATTCAAACAACATGCAGCATTAAATCCCATAACGGAAATGCAAAACTCTTTAATAAACACGTCCTTGTCAAAGAATATATGTAAAAATATACTCAGTTTTAATCTGAGATTAAGGACAGAATAGTTAAATAAAGACAAGAGGAAAAACTATTTTAAATCGCCTACACGTTTCGTCCTGTGATGGACTTCATCAAGGCAAAAAGACAAACTGAGCTTTATTCTAAATTACGTATCTATAAACAAACAGTGTTGGCAACCACAAAGACGCTCACAAATCATTTTGTCTTTACTTATATATATATATATATATATATATATATATATACGTATGTATGTGTACACACACACACACACACACACACACACACACAGTATATCAAAAATACTTTTACAAACTTTAAGGGCAGGTTCTTGACACTAAAGGTAAAATGTCCACATAAATATGTTTAAAAGGCCATTGTTGTAACTCAACTCATAAATGTTCAAAATATTGTCCACTTGCACCTGTTAGATCATTGATTGTCGAATGCTTTCAAATAATTTCACAGGCACCCATGACATGCTGATGAAGTGTCATAGCGTTATTAATGTCTGCTGTATAAACCAATTGTTTTAGATGGCTCCACAGATAAAAATCCAATGGACTGAGGCTAGGAAAACACCGACCATGGAAGTGGTCCTCTCCTACCTATCCATCTTTCATGGTAGATGTCAGTCAATACATTGAACAATGTCCCTAAAGTTTGCTGGAGCCTCATCATGAATAAACCAGGTATTAGCAGGGGTACATGCTCTAGCAGATCTGGAAGTGTGTTTGAAATAAAGTCCCCGTGCTGGGAGAACAGATGGACCTTCTAGACAATCACCTACAATTCCAGCCCACATTAATCGTAAACTGCTGGTTGCGTCTATCCTGTATTGTATCATGAGGATTCTGATCCCCCCCCCCCCCCACCAAATGATGGGGGTTTATACATTTGTTATTCCATCTCTTCTATTCAAATGTAGCCTCATCCACAAGGAAGACTGAAGAGACAAATAATGCATTGGCAGTTTGTGCAAAAACCATCTGCAAAAAATTCTCACATGGTGAGTGATGTTAGGGCAAAAGACCATGCGCATATTGAAAATGATACAGACAGTTAATATTATAGACAAAAATAACTGTTTTCTTAAACTCCTCATCCCAAGATGAGTAAGGTTCCAATCTTGTACTCCACTTCTTTTTTCTTTTAGCAAATTCAAAAAGGTATATTTTTTGCCCTACTATCAAATTTTACTTCTGCCTGATGAAATAAAAGTTGTTTTACATATGTAGTCCTGCGGAAAGAAAAAAAAATTTGTCTTGTTTCACAGTAACTTAAGAGATAAAGTTTAAATGACTTAACCTGTAGAATTGAAATTTACATGAATGGTCAAAGTGGCTTTCCTGTGTTATATTTGCAGTTTTTAGAATGGAATATCCTTCTCCCATGTTTAGGCTAGTCTTATATTTATTAATTCTATTAGTCCTATATTTCTCTTATGAGATTGCATCTATAATGATTTTTCACTTATTTGAAGCCTGCATCTTCACATATACACTCTTAAAATGGGCTTCTGATCTAATCACACTCAAGACAGAAAATTCAACAAACTGAATGGTTATAACTGTTGCTAACTGAGCTAGCAAGATAAATTTGGTACCATTTTTTTATGTTCTGTCAGGCTGTATATGCCTATATGAAAGTCCTAGATATATTGAAAATAAAAAAATAGCTTGGGACATCTTGTGTATTTGGGCAGCAATCCCTTTTTTGTACAAGTTTTGTTAAAGACAATTGAAAAGACCCTACAATTAAGTTTTTCATTTAATTTTTCTTGTGTTTTTTCTTGAAGTTTTTAAAAACTGTTTAAAATTTTTGCATATCTGAGCACTTTCGGCTATTCTTTTAGCCATTATCAAGGATGATCTTTGATTTTTTAACTGAATGTGTTTTTTTTTTATGTATGTATCTTAAGTTATAGAAATATTTTAATTTCCAAACACTATCAGCGCATTGCAGCCATGTTCATAGTTAATGTTATTATGTGTTGGCTTTTTTTCTTTATTTTTTTTTATTACTAGTGCTTTCTTTCTTTATTTTTTCTTAATTTTTTTCTAACATGTAAACAAGGCTATTATGCTTGTATTTTCTCAGGATGGAGTTTAGTCAGTTTCCATCTGTTTAGATGAGTCCTAATTGAGCTATGGTCAGATACATATAACTCAAATCATCTTAGGCATGTAGTGGTATGAACAATACAATTATTCATGAGTTTGATCAGGAACACACTTCCTTAAGGGACATGTCAATTCATAAATATTATTGGTTCTCCATAATTTAGATCTTGCAGGTGTGTTGTTATTGTTGACGATTAAGTTAGCTCTTTTAAACTGTTTTATAGTAGAGAATTTAATTTTTTGTTCTGGTCGACTAGAGTTGTCCATTTCCTTATATTTTTAAGAAAAAGATTTGTCTTGCATATAATTAAGAAGATGTTAACATTATTGATTTTATTTGTATGTTCAGTATTGTTATTAGTTACTTTAAAAAGAAATAGTCTAATCTGGTGGTCAATAAGGTAGTTAGGAAAACCATTGTTAATTAGCATCAGTTTCATATTGAGTTCTATAAGAAAAGTGGATCTTCTTGTGCTCTCTTTAGGAAAGTTTTTTTATACCTACTATATAGTTAACTGATCTTCAACTCTTAAAATTAAGGTGGCAACAGTTTCCGCAAGTGGGTTTTTTGTATAATGAAGTGATGAATGTGTTATTACTGAATTCTACAAGAATGTCTAAGAATGAGAGTTTATTTGGGTAAGTTCATGAAGGAAAGTTAAGGACATTTTTTTTTTTTTTTTCCCCTAAAATAGAAATATCTACATAGCAGATGTATATTTTGGGTTTAGTAACTTTTATAATTAGTCTTTTCTACAAGGAACATGTAATTGGAAAAGCACAGACCAAGTGGATTACCCATACTAATACCATTAGTTCGAGTTTTGTTTAAGGGCATATCAACCTCTGTGCGCTATTTAATGCCAAAAAAGTTGGGTTTTAAGATATTTTTTTAAATGTTCGATTATAGTGAGAAGGTTGATGTAGTAAGATTTTGATGAAAAGTTGTTTTTTTTGTTTTTGTAGAAAACTGAAGATATCTAGTTTCATATTCAAAAATGTATTTCTGGTAATAATTTTCTCCTTCAAAAATGTGTATTTTTTCTATAAAAGTCTATTTTTATACCTTCATAGTGTTTTGACCCCAGTTTGGATGGTTAACTATTTGCCCATAGCTGGGACCCTAACAGGTGCTACCACCCAAACTCACGGTGGACTTGGGAACAACAGCAATTAAAAGGTGGTTCCATGCTCCTTACAACCTCCCAATCAGATGTCTTGCTGCCAGATGCAGTTATCCGTCATACCCACGACCCCATTAGTTCGAGTTTAGATATTGTCATTATGGTTGTAGAAAGGGATTTTAGTTGTGCAGGCATGCAATAAATTTTTTTAGAATATTAAGTGTGATGGATGGAGGCTGAATGGAATTATTTTTATGCACAGTGTTAAGGATTATATCAATGGTTTCATTGACAGGGACGTTTGTGAATAAATCTTCAATGTTGATTGATGCTAAAAAGCCTTGGTTTGGTTGTGTAGTTCTTATGATTTAGAGAAATTCATGATTTGATGAGACGCTATAATCAGTAGGTAGATATGGAGTAATGATATCATTAAGGAATTTCGACAGACTGTAAATTGGTTAGGATTTGTGAAATGATGGGTCGTAGTGGATAACCATTTTTATGTATCTTAATGTTTACATATAATCCTGATTGGAAATTTCCAGTGATTTTCTAAGAATGTATGTTAAAATTGTTTGTTATAAGTTTGTATTTTTTTTTTAAAGCTAGCACTTAAAACATTAGCTATAAACATGGCTACAACGTGCTGACCAAGTTTTAAAAAAAAAATTCTAACTTTAGATACATACATATATTAAAAATACACACACACACACACACACACACACACACACACAAGCCTATCCTATAAAAAATTTTTTTACATTTTTTCCATATTTACAAATCTTGTAAGAGTTTGTATGGAAATTTTAGAAAGAAAAATGTAACATTTAGCATAAAGATTTTTAAGCTCATGCAATATTTTTTTTAAACGTTTTACCCTAAACAAGGCGGTACCGCCACTGATGCGCAGGGGACTACATTAGAGCAAAAGTTTAGACAAGAAGAGAGTGAACAGAAAGACAGACCAGTTACAGTGGGTGTCAGAGAAAAGGCAAGAGAAAAATGGAAACACAGGTGTGAAGATAGTTGCAAAGGCAGAGAGAAAGAAAAAAAAAACAAGACAGAACAAGATATAAAGGGTGATGTAGAAAGAACTGGAGTCAAGTGGATAAGAGATGGGTATTGACCTTGCATTTAAATAACTGGAGGTTGTAGCCATCAGGAAAGCAAGTATACAGAAGAGAGTTCCACAGTGCAAAAAAAGAAGCTGATGGAAGAAAATTGACGGCTGCATTTGGTTGATCTAACTGTAAGTGGGTGGGACCTTGTTGCACAAGTAAATTCTAGTGGCGGGGCACCAGTGACTTAAGTTCGTCAGAGCAGAAGCCATGAAAATATTTGTAGAATAGACAGAGGGAAGCCACATCCTGCCAGTGAGAAAGTGGTTGGAGTCAAGCTGCCAATCACATTTCAGATTCTCCTTTGGAGCCTGTCAAGAACACTGAGATGAACAGCCGGGGTGCCTGAACATATATGATAGCAGTATTCTATGCACAGACAGATGGTTGATTTTTATATGTGCTAGATGGAATCAGGCATAAAAAACTTCCTGGCCCGACACAGTGACCCACCCTTCCTAGCAGTGGATTTAGCTATTGACTCAATTTAATCATTCCACTTGAGGACAAAAGATAGGGTAAGGCCGAGGAGGTGCAATTGCTTTCACGGAGACTCACTTGGCCCATGCTTTGAGGTGGGGTGGTAGGAGAAGTTGCCTGTGATAGTTGACAGATAGCATTTTCGTTTTTGAAGCATTGAAATTTACAAGCCAATTCTTACCCCAGTCCACTACTGGGTATAGATCATCCTCATGATCATCAACGAGATTTAATATCATACATTATTTAAACTTTTTTTTGTTACTGAAACCAAGTGTAAGTTATGTCGGGTAGATATCTTTTTGTTATTTACATTTTTAGTAATACTACAAATAACATATCATTTTCCTTGTTACGACTGTATTAATACTATTACAAACAATTTTTGTTGCACAGGAGATATTTTCAATTTATTCTACTCTGTTCAACTTGCATCCACAACAAAGTCATATTAGATGAATTGTAATATATTTGGTTTTTCTTTTTTTTTTTTTTTTAGGTAAGCAAATACAGCATTTAGAATTATCCTTACATTAAAAACAAGTTGAACAGTGGAAACAGCTAATAATCAAAATCTTAACACAGCATACAAATAATGATCTAGGAAAGTCACTGTGAAATTAATGTCACCAATTTAATTATACTGGTCCATGATGTTGGCAGTAGAGGTTGAACCTCCCAGCCAATAACCAATATTTTTTTTTCCCCTTGTAATAGAAAAGATTGGTACAATGATAACGAAGATGAAAATGCATATGAAGCAGAGAGGTATCAATTCCCTCATATGAAAAAAGTACACTTGTTGGTATTCATTGATGCTTGCAGAATGTTTACGGAGACCAAACAATGGATGTGAACACAGTAGTACATAACTGTCAACTCATGAGATGAAGAGCACCTTATAAATACATTACCGATTGTGTTGATTATATGGTAGTGCTTTATAGTTCAAAATATTGTTCTTGTACTCCCTTGTATTTGTTGTTGTTTCCGTGTTAAGAGGCATTACTTTTCAAAGTGCCACTATATGAAGGCCAAATATATTTAATCTCAAACATAAAACCATATTAACCACTCACATTTGAATTGTATTTTAAATAGTATGCAAATTGAATAATCACTTTCTGTCTTCAATAACAAAATGAACACTGACTACATTTTATGTGATTCAATGCCACAGACTGGAAGAAAAAAAATAGCTCATAAATAATACTGTCCTTCTGTTGCATTTTATGATAAAATATGCCAGGCATATGGAGATGATCAGAAGAATGGTAAGATAGATTTTTTTTTTTTTAACATGTACTGCTCCAAGACACTTTGAATTAACTGATGATTGTAGTTGATGTATTTTCAACAAGGCTTCAAGTGAAATGGTGGTTGTTGCATCCAGGTCATATTTGTGAACTAGATACAAAATCGAATAAAGACCAGATTTTGGAAACATTTCGCAATTCTCAGACATTGAATTTTATTGCTCCAGTATTTTCTGCAGTTTGGAATAACCAAATTTCCTGAAAGAAGTAAAACCAAAGTTAAATATGAATAATAATTATTATATTGCAAAATCTTTTACTCATAATTATACAAAATATTTTGATATCTTAAAAATAAACAAAACAGATGATTAATTCTGAAAATTTTAAGAATATTTAGGAAGAGGAAGAAGCATATTCTATGAATCTGTTAAAAATAAAAAAAATAAAAAATTGCAAAAAATGTAAATTTCCAAATTTTCACTTATCTCATTAATATTTTAAATATTTTTTAAGGCAACCTTCATTATTTTGAATTAAAAGATATAAGATAAAATGTGTAAATGTATTCTCAAACAGAAAATTAAAGAATAAAGGATGGAAAAATATATATTTCATAAGTATGTTTCTTAGTAATCAACATTTAATTAACAAAATAATTGTCTAAATTTCTGAGATGAGATGTATTGTTATTATACATTGGTGAATTTAGGTCAACTTCTTCAAAGTATCTACAAAAATATTCCACTAAGGAACATTAAGAGAATTGTGATAAAGGAACAATGAAATGGTGAAAAATTATAATACTGAATGACAGAAAATTTTTAATCAATTGACTCCAAGCAAGGTAATAATGTCTTTAAGACACCAGGGGCTACTGGGAGTGAAAGCAGATCATCAGCTGAAACTGGATTTTTTTTTTTTTTTTATTCAGGTATATTTCAACATGTTTTTTTAAAGTGGCTTTCAAAATATCACAAGTTTCATGGTCCTGGAGTATTTCAAAACTTAAGTTGTATAGTCTAAAGTCCAAGCTCTATTTTCTACATTTTTGAAAAGTATGTTAAGATTTTGTGTTTGGTTATAGTTACTATGTATTTTTTGTACTTCTTGCAATTCTATCATAATATGCATGATGGTGAGAAATTGATTGCAGTAGTTGCACCAAGGTGTAGTTTTCTGCCTTGAATATGAGTATGTGTGTCCGGTGAATATGTCCAATTATTCTGTTGAGCACTATATCTTGTCTAAAGTCAGCCAACGGCTCTATATTCTCCTTTCTTATTGTTGGCCAATGTTCATATAGTTTGTTGTTTGGGAACATTCCTCAAATTGCTTGTCATTTTCTTTTGAGGTGGTGTATAATTTTTTTTTTTAGTCTGTATAGGAGAATAGTTTGATGCTTGCTATTTTCATTTTTGTTGCTTCTTTTGCCAGTGTGTCACCTTTATGATTTTCCTTGATATTGATATGGCTAGAAATTTCAAGACAATATTGTTTTGTGTTTTATTACCTGATGAAAAGTTTCTAGGATTTCTTGAATATAGGGATGATTTGATTTCTTTAATTGCTGTTAAACTAGATAGGGAATCCGAGATTATAAACCTCCTATCTTCTGAATTTTCTATCACTTTAAGCGCCATTTTAATGTCTTGTAGTTCAGCTGTAGAGATGAATGCATTATTTGATATCCTGATTTGTTTATGAATTTGTATGTGGCTGTTGCACCTATTCTATCTAGGATTTTTTATCTGTCTGTGTAGAATTATATTTGTCTCTTAATTTTCTGCACATACTTTTGTCGAGTGTTTCTTTTATTTGCATGTCAATGTTAGGTCTACATGAGGTTTGGAGATTGTCTTATCTACCGTGGTTGGGGTTAGATTATTAGGATCTTTATTTGTTCCAGTACTTCATTAATTTGAAGTCCAAGTGAAGAGATGGTTGTTAGTTTATTTCTATAGAATTGGATATATTAAAGTTTATATTTTTTAGTATGCTAAGTTATTTGGGTTGGATTCTAGTTTTAGTTCATATTGGAGGAGTCATTTTTCCTATCTCAGAGATACAGGTGGTTCATTGGATTCTATACAGAGATTTTGCATGGGTGCAATCCAGAAGTCTTGGAGACTTCTGGATTTCATCCATGCAAAGTCTCAGTTTTTGATTTTGTATGATTTGTAGTTTTTTAAGGATTTGTGTGTGGCACTAAAAATGATGCACTTATACTTTAATTTTGATCTTACATGTGACCTAGATATTCTGAACATTACTTTTTGGTCAGTACTCCAATTGTATTACTCTTAAGAGATTCAAAGCCTTTTGGCATTTTTGTTTTGTACTCAATGTGCACTTTGAAGTTAAGTTTGCTATCTAGTACTATTCCTAAATATTTTATTTGTTAGCCTATAGGAATTAATTGTCAATTTAATTTTAGTACTGGATCAAGGTGTTAGGCTTATTTTTGCAAAAATGCATACAAACAGTTTTTGTTTTGAGACACAAAATCCATTTTCATTTGTCCATTTTTCTATCTTGTTTAAACATGTTTGTACATATCTTCATCTTTCAAAGGAAGGCATGTTTGATATTGAAAGATTATCTACATATAGGGATTTTTTCAATTCCTGTATTAATGGTTTTAATAATATTTTGAAAATAAATGTAACTCATAAAATGCTGCCTACTGCTTGTGTGTACCTGATGCTGTTTACATTTCATATTTTCAATATTTGATAAGAAATTTCGGATGAATATAAATATTCATTCTTCCTTTCATTCCTATTTTATACATGTCTTTTAGGATACCATACTTCCAAATGGTCTTATAGACTTTCTTAAGATCAAACAATATTGATACTATAGGATACAAATCCTATATCATCCAACAGTTAACTCAAACACACAAGTAAAACTGTACACCCACAAAATCAGAACCAAATGACTAAAAACATTTTGGAAAAACCCAGACCAAGGCAAATTTCACAAGTCAGTGTGAAAAGTAAAATTTTGGCACCTGATTGAATTGGAAATCAAAAAGTCAAACATTTTTTCACATCTAAAGAAGAAAATGCCTGCTGGAGCCGGTCACATGACAAATCCACTACTTAAACAGAGTCAGCATGTGAGCGGTTAGCTGACCGACCTTGTGGTAATGTAACAAAAGAAATTTCAAGAAGCCAACCAGGACATAAAGGCGTGTCACATATTCATTTTACCTCTTCTTCCAATTTTCTTTTTTCTCCACGCTGCCAAAGAAAACAACAACAGAAGAACACTCGAAATACAATTTCTTTGTTTCACCTTCTTTCTCACCCTGTCGCCAACCTATCAAAAAGGTGAGGGAACATAAGACTTCACATTCTGCTACTATCAGTATACGACCCAGGACACTTAACTATTTACTACTATCAACCATGAACACTAAACTTCTGTGGGATATTTTAAATACTTGCATTTCTTTTTGAACAATTTTAATAACAAAAATACATGCATTTTATCAATAAACATTTTCCTTCTCACAAAATGTTATAATGTTCAGTTAACAAATTTTCACTTATATTTTTCTTCTTACAATTTTGTTATTCTGTTAATAAATCTTTACTTTAATGTACAAACAAAATATTTTATCCTTCCACATTTCAACATTCAGATATTTAAATTGTGGGGACTTCAGTTGTGTTTGGCACAAGGCCAATTTGAAAAGCATTACTGAGGTCCCTACAATACCAAATGACAACCTCAAACAAAGCCATCACAAATAAAGGATTCTATATCTTGGTATTATCTTAAACTATTGTTCTCATCTTGGTTGGTATGTTATTATAGACAACATTTCAACCAAATACCCTCTGTTCATCAAGTGTCTATTGATAGGCTGATATGGATTATCTGTTGATTATTGTGATATATCCTGTGATATATATAACTATATCAGTTATTGTTCATTCCTGCTGGATCAGTGCATAATTACCAGATCCAAGGATTGAACTCATGACCACTAGTAAATCATATAAAGTCAACTGCTATATCCACTATGCCACCATCTCAAAGGACATTAGCTGTGTAATTTTGGAGCTTTTTATATTCAGTGTCAGATGGTTTTGACAACTGGTTATGATAGTGCGTTTGTACCACTTTTTTTATAAATTTAGTATTTATTGTTGAGATGACTAATTTTTAATATCCTGGTATTATTTTGAACTATCATTCTCATATTGATATAGATGTTATAGACACGTTTCAACCAAATATTCTTATCATCAGGTGTCCATTGATGGTTGATATGAATTATCTGTTTATTATTGTGATATCAGTTATTGTTTAATTGTAGTTTTTCATAAGGTATTGATTTTTTTCTTTAAATCAATACTGAAGTACCTCCACTTGGCCTATTCTCTATAATGAGATGTCAGCTTTATTTTTTTTTAGATAGGTCTCTTGTAAGCATACTACATTTGGTTTGGTTTGTTTTACGGCATATCAACCTCAATGGGCTATTTGACACCAACAATAGTTTTACAATAGGTTCGTGTGAATAGAATATTCTTTGTAAGAAACTGAAGTGTAAATCAAGTTTTAAATCATATTTTATTTTATACATTTTTGTAAAGAGAGCTTTTAACAAGAGTCAAATGCATTGCTGGTAATATTTGTCTTTCTTCAAAAAAAGGTATTCCCGGAATTTTTCTTATTTTGTGTTTTTTCTCTCAAAAATGTCTTTTCTGGTTATATATATATTTTTTTATATTTTCTTGTAGAGGCCAACCATTTTAAATATGATAGTATGTTATTCATATTTACATTTTCAAACAAATCAAGCATGCTATCAGTATTATAAAATTGATGTCTAGAGATATTTAGTTCTGGACACTGTCAAAATATGTTTAATTGATAGTACTTGTTTATATACTTGGCACACCGGTTGAATTTCATTAGTAAGTAAGAATGAACGTGCCATTCTCGTATGGCTGATGCGCAAGCAGACTATTATGACCTCTTCTTTTTGAGACTTCCTGAATGATGCATAACTTACTCCAAGCTGGGGCTGGATTGCATGAAGTTTATTTTGTGGATAATCATCCCAGTACTCCTGCAATTTTTTGAAAATATATTTGTTTATTTTTTCCTTAAAGTCTGTATATGGAATCTTTATCCCTGTATCCACATTCATGTCCAAAGATGATTTGGCTGCCAGGTCTACTTTAGAGTTATCTTTTATTTTAGTGTGCCTAGGCATCCAACATAAAGAGATTTAGCTCCAATGAAGAAGTGATATCAGAAACTGAGGCATAGTTTGAGACTAAAAACAAATCATTCAACCAAAAAAAGCATCGAATAGTTGGAGAAGTTTTGAAATCAGTGTATCACCCTAGGAGGAGACTATGTTGATGAATAAAGTCGAATTTTACCTAAAAAGTTGTTTTATTAGTTAGGCCCAGGATTTGTTGATTGATGTGTTAAAGTTCAGTTTTCATTTTTTGGCTTTTTGTTTGAACTTAGCAAATTGTTGATTGCCATTCTTGGCTGACGAATATTTTTAGATGATTGTTGCTAATTCTTCAACGATATCCATTTTGCTTGTTATTTTGTTATTTATGCAAAGGTGTTTTATTGCATTAGTATGATATTTACCATATTTATGATTTTCTTTATATCCCAAACATTATGTTTATGTTGCTGAACTAAGTTTGCTGACATCATTTTTCCAGCAATTCTGTTCGTTAACTGTGATTATTTTCTGAGCTTTTGCTCAAAGTTGCTTAAACTTCAGAAAGTAATGTTGTGGGATCTTAGTTAAATACCCTTAATGTTGTGCTTCTGAGCCTGATAGCCTTTTTGCATTCATCATTAAACCAAGGTCTATTACATTTTCTATTTTTAATGTTATCTTTAGGGATGCATTTCTTTGCAATAAAGATCAAGATTTTTATATATTGAATGAAGCTTTTGAAATTCCTCCCAGTTTGCTTTGCTTAATTTACAAGCTTTGGGAATTTTCATCATTTTGCTTCAAATTTTGCAGGCAAATTGGAAAATGATTGCTACCACATGTGTCCATCAGTTCCTTCCGGGTAAAGTCCATAAAGATGGATTGCATAAAGATGAATCAATTGCAGAATAACTGCCAGAGACAAACATAAGTTGGTGATTTACTGTTATGAATACACAAATCATCGTTATTCATAACAAATTCAGTATTTTTCCTTTTTGGTTTGTATCTTTACAAACCCATAAGGTGCTGTGACAGTTAAAAATCTCCTTGTAACATAAAAGAAGCAGGGAGTTGCTTTATAATTTCCTGTAATTCATTTTATCTATTTTTCATTCAGTGGAATATACATTGAGAAGATGTTGATTAGTCTGTGCAGTGTCACTTTTACATCTATTGCCTGTAAATTAGTTCTCAAGTTTATCTGATTTTGTGGAACATCATTTCAAACTAAGATGGATGCACTACCTGATGCCTGAAGACCAGTGTCTTTTTTATAATTATACTGCTAGTAACAGATGTGCATTGTGGCACAGTGGATATCGACTCAAAACAAGAAATCGGGGAGCCAAGTTTGAATTCCAGTTGAATTCCTTGCATTCACTTATATGCAGATACCATTGAGAAAGGCATTAATCTGTCTCTTCACTCCAGTTATGGGTTAAATAGCAGGATAGATTGGGTTCTATAGCCTTGGCTGGAAACCAGTCTACTGCAGAAAGCAATGGCAACCTACTGCAGGATAATATTCTGCCCAGTCAGTCATGTCTCGAAAGAGACATGATCAACCAAGCGTTTATCATGTATGGTACTTAACTGACTGACTGATTGCTGGTAATCTCTTAGATTTACATTGTCATCCCTCTTAAAGAAGGTTTCCTCAAGACAGATAACTGCTTGAGTCAGGTCTGTTATCATCAGAAGCAGCTCATTAATGTTTGGTTTCAATCTACGGCAGTTCTATTGCAATATTTTATACATGCTTTTACTTTTATATTTATGGCTTATTTGTTTTTGATTAGTTTTAGTTTAGAAGTTTTAGCCATCTCAAGGTTTTGACTATCTACTTCCTTCTCATCTAAATTTTCAAAGCGACTTTCAGTAGACACAATTTTTGCTTGGTTGTTTCCATTTTATTTGGTGATACACTTATTCTACTGTTTAAGGACTTTGGTGGACATATAGGTGATCTCTGTGACCTTTGTTCTGCAGATGGCCCAACATGCTTGGGAGGAGAAGTTTGCATCTGGGATGATGTTATCTGTTTATTGCCAGTTTCCTTTCCCGGTTTTCCTTTTTCAGGTTCAGCCTGTCAAAATTCTTTGTAGCACAATTCTTCTAAGTTTTTTTTTGAAAATTAAGCAAATCATTTCACTCCAAATGCACAAGTCACTCAATAAGGTCCTTATACTTCTCAGTGAGATTGGAATTATTTGGACTTGTCTTATCCACTACTCTTGCATAGGAAGGGTCTTTCATGTACCTCTCAACTACTTTTTTTGCCTCTGAAAAAAAAAATATATCTCTTATATTTAACTTCCACAATTTCTTTTTCTTTTTTCCAGAACTCACAAGTATGAGAGTAAGTGGAATGATTCTCCTAGCAATTTGCCCATCTAATCTCATCCTGATCAGAGTCTTTTTGGCCACATTTTGTACATGTAGGTCGGCTCCTACAACTATTTCTGTGATGTCCAAATTTCTGACATCTAAAACACCTAAGAGGAGCTGGCTCAACATTATAGCCTATTTATATTTTAGAAGGAATTTTTGGTGAATTTTTTCACCATTTCTTCTAATCATGATCCTTTGGTAGTCTGTGACTCCCTGGCTACCCAAGCCGATGAGATTTCTTCTGGTGTGGCCAGAGGAAGCTCTTTACTTCTAATAACTCCCTTCAATATGTTCAGTCTTGTATGAGGGTAAGTTTTAAGACTAACATTGTGAAAGGTCTTCATTTTCAAAAAAGACTCCCCATTTTCTTGCTTCAACCTCTGCCATTAAATTGCTGCCTTTCATCTTTGACTGATTTTAGCTTAATCCGACTAGGTATTACCATTTCAATCAAGAAAGGGGAGAATCTTGACAACAAAGTTTCCCACCAAAGACCCTAAAACAAGAAATCTTAGAAAGTCTGTGCTTATTGCTTTTTCAGAATCTGAGTATGAGAGGTATTGCTTGGTTTTATGTTTTGATTCGTAATTTATAGAATTTGAAGTTTTATTGCCTGTGCTCACCACCCACCTCGAAGCCCAACATTGGGACCCATCAAGGAGGAACCCAAATTGCCTTGACAGGTCAGGACTACACAAACCAATATACTCACACTCGTGAGACACCCAGAGCACCCGTCACCACATTTGTTACACAACCAAACTTTTAGTGAACAAGCTGAATGATTAACTGCCATGTGCAAGTCTGAACGTCTCTACGAGCCAATTGACCCTTAGGCAGTGCCTTCTAAAGACTATAAATTAGGTTGTTATTAATTTACCAGTTCATTTAAGTCATTTCTTTAGAGTATTCAATTTGCTATCTTTACAGGTGTAAGGACTTGACCTGACAAGCCAATTGATCAGATTGGACCTCTCCAACTGCCCGTCTCATCCAGACAAGGGTCAAAGTGGTGTGTTGGGAACTGGAAGTACTAACCTTGACCACCAAAACTATCAACCACCAGAATCCTGTCCCCAGATATCATGGGTACTCACCCACAACTATCAGGTGACCTCATTGAGTGACAGGGGTGGGGGTTCCTTCCCCTCTGCAGAGGTGCAGTCAGTGTATTCTGAAGCCCCAGCTGACAGGGCGGGCTATATTTGGATTGTAATCTGTAAGGAGTTGTTTGATTTCCTCATAGTTTGGTTTAACACATTTACAGTTTCATTGTATGATGCTTGTGTTCCATTTGTCTATTAGAGTGGTAATTACTTTATTTTAGTGAGTGGATCTTAAGAATGACTGTTTTTGGTTATCTATTTCCATATATTTTATACTTACTATACTGTTTGTTTTCCTTGTTCCTCAAATATTTGTAGTTTCTTGATTATTTGGATTCCTTTCATTTTTTTTTATCATTATGTGAGTTATCTTGTTTATTTGCTTTTAATTCTTTTTCTTCTGTTTTTTGGATTTCAATTTTATTTTATATCAAGGTTTGATTGGTTTTTGTTATGTCAGTTTTCTGTTTGTGGAATTTTTCATTTGAGAAGTTTTGAATTTTTTGTCATTGAAAGGTTGCTGTCAGTTAATTTTGTGTTGGATTTGGATGGTTTTGGTTCATTTGTTTTTAATTCTTGAATTAAAAATGTTAGTTCTTGTGTTTTATATAATTTGTTGATATTAGATTTTCATAGGCATAGTTTAATGTTATTTAGATAATTTTTATATATGATGATGTATTGGAGTTAGTTTCAATGCTTTTCCTTGCTTCTGAGTAGGAAATTTTTTTGACATGTTTAATTTTTAATATATCTTTCTTTTTTCCAGGTTTCACAGTACATGGAAGTTGCCCTATGATTTTTTTTTCTTTTACAATTAGAGCATTTGGTTTCATTTAGGCATGTTGTCTATGTGGTTAGGATCATTCCCCCCAATATTTTTCACATAACTTCCTTTACATTTATTTTTACCATGTCCATATCTTTGTTAGTTGAAGCATCTTCATGGGTTTGAAATATGTGTTTCTACTTTAGAAACTGTATACCCAATTTTTATTTCCAGGAGTGGTTCTGGTGCATCAACAGTAATGATTTAAGTCTTGCTATCTATAATTATGTCATATTTTTTAAGGGATATTCTTTTTATATCTGTAATGTTTTTTATTTTTGATAAAATTACTTTTATTTCCTCCCATCTACACAGTGAGAATTCAGAGATTTTCACCACACTTTTGGAGGAATTTAAAAGTTGGTGTGGGTAGAGACTGACCTTTATATTATGAAATTTGGTTATCCTTAGTAGAGTTTCAGTGTTATGTTTTCCTTTGATTTCTATTAGTAACATTATTTCTATTTCTTATTTTTTAACTGTTTTTGGTGTGATTTGAGATGCCTAGATTTTTTTCTATTACAAAAGGTGACAACTTTGTTATTAGTTTGTCTTCTATTGGCTCTATTACCAGAAATTTTTCCTTTGATATAGACACAGAAAAATCAATCAATGTGTAGTCTTTTGGATTTTTTGTGATTATATTTTATTTGTTATTACTATTATTAATCAGCCATGCTCTCTCAGAGGCCCATATAGAAATGATGAGGTAAGAAATCCTATTTGCTTCACTTCTCCAGGGCTACATGACTGGTATACTTAAACATGGGGAGGATTCCAAAAACCTATTAAATCCAGGATCATCCACCCAAGTATGGCTTTTTCTCAAAGGTTGAAAGAGCCATGTCAGATTCTTTTGTTCCCAGTCTGATTAACCCTACAGCCACTGCTTACTAAATAAATCTCATCTTTTGATATGGCAAATATGACTGCATTTTGTTTGTTTTCTTAGTCTGACTTAGGGTTTGACATGACCATCCAGTTGATTGAATCAGGCCTCTCCAACCACCTGTTAAGCTCAAATAGAAGTCAAAGTGGGGTGTTGGAGTTTAAGAATATATATATAGCCCAACTCCTAAAACCCTCAACGACAAGGCATCATGTGTCACCACCCAATCCTAAACAGCAAACTTAGGATAAACCTTTACTCCTGTTCAAAAGACCAAGGAGAAGTGTAAACCTGACGATAGGCAAACCTACCCACTGAGAAGACAAGAGAAAAAGAAAAAAATAATTAGTAAATTAAATTTCAGAGTTCAGAAGAAGATTTTAGAAGGAAATGGAAACCAAAGAGGAAACAATGGCTAAACTTCTACTCCTGTTCAAAAGACTGAGGAGGAGTGTGAACCTGATGATAGGCATTTTATTTATTTCCTTGTGGGCATGCAAGAAGCCTTTTCCAGTTTTTAATGATTGCTAACACAAACAAGGACAGAGACGCATGATAGGGCTTTATGTGTCCAATCAGTGAAAAACTGGGGAGGGGGATCCATTCTATGTTTACAATATGTGTTTGTTGTTAAACGGCATTAAAAGTATTTAATTCAAAATTTTTGTTTTTGATTGTATCAAGACAGCTGTCGTAGATGCATTTTACATACAGATATACCCTACCTTATGTCATTGATTTCAAAAGCTATGTTGTTTTTAAGCTAAACTGGATTTAATGCCTTAAAATGAAGACATTGTAAAACAATTTACTATTTTGACAAAAACTTTTAAATAAAATCAGACTGAAGATAATGTATCATGATTAGGAAGAATGCAGTGAATAAGAAATATTAAAATAGAAAATTTTCTTTTCTTAAATATAGAAAATGATGAATTCTTTAAACTAATCATCACTATCATTTATTACTTTCTGTGAATTTATTGGATTGTCAGAAAAATTTGTCCTACCTCTCAATGTTATGCAAATTTTTTTTTAACCAAAAATATTATTCAAGAATTTGGATGGGAAGTTCTAATGCATTCATCATATTCTCATTTAGCACCTTCTGATTATCAACTTTTTCAGTTATTTACCAATGGTCTGTAAGACATTTTTTTTCAATGACACAGAAAAAAAAAATATATATATATAGTCATCCGCAGACAGATCTATTTCACTGTATCACAGCTCATCAGTACAGTTAGACTGATTGCTTTTAACCCAGGATTGAAACCCGACCGAATTGGTGTCAGTTGGCGATTCTACCCCTGGGCTATGGGTGCTCAGTAGAAGAAGGCAGACTTTTTAGCATGTATATTATTACCTGACAACCCAACATATACAAATCATAGATTTCTTACAGTAGAATTTTCTCTATTTTGTATTGAAAAATATTTTTTACTACAATTTCAACATCATTTAAGAAGCTATCATTCAAGAATTCTATAATGTGTAGGAAAAAAAAATGGTGAGGAGGGGGAGATGTTGAAAGGTTCTCGGTTTTTAAAAAATTGACATTGCTCAGATTTTAAGAAAGGATTTCATGAAATTAGGGAATGCTAATTTGAGGATGAGGAGTAGAAGTAATCATTTTTCAAAGGTTATATACACAACACATGATCTGGCATTGTTGCATAAAAGGTGATCTTTTCACAAATGTGAACATTTTCAGTGATTACATTAACTGAACTTTCAAGTTTAATTCAGCAGAGATAATATAATTTATATCAAGCAGCTCCCAGTAAAAAAATATCTATGTTGCACCACCAACAAAGGATAATCTTTTACTGATAAAACTGATTTTGGTATGACTACAGTGGCTGAACCCATGTCTTTCCAGCCTTACTTGTGTATTGCAATATATAGGTATTATTTTTTTATTACCTGTAAAGATGGTGTATGACACCATGACTGCTGTCAAAAATATTTTGCATGCTAAAACCATGCGATACCATGAATTTTCAGGTTTGTGTTACTTTTGGAGTTTAGTGTGAGAGGTGAAACTGTAAGCTTGGGTGGGATTGGTTGTTAGGTCTGGTCTTAGGTCTTTTGAATTTGAGTATTTTCATTTGATAAAGGAATTATTAGTTGAAATGAGCGACACAAAGTAAATCTTTACAGGTCAGGTTTGCTTTGATCAAGGATATGACACTGTCAGATGGAGATAACAATGACATGTGATAATCTGGTCAAATGAAGGTAAGATTCTAGAATATGGAAAATGTTCCACTAAAGGCAGATATGAGCAATACAAGGTCACAATTTTGATTGGCTTTATAATGAAAGAAGGGCAGAGATAGAGCTTCTCATCTCCCACTCTGATACTTACAACACAGAGCCATTATTTTGATTGGATTAGCAATTATATTGGATTCTTAGGGGCTTTCCTTCCTCCTCTTCAATACATAAGACACAAAACCATTAGGCAAGCATTATTATTGGCTAGCAATGTAATTGGGGTTAGCATCCACATAAAAACAGTTGCCAAACGATCGGAAGTAAGATCCAACTGGCCTCGCTGCTAATAGACCAACACACTCCCTGCCAGATGACCATGGTGCCTTAATCAACTAAAGACCTGTTCTCTTTACCACTTTTCACAACTACCTTGATCAGCTGACTTCAATTAAATAATTGAACACTTCTAAGTTGTTTAGCTACAACTGAAACCACCAGTCAACCTCTTCCTCCAAACTCAAGAATTCCTTTTACATGAGAAACTTGTTCAAATCCCTTTTGTTTATATATCATGATCTTAAGCATAGTACCACAAATAAAAGTTGTTATTTTTACACTTGTTAATGTGTTGCTGAAATTTATCAAGTTTGCTGGCAATTTTAGTCTTTCTCAAGCAGAGCATGACAAAGAGAGTTCAAGTTTGATCTTCGACAATTTTCACCCATTTTTCCCTGAGGACACTAAAACACAATGTATGAATGCAGGATTGGTACAGAGCGGGCTCACCAGAGATGGATCAAAGTAAGAGTGGCATTCAGTCACAGGTGTCCACCCATGCATGCATGCACTTCAAACGTACAGATAAATTCAACCAGAGATTTTAGTTGTTGCCAATCACAGAACATCTCCTTGATTCCGATTTATCTGTTATCCTTTCTTCAACATCCTCTGTACCTTGTTTTTTTTCTCTCACTGTATCCCCCTGTGCACCAGTGGCGATCATGCCTTGCTGCTAGTAGACCAACTCTCACTGAGCGAAATGATTATAAAAAAGAAAATATCTTACTTTGCTACAGAAACTCCTTCACCTTCCAAAAGGATAGCTTTGGCCATCTCCTCTGCACCTGCTATTGCATACAATAAGTCCAAGTAGGCAGAACTGATTTCAGACGTGATGCTAGTTTCTGAAAAAAGAAAATAATTTCATTAAACCACTAATTTTTTTTTAAAGTTTTTAAATACCATTACAATTATTTGTAATTATGCCAATATGGCATCATGAAAAAGAAATTGGGAAAAATGAATTTGAATTAGGGCCTAGACTGTATTCAAATTAACACGAGGGAAAGTATGAATCTCCATCCCAGTACACTATTCTACAACCAGTTATCTTGATAAAACATGTCTTGTCACCAGTATGCCACAATGATTGATGTATAGAGTGGTTAAATGAGCACTTGTAAAAATCACACACCTATAATTACCTTAGCATCCAAGTAACAATAAAAGTTGTAAAGCTCATTGTAAAATTTAATGTCAAGTCAATAAAACATTTTCCTAAAGTGTACATAAATAGATTCCATGTCCGTTCAATATAAAAATGGTTTCAGAAATTTCTAATGTAAGTCATTTGCATACAATATATAACTAGGGATATTTCTATGTAAAAGCTGTTTAGATTTAATTTACTTATTAGAAGATTCTGTTTTAACAAGAAATTAATAGAGATATTTTTGTTAAATGTAAATGACCAACATTAATTTGATGAAATCCTTAACTCACTACACTGTTGTTATTTTGCTTCTTTCACACAGTATGTGATATGGTAGCTGGTAAGAAGTTTATTATCAGGTCATTTCTGGTAACTTAATATAATAAACCAGTCATTTATTCTTTTCATCAACACACTGTATCCAATATTTTCCAAATATTAAACCTCAACCTTGTGTCACATTCTGTAGCTACATGGGGATACGGATAAATGCCTGCCCTTGCTGTTCTAAGCAGGCAAATTTTCTGCAATGGTTCTATTTTAAAATCACAGTTCAATATTTGCAAAATTTTGACATTTTTTGTACAATACACCAGTGCTCTAATAATCACTGGTACTGTAAATACTTTTGCTAGTCCTTCCCAAACTTTCAAAATTTCATACTTTAAAATCATTGTAGCTAGTGATCTTTTTATTGCTTAAAATTCTTGTACCAAATAGACAAGGGACTTCTGTCAGGTAGTAAATCTTTTCCTGTTTGTCCAGAAGGACTAGATCAAGTTAATATTGTGTTAAAAATGTCACTGTATTGGAATATTGCACAGAACATCCTCTTTCCTATTTTTTTCTATTGTGATCATCATGTTTATATTTGCCACTACATTCATTCCTCACCATGTTGCACAATTTGCATGGATTCCCATGAATGTCGCCATCCAATTTTATTGTGCATCATATTCAGCAGGTCAAAGGGATTGCAGTTGATTTTGTCATAAATCTGCTTGATATAGGTCTTGGTTTGTCACCCCCTGCTACCTCATCCTTGTGCATGCCCTCACAAAAGAACTTCAGTAACAATTTTATTTTTATCTCTTTAGCAAGCTCTGCAAACCAGACTACACTCTTTGATGATGTCTGATACTGGATGAAGATTTTGAGGCATTACTCAATTGTTAGACAATCTCTCCAAGGGACATTCAAAGCTGCTCTTGGCATGTGAGTGTAGGCTCCACCCAATATCCTCTCCAGGCTTGAGGTAAAGGTCAATGCTCAGCAGCCATACAACAGAATTGAGGTAACAGTTGCTTGAAAGAGGTTCCTTTTTATGTTATCTGGAAGTTCAGACCTCCACACTAGAGATACCTCAGGCTTTACCAATGAGTGCATCTACATCACTTTCACATACAGAGATTTTCCTGCCTAAGTAAGAAAATTCTTCTACTCAGTTGAGAGGGGTGCCAGATACAGTTTTGATCATTTCATTTTGATTTAAGCTTATGTATGCTACATTTGAACAGGTACATTTTATACAACTTCTAATGAATAATGGCTACAACTTTTTCATGCCTCTATTTCTTTTTTTTTTTAAATCATATCACCCCAAGCAAGGCGAAAACGCCACTGATGCGCAGGGGGCTATGTAAGAGTGAAAAGATTGGAAAAGAGAAAAACCGGAAACCACATTCTAAACAGGAAACAAGGGATGAGCCTCTTCACCTGTTCAATAGACGTGGGTGGAGTGTGAACCAGGCGATAGTTTAGTCTATCTACTCCAATTGAAAAAAAACATAAAAAGAGTGAAAAGATTGGAAAATAGAAAAAGAGAAAAACCAGAAACCACATTCTAAACAGGAAACAAGGGATGAGCCTCTTCACCTGTTCAATAGACGTGGGTGGAGTGTGAACCGGGCGATAGTTTAGTCTATCTACTCCAATTATAGATATATAGTAATATAATAGAATACATAAGATTTTCTTTAAAGACATTTTTTCATTCAATCAGAGAATTGGAAGATGTCCGTTTACTTTGGCGGCCAGCAAACAAGGCAATATCGCCACTGGTGCACAAAAGAAAAGAAATGAAGTTTAAGCAGGGAGAGAGCAAAAAGAAAGACAAACCAGTTACAGGGGATGTCGGAGAAAGGGCAAGAAGTTAAATGCAAGCAGGATTTTATTTCATCTAATCCAAAAAATACTTACATATATACATACATAGATTTTATTACTAACACTGTATTGTTTATTTTATTTATTTATATATATATATATATTTTTTTAATTGTTTCACCCCAAGTAAGGCTATATCGCCACTGGTGCACAAAGAACTACATAAGAGAAGAGTGAAAGTTTAAGCAGGAGGAGAGCGAAAAGAAAGATGAACCAGTTACAAGGGGTGACAGAGAAAGGGCAAGAAGTGAAATGCCAGTAGGATTTTATTTCATCTAATCCAAAGAATACATACCTATATACATATATAGATTTTATTACCTAAACACTATTTTTAGTGGATATCTATGTTTGAGTAGAGCCACTGTCATGCTGAGCCATACACTACAATTCTTATACAATTTGATAAACACTCATCTCTTTATTCATACAGTCTAAATAATGCTGATGTGCTGACTTTATTATTATTAAAGATAATTCCTCTGGAAAATAAATTGCTTACTTGAAAAAATTAAACTAGTGGTCTCATATTGTTTGGCTAATGTTTGGTCAATTTTGCCTTATTCCAGAAATCTGGCAGACTTTAATGGATACATCTTTTCCAGGATCTTAAACACAACATGGGTCAGGAAAGACCAATAGATTGTTAAATTGACTATCAGCTGGAACAAAGAAGAAGCAACCCAATCATCCAGAAGTAACAGCCAGAACTGATAAGACCCTAACAATCATGGGTTGAAGAAGTGGAGATTTTAAAGTAATACTGTCCAGTTTACTATCCCAGGCAGTAATGCTATAAGTGGTTGCCATGAGTAAAGGAAAGAATGAAACAAAATACGCATATATGATCTTTGTTGAGGACTCTCCAGGAATGCCTAGAGGTTTGTTAAACATTACAAAAACTGAATCATGAATACCAAAGGGTGCGCCAAATAAGTCAGGTATAAAGTTGTGGAGCAGAATAAAGCAAGGTTAGGTTCTCAAAAAATAACCAATATTTTGAACATATCACTGAGCATTATTAAATCCATCATCTGAAAATGGCTACAAGCTTACCAAGCGACAGGCCATGCAAAGAGAACATTAATCAGAGAAGCAACCCAGAGCCACATGGTAACTCAGAAATTGCTGCAAAGATCCATAGTTCAGGTGAGAGACACTGTCCACAGATTAACTATTTGTTATGCACTCTGCAAATCTGGCCTTTATAGAATTTGTGGCAAAAAGAAAGCAATAAGAAGTCCTATTTGCAGTTTGATAAAAGCCATGTACGGGACACATTGAAAAGGTGACTGCATTGTTATCCAAATTATGTGTCACATTTTGTCACAATTTGTACACATGCACTTTGCACCTTCAAAGCGCTATACTTTTTGGGTTGATCAAATGGTAAAAAGACCATTCAAGTCAATTTGAATTCCAGTTGGTACCACTACAAAATGTGAAAAGTTCAAGGAGAGGAAGAATACTTATACAAGGCAGATAAATTTCATATAATTGTGCTAAAATTTTTCTTTTTTTTTTTTTTTACAGAAAAGACTATAAAATATGTGTGTATTTTCATAAATAGATTAGCTTTGGTATGTGAAAGAAACAACTGTTTGGTTAAAATCAAAACAATGACACGAAATTATGATGCCAAACAATTTCATTCAAAATACTTACTTTGAACAAGATGCAATAATTTGAGCATTCGTGGAATCCAGCCACTCTGTAACAACTGAGTAACAATTAGCTTTGGGTGAACACTCACACATGCGGTCAGTACTGCAATAATACACACAAAAAATTCATTTGAAAAAATAAGAAACAAAAGTAAGTATTTGCTAATAATGACAGTCTCATTGGATATCAGATTTTAAAAGTATACAATATCTGCATATTGTTAGTATAATTGGAAATACATTTTCAAACTAAAATAACAAATCTTTATGAAAAAAAAAATATTCAGACTGTTAAAGCAATGACATAAGAAATATTACATGTCCTACTGATGAAAAAAAGAAAATCAGTTATACAAGTCATTACTTAATTACAAGATTTGTATGATAGTGCATTTTTTTATCATTAAAAACATTTAAAGATTTACCAATGTAACAAAATTGAACTAACTTTGTAATTGATTTATTTTGCCCGTTCAACAATGGAACTTCTACATTATTAATCTTCCATGCTCGAGCGTCTCAAGAATGTCTTACATTGTTGAATCATATTTGCATATATGAAATATGTCAAGAAATATTAATTGTATTAAGCAGGTGCTGAAAAGTTCCCAGCCTAACTATTTCTAAACTGACCAAATGAATAAACAGACTAGAATTTTGGAAGAGGAGGGAGGGGGGATTACTAGGTTGAAAACTCTTCAGCACACATTCATAAATTGATACAAAATTTTCCAGCCAACTCTTGTATTGGACAATATTAGAAATATTTCAGAAATATCTTTGAAGTTTATTCAGCTTTTAACGATAGTATCTGCATATACTTGAAAAACTGTTTGTAAAAAAGTGAAAATTTTAATTCTTGGGTTGCAAAAGCAAATATTTACATTTGGAGAAAAGAACAAGAGAAGGTAGGCAATGAATTACTGATGTTATGGAGATTTTTCTGGTAGTTAAATGTAGTGTAGATGTGGCACAAAACCAAAGGGTTCGAGTAACTAATGAGGACTGAGCTGGCTATTCAATTGTAACTGTTCTAGCAAAACCAGCTTGCCAATATTACACCACATTAATGTGCCCCCCACCCATTACTGATGTTATGACTTCTTGAGGAATGCATCAAATTAAGTCAGTCATGTCTCTTTCAAGACATGATCGCCCAAGCATGTATCATGTATGGTACTTAACTGACTGATTATCAAAAAATGCCAGAGAATTTTGCATTCAAATCAAAATAAATGTTAAACCAAGATGATATTACAATCTTCCATGATAATGGGATAAGAGTGAATCTTATTTTCCCAATATTCCTTAGTTTGGTTAAAAAGCATTTTGCATAAGGAATAAGTTCCATAGAGAAAAACAAAAATTACCATGCATGGCAGAGAGCCAATAACTGGAAATATCTTCCCAATGAGGCAAATAGTCTTCATTGATCAGGAGTTTATTGCTCTTAGTTGAAGTGGTCGACAGAACATGGACACGACTAAGAAAAATAATAACTGTCTTCAAAAATAGTTGTTGCTTATCTTCTTCAAGTTCTGGAATAAAAAATATGAAATTATATCATAAAAATATGAAATTATCAAATCTTTTCATAATCTCGTCTTCAAAATATTTAAAAATATATTCTTTGGATCACTTCATTGCATTTATTTTAATATCTTTAAACATTTTCTACCTCTATTCAAACATTGTTTGAAGTTGAATGAAATAAAAAAATTATGTTTGATAAATACTGCATAAAAATTTCCTGAACTTATAACTAATCAAAAGAGATGATTAACATATCTGTTAATACCTATATTATTTAAGAATAAAATACATTCTAAGAGAATACAAATGAAAAATGTATTTTTAACCCAAATTAACCAGCATGGAAAGATGGGAGGATTGCGCAAAAGATATATTTTCATAATAGCTCTCACCTTTGGCCAATAGAGGAAGCTGCAAAAGATTCAAACCCAATAATGATACAGCAGCTCCAAGACTCATCGATTCACTTTCAAATACTAAAAAGAAAAGAAGTAAAATACTAATTATAATGTACTCCTGAATGAAAATGTTATAAGAATCATGTTCCAAATGAAGAGAGAATTTTGCAAACAAACTGAGCTCATCTATAATTTTGCTAAGTGTAAATACAAAGGAGTGAGGTGGTGTAGTTCAAATTCAAGTTGAGGGTGATGTTTACTCATACTAGTGCTTTTGAGAAGGCATGAATCTACATATCCCTGAACCATCATACCATTGTCAACAGCGTAAAAAAGATTATCTACTTAGTATAAATATTCTTAATGCTAAATTTATTTCTCAGGCCCTTAAAAAGAAAGCATTCAAAGAAAGCATATTAGGGTGTTCAGAAAGTAATTATGTTTTATCAATCAAAAGCACAAAAAAAAATTTTAAATAAAAAAATTAAACATTATTTAAACATTATTTAACAAAAATGTAATTTTTGACTATGTATATATTTAAAAAAAAGAAAAAAAAAAAAAGAGAGAGAGAGAGAAAAAAAAATGTTTTTCCCTGAAAAATAACTTTTCAACTTCTTTTTAAACATTCTCTAGTTCTACTGCTTAAAAAAATGACAATGTAAACATTAAATCGAGTGAATATGGATGATGTGTGAAAACTTATCTGAACAATTTAATTTTTTTTCTTGGGTTTGTTTTGTAGAGTCTTCTTTTGCATTGTCACACTCGATTAAGGGTTTTTTTCTGCTTACCTACGAAGGAAACTTTCAACATAATACTTTGTTTATTTGATCAAATTGCTGGCAATAAATGTCTACAACAGTCAAATAAACTCAAAATTTAACATAAACAAAAGTTTCTACTCAGTTATTCTGAAACAGACATACTGATTTTTATCTTGAAACATTTACGAGTAAAAGAACAGATTTTACAAATATTATTACTTTTGCAACTTCAAAAAATAATCTTGTTTCTTTAGGTTTCATTTTATAGTCTCATATTTAAAAAAGAATTGCAAAATAAATTAATATTTATTAAAACAATGTTTTACTATAGTAAAAAACATTTTTATTCTTTCCATACATGATAAAAAAAGAATGCCTATGAATAAGAAGGGTCTGCTTGATTTACAAGAAAATGTTAAATCAACTGGTTGATCAGTGAACAATGCTGAAAAAAAGAACAAGAGTAAATAATAAATTCAAATTTCTAAATACTAACAAAGAGAACTTTTACAACACTTTAAAACCAAGAAACAATTTTTTTGACAGAAAAAAAAAACCAAGAAGCCTTTTATCAGAGACAAAAACATTGTTATATATATCAGAAAATAAATAACAAAAGGCCAAAATATATGAGAAAAATTAAGTCTAGAAACTACACAGAAGTAGAGAGGAAGGAAGCAGCATATTTCTTTTTAGTTTTTATAACTAATATTGTTTAAAACTTTGCATAACATAGGGCATGATATATAAACTGTCCAAATTATATAAAAATGAACACTGACATCTCATTTAAACAGATATATTTACCAAACTTACACGAAAATGTCTTGAAATACTAAAGAGTAAATTTATCCAATAAAAAGACTGCCTAAAGAGTTCAGAATATCAAGCAACTCTTCTGAATGGTCTCTTTTTTAAGTTGGTGAATACTACCAATCCTTGCTTTCAGTTCATCTTTGGTATTACAAGGAGTTTTGTTGATCTCTTGCTCAAATGTACCCCACACATAATCACGGGGGTTGCAGTCTGGGGAGTTGGGTGGCCATATATAAAGGGTGATGTGGTCGTAGAATTGTCAGACAGCAATGATTGGGTATCACATGATTGTGTGACATGGTACAGTCCTGTTACCAGACATAGGGTTTTCCAACAGCCACCCTCCTGACCCAAGACATTACAACCTCAGCAAAGCACTTGATGAAGGCCTCTGTGTTGAGTGTGAGGCACTGCGAAAAGATGAATGGAGGCATAATGTCGCCATCACTAGTGATCACTCCAAACACCATCATGTTGACGAGGTATATCATCCAACTCTTTCTGAATCCTCTGCCCTATCCTTTGATTTACTCTGAAATGTTCATATTGGAGCTTTCAGCATGAATTCCAAACAGCATGCCATTTCCAAATTTCTGGTAAAGTGAATTGCGTCATGGTGCTCTTTTTTTCACAGGCAGTGCCCAACTGACTATGCTATATTGTGCAGTCAACAAAATTGAAAACAATGCATGAAATGAAAAATATAAAATGGTAACAATTTACTCATCACACCCTGCATATCCACAAATATTTAAAAGTTTATTATAAAGGGTAATTTTTAGTTTGACCTCAAGAGTGTATGCATGGAGTATTTTTGGCAATAATGTTAAAAGATCAAGATATTGACAATAATATTTGGCCATTAGCTGAGCTAAAATGCTCATTTAAGCTTTATAACAATATCCGCAAATCTAATTACGTAATTACAATTAAGGTAAATTAAAATTGATTAAAATGTATAAATGCTTTTTATCAACTAATTAAGAAATTATGGTGATAACTTGATTAAAAAATTTTTTTAGAGTTTTGTTAAAATTTTACAAGGAGATTTAGAGATATTTTGAAACAGCTTAATCATTTTTAAATTGTACATTTTAGATTAAAAACATCATTAACAATTGTTCCAATTCCCAATATCAAGACACAAAATAAATGGTACTTAACTTACCAATATTAGACAGGACTTGGGAGAGTTTGTGCATTACACTAATATACAATGGTTCTGAAGCTATCATTGTTGCGTCTGATTCTATCATTTGTACGAGAAGATCACACATAACTTCTACACACAACTGCAAAAAAGTAAAAAATGTAGCTTATAAGAAATTATCTCCCCTTTTATTATATATTTCTGATAAAAGCAGTTTAACGCTTAATTTCTTTCTAAATTTTTTCTCGTCCTATAAATTAAAAACTATAGAAATCCTATACTTGACAGTTTACAGTAAAATGTATTTTTCAGTTCTTTTCAATAATCAATCTTTTTTTACAAGAAATTTATATTTACACAAAAGCAATTCTATTACATTTGCTTGGTATTTATTTGGCCATGTAAAAAAAATTATCTTACAAAATGAAAAAATTCTGAATATTACTACCAAATATTATGGTAATATATTTCAAATGCTAAAGCATTATTTACAATTGTAAATACAATTCTATATAGATTACTGAAAAAATTACTAAATTAAATGATCTTTCGTGATAGGTTTAAATATACATCTAATTAATTACAATTTAAATGTTGCAAATCAATTGTAAGACAACACAAACTACTTAAACATTCAAATCTGTTAAAACTTTCTATCAACTTTATTTTTTCAATAAAATAAAACTGAAATTAAAAAAAGAAAGGAGAAGCGAAAAAAAATTTAAATATTAAAGAAAAAAAACACAACCTGAGTGTTTTCATCTGTTTGGTGTAGTCGGTTTAATCCTTGCAACAAATACTGACCTAATGGAATGTGTGCTCGATATCGTAACAATAATTTTCGACCTTCTCTATCACTGCCTAACTGACACAGGCCTTCAAAAAGGAAGGTCAGTACAACCACATTATCTGGAGTCAGCTTTTCTTCTTCAACTAAACTCAATAAATCCTCACTAGAAAAGAAAAGAAAAGGTGGTTATCAGTAAGTAAAATTTTACAACACAATATACCCATCAAATTGCCTCAGTGTTCATTTCCACATAACAGAATTTAAAAAAAAAAAAGCAAGGAAAAAGGAAAAGATGAAGGAAGAAAGGTAAAAGGTTAGGGAAAATTTGAACAGAAAGAAGAAAGTGATGGAGATAAAAGAAAGGCATTTTTTTTTTTCTGGAGCTGTTACCATTTTGATCATGCAAATGGAGTAAAACTTTAATGTTTTTTTTCTTTTTGAGCTTCACAAACACTTTACATATGAAAATAGGTAGAGTATTAATATATGAATCTATCAAACCTTTTTTATTTAAAGAGATGCATGAGTTTAATAATTATGTGATGTCCGATTTAAACCTAAAAATCCGTTGATATTCTCGTGTTTTAACCAATCCATTCTATGACTTCCTTTATGGATTTGTATGGAAACAATATGCAGAGAGCAAAAGCAAATAAAAAGTTCATAACCTTCACAGAAATTCTCGTACAAGTTATTCTAAAATGTTTACACAGGGATGTATTTCAGCAAAGAATACCGTATTGTACCCATTTAAAGTTCACATTGATCTAACATTTTGATTCTTTCAATTTTTTTTATTTTAATTTCCAGGTTTGTGCTCTATTAGACTATATAAGAGATTAACTTCAATGATGTGAGAAAGACAATGTTTTTAATTGTCTAACAAACTATGACAGGACAATCTCTCAAAAATTATAGACAATACCTACTTCAAATCTTCGCTATCAGACCCACTATTAGATTCAAATGAAATCTAAAACAGCCAAGAGAATTTATATTTTACACTGCAACAACAAATATATGGAGCAGATAAAGGATTTAAGATCACCAGTAAATTGTGCTTAATGTAAATTATACATCTAAATTAAATTTAGATCTATTTAAAAGAACTCAATTGTTGACTGCTTTTTAATAACATGGTATTTACTTGCTTCCACACATGGTAGTTGGGTATGACCTCATGTTTTTGTTTTTCTTAATGTGGGGTACCCATGCACTTTAATGCTGCTGCAAATTCTTGGGATTAGGCATCTCCTAAAGCTCTTTTGTATGCTGTCAAAAGAGAGACACATCAGAGAAATAAAGAGCAGATACTGTACTTTGATCCCAGTCTGAAGGCTATGAACAAGGGCCATATCACTAACACACATAACTAAAAGAACAATATTCATAAATTTTGATTCGGAAAAAAAAAGATTAAACAAAAAATATATCTTAAACTTAGTTTATCAATTTGATTTTGTTTAAAATCATTAGCAATCACCGATTGATAAAATGTAGTGTCTTTTGTGTTAAGAGAGTGAAGGTATAAGATTGAATTAAAATAGCAAGGAAGCAATAATGTGAGTTCAATAACTATTTTAGCATAATTCTTACAAAGTGGAGAGAGGGGGACAATCTTAAGCTACCAGAACCTAGGATAAGCATTTTTTGTTTAGAAATCTGTGTTTGGTTGCCTGTAATTCCATCTGAACAATACAGTGAGGAGATTGCTTCTTTCAAACACAGTTTTTCCTTTTCTCCAGTGAAACATTTTCAAAAGGAATTTTAAAATAAAAACGACACACAACTCTGTATTATTCAACACTTGGCATCTCTGTAGAGGAAATGTAAATATATATCATTTCACTCTGAAGATGTTAATTAGCTTTTAACAAATCTAAATCAACATTCTATAATTCTTCACTGAAGACAGGCATTTTCTCCCAATTGATTTATATTCAATATCCATTATTGAAATGATTTAATCAAAACATTTCTTTTCAAATCACCAAGAAAATTTTCTTGGCAAAGTAACACTAACCTAAACGTTAATAAAACGGGAAGAAGTTGAGAGATTTCTTCTTCTAAAGATTCTCTTTCTTCTCTCATCCATATTCCAACAAGTCGTACACAAGCCTGTATCAATGGATCTGTAGCCTGAAAAATAATAAATAAAATTAACCAATTACAAATTAATATCAGAATTTTTACAATGAGAAATTATAATATGTCTTTATTTTTGGATGAATATAAAAGTTTGTTTCCATCATTATACTCTGCAATCTTCTTGAGAGCTTTTACTGCATTACCCAACTCGGGCATGAACTACCAGGGAAGCAGATATATTTTAACAAAGGTTTAAATTAAACTTAGGCGTCTCATATACTCTGGTTTAGCTGCAATAAACAGACAAGCAACATAAATACAAATAAACTGGAAAATATTAACTGATACACAATATTCCCTGAACATAAAAACGGAATGAGAACAATCTAGCCCAGTAAATTCTATAAAGGGTTTGCATCATAATTTCAAGATGATTACTGAGTATGACAGACAAGTGTTGAAGGTTAGAGAGTAAACAGCCAAAACATTAAATATAACAACCAAGTTTACTAGTTTGTAGATAAAGGTAATCTGATTATAAAGTATACTAGTTTGGAGATAACCAGTTACTCAGTGTATATAAATAAATATACATCTAAAATGTATTTCATCCAAAAACTAACCATAAAATATCCACTTGGAATCCTATCAGCATTTCTCAAAAATATATCATAAAACTTATGAAATTAAACTGCAAAAAGTTATAAATAGAGAAGTACATTGTTGAAATGCTGGAAGACAATTTATATCTTAATAAAATTTAAAAATATGAAGCATTTTTAAATAATTAAAAATGCATTTACTAATAAATGAAAAATTTACAAATAAACATTGTTTACCTTGAGAGAGTTGTCTGCTTTGGCAGTGTCACTAAGGAATATCATGACACATTTTACAGTCTCTTTAAGGCAAGAATGGATCTGAATAATCTGGTTGGCATCCAAAGGAGGACCTTCACTACTGACAAGAAATTTTATGGTGTTTTCAACAAGACTAAAGTAGCCACACAGTAAATGAACCTTTTCCAAAATCTGAAACAAAAACAACAAACTCAGTTCAATGTCTTTCTGTAAACAACTAAATATCTTTAGCTTTAGAAATCTGATACATCTAAATGAAATCCATGTCTGATAAGGTTCAGTAAATCTTGAGATATATATATATATATATATATATATATTAGAAAAGGATTAATTCAAAGATGTTGAATTAATCCTTTTTTAATATATATTTGCTCTGTAATATTTTATTACATGGAGCTCTCTTCCTGTATCATTTTTAATATTAAAATAAAATTTTTAATATTAATTAGGATCAGGTTTTTGGAATTTACCTTCCTGCTTTTTTCCCTTGGATTGAAGTATCTGAATTAAAATATATATATATATATATATTGAGAGAGAGAGAGAGCTGTATAAATTTAGTTTTAACTGGATGCAGATAATTATCAAAATAATCAGATTAAAAATAAAGATTTTTAATCCTGAAAGTGCATATTCTTTAACCCTTTTCATTTACATTACTTCAGTAAAAAGCCTATTTTATGCTATTTGTGATGTGCAAAAATAATAAAAAAAACACTATAATTTGTAACTTACTTTAAACAGGATGTTTATTACTTCAGGAAACAGAACTTGCTGAATAAATCTTTTTTTGTTTATCTGAGAGCAAACAATTTTCAATTTGATTTATTCTCTATAAGCAAACACTTCACCAATTAGAAATAAACTAAAGATCTAATTAAAAGAATGTTTGGTAAATGATCTTAAATAAGCTGAGGTAATTGTTAGTTTTATTTTTAAATTAGTTTTTATTTATTTTATTTTTCAATTAGTTTTTTTATTTTAAAAAGTAAATTATGTATACAATATGTTTATGAACTATATGAGTATTTAAAAACTGTATTTGGGCAGCAATCTCTTATGCGGGTTTCATTAAAAACGACAGACAAGCTATTATGTTTTTTGTATAATTTTTTCATGTGATCTTATGATTATTTTTTTCTTTTCAGAATAAATTATATAAAAATTGTCTAAATGTTTTGTTTTTTTGAGTGCTTTCAGCTATACTTTTAGCCATCATCAAGGAGATTATATATTCTGATTTCAAGGAGATCACACGCACACATTCTGATTTATGACTTTACCAAGACTATTACAGACAAGCAAAAATACAATATAAACAGAAAAAACATTTACATGCATATTCAAGAAATGCAAATCAAAGTTAAGTGTTACCTATAAACACAAAAAAGAACATACAACTTGAACAAAGCAAAACAATAACTGAATTTTTTTTTAAAATAAAAACAAAAATACTTTTTAAATCTTATGACAATTTCTGATGCTTACCTGTTCAATAGGTGAAAATGGAAAAAGCATCCCAATTTCTACAGAGCATAAATTGACTGCTAAGAGGAATGGTCGGTTATCACTAGTATTTGGTGGGATCAGGAATTCTATTCCAAGACTTTCAGCAACCACTGATACTAACATCAAAGTAGACTCCCGCTGTTTCTGACCTGAAATTCAAATATAAAAATATCAAATACAAGTTAGAAATATTTTTAGACATTAAAAAAATGACTGGAGGTGACTAATGTTTTCATTATAATTTAAGGATAAGTAAAAAATAAAAGTAGTCCAAGCAATAGTAATGGGCAGAAATGAGAATAATAAAAGACACCTGCCAACCAATTTGAGGAAAAATAGCTGCAGTCTCATCTTTATAGATTGTATAGAAAATGTTCAGAATAAAAATGAAAACTGGAACAACATATAGGCTTCTATTTAAAAAAAAAAAAAAATTAAGTAGCTAACAAGAAACCCTTTTTATGAAATAAAATCAAGTAAGATACACAACCATTTTTATACCAAAAAGTGAAGGAAACCAACAACACCTATAGAACAAAATCCAAGTAGGTATGAACTAACACTGTTTCTGTTTCACCAGGTCTACTGCTAATATGCTCATGACCATCACTGAGTATATACACCAGGCTCTTGACAAGAACAGCGAAGCCCAAACTGTTACCCTAGACATCTCCAAAGCGTTTGACAGAGTCGGGCATGCTGGCCTTCTATGCAAGTTGCGGGGCTATGGTATAACTGGACAATTGTTCAACCTAATCCAGTTATTTCTTTCTAATCCCACAATTAAGATAGTATTGAACGGACATGCCTCCCAATATTATCACACGAACGCGGGTATCCCTCAAGGGTCTATTCTAGGTCCTACACTTTTCCTTATCTACATTAACAATCTCCCTGATGTAATAAGATCCCAAGTAAGCATATACGCTGACGACACTACAGTTTATTCTTGCTTCAATCAAAAATCTGCCGAGGCAGACAAAGCAAACTTTGCCACCGAGCTTGAAAAGAACCTCCAATCCGTGGTGGATTGGGGTAAGAAATGGCTTGTGAATTTTAATACCTTTAAAACGAAGCTGCTATCTATTAACCATCACAGACAGTCGCTTCTGACCCCATTAGCATGGATCAGGCTAGTCTCCCTGAAAGTAAAACAATGCGCCACCTCAAGTTAACTCTCACAACAGACCTCAAGTGAAATGTCTACATAGAATTCAGAGCTAAATCCACTGCTAAGAAGGTCGATTCTCTGTGCAGGGCCAGGAAGTTTTTCCTGCTGAAACAATCCTGCACATATACAAATCTACCATCCGCCCTTGCATTGAATACTGCTGCCATATCTGGTAGGTGCTCCTGCTATCCACATAAGAGACCTTGATAAAATTCAACGGAGAATCTGCAATGTGATCGATCTCAACTTGGCAGCTCAGATACAGTCACTTTCTCACCGACGCAGTGTGGCTTCCCTGTGTCTCTCCTACAAGTACTTTCACAGCTTCTGCTCTGATGAACTTAGCTCACTGGTGCCACCTATATACAAATTTATTCAAGCCACAAAATTAGCAACGAGGTCCCACCTTTTTAATGTGAAACCAATAAGATGTAAATGTAAATTCTACTCCAGCAGCTTCTTTTCTCGCATTTCCTGCCTGTGGAATTCCCTTCCATTTACTTGCTTCCCCGACAGCTACAATCTCCAAGAATTTAAATGTAAAGTTAATAGTCATCTCTTATTTCACTAACTTGCATCCTCTCTCTCATGCTCGCATCTCATTCTGCAGTATTCTCATTCCTCTCCTACCTACTTCCTGACACCCCCTTTATATCATCACTCCTTTTTATAACTTTCTATGTAACCTCCTGCATAACAGTGGCAGTATAATGCCTTGCTTGCAGCAATACAATAATAATGATGATAGAAAGAAAAAAGAATCAGTCCACTTACCAGGCTATGATAACCTCTTTAGTAGACCTAACATAAAAGTAAACACCACATGAAATAGCCTTTGATCAAGAAAATAATTAGACATGTGAATTAAGGTTTGTGGATTCCAACACCTATGAGACAATAGCCTGTGAATATCAGCATTAATTAAGTGTAGATAGTTTACTTACAGGTTGTGAATTCAATTCCTGGTTAGACAGTGAATACCACATACCTTGGTTCTGTGGAACAAACACTAACAGAGGGGCAATTCCAAGGATGAAATAACTACAAGTTATGTTCCCTAGAAATTATTCAAACTATATATATATATATATATATATATATATATATATATATTTTTTTTATATATCACCCCAAGCAAGGCAGTAATGCCACTGATGCGCAGGGGGGGAGCTACTTAAGAGTAAGAAGATTGGAAAAAAGAAAGCCAGAAACCATATCCTAAACAGGGAACAAGGGATGAGCCTCTTCACCTGTTCAAAAGACAAGGGTGGAGTGTGAACTGGGCGATAGTTTAGTCTATCTACTCCAATTAAGTGTGAGAGGCCATGAATGTTTTCTTTAAAGTGTATATTTATTGTTGTTGTTATGATACATGTTATGATACATTAAATGTCCATAATAGTATTTGTGACGCTACACGTGTTTCAAGTCTAAAATTGACTCTTCAGGCGAATAAATTATGGCTTTACATATTGAGTTCCTTTTGTTTCTGATGACCAAGTTGTTGTTTTATAAATAAGTAAGTAGAAAAAATAAGAAAATAAATAAAATCAGTAAGATAAAATAAATCAAATGTTGGCATGTTGAATGGTCTGTGTTTTTTCACATCAGCACGTGTATAAATGGATAAACAGATGAATGAATAAATAAACAGCTGAATGAATCAAGTGCTTACCCCAATTTGAAATGATTTTGGTCTGGGGTTACCTTCTTAGTATGTTAAAAGGCACCGACATATGTAACTCAATGTAGCATATCTAGAAGAAAACCTATACAACCAAATAGGGCATAAATATGGGGAAAACATAAAAACAAAATTGATGAAATAATGGTAGAGATTCCTAGATGACTGTTTCATCTTTTGGAAATCAACATCGAGGGACATAAACAAACTACACAATATACTACAACACCTGCACCCCAAAATCAAGTTCACGCAAGACTATAGTTATAAAGAATTACCATTCCTAGACATACTCATAAAAAACGAAAACAATCACATCATCACAGACATTTACCACAAACCCACAGACACCCAACAATACCTCCACTTCAAGAGTCACCATCCAAAAAAGCTGTTTAAAATCCATCCCCTATTCCCTAGCACGACAAATTTGCACGATAGTAACTGACAAAACCCTTCATAAAATATGCCTGGAAGAAGTACAAAAAACATTACAAATAAGAGGATACCCCACCTCATTAATAAACAAGGGTTTCCAACTAGCAGAAAAAATACCATTAGAATCCCTCTGGAATCCCATAAACAAGAAAAACACAAAAAGAATACATTCTAGCATACGTTTCCACTCACAACAAAAACAATTCAGAATTATTCACAAAGATCAAAACCCACATGTAATTACTCAACAATAATGAAAAAAATGAAAGAAATCAAAGACAACCAAAATAATTAACAGCAAATGCCAGCCCCAAAATTTGAAAGACATCCTAACCTCATCAGAATTAGAACAACACACAACCAGGGGGTCACAAAATGCAACAAAAAAAGATGTGGAGTATGCAACATAATAATAGAAGGAAAACACTTCCCATTCGAAAACGCAACTACATTCGAAATAAAATCGGATCTGAGCTGCAACTCGAAAAATGTAGTTTACGCTCTATAATGCGAAAAATGTGCAAAGATATACGTGGGAGCAACACAATACTTGAATATTAGAATTTCCCTTCATAGAAGCAATATAAGATTATCACATAACAGGAAATTAGGTTTCCCAACATTTGCATGAATGTAGTGATGGCAAATTCAAAGTTATACCTATATATCAAAACACAGATTATGAAATATTAATAATGCAGGAAGAAAGATTCATAAATAATACAAGCCTTCGCTCAACAAAACAACATGAAAAACACACACAAACACACACCAAAAAACATACATACACACACCAAATTCAAAAGATAACCCCAAACAATAAAAAAAGAACCAGATGACCCATAAAAAACAATTCTAAAACAAAGACAAAATAAAAAAATGCTCACACACACAAAATTCAAAACACTATCAAAGCAATAAAAACAACCAATTGACCAATGAAAAGGATTATAGATAAGCAAAGGCGACTAGAAGATAATTTTAACATACTAAAAAGATAACCCCAGACCAAAATCATTTCAATTTGAGGTAAGCACTTGATTCATTCATCTGTTTATTTATTTATTCATGTAGCGTCACAAATACCATTATGGACACTTAATGTATCATAACATGTATAATAACAACAGCAATATATATATATATACTTTAAAGAAAACGTTCACAGCCTCTCACACTTTTTATTCTATACCAATTTCTCTCATTGGAACGACCCTATTTCTTTTTCCAACATATTATATATATTATGCTCTCATTATGATTGAGCTCTATAGTGAAGAAAATTTTAAAAACAGTTTCCACTTCTGCTACATAATTCATTTCTGAAGAGTCATGCTTAAGTTCTTTCAGTGACTGGCATGTGTATACACTGCTTATACACAACACGTTAAAATTTCCCTTCTCCGATTCCATGCGCCTATGGCTTAGGGAGTAGCAACTCCGACTGACACCAAATCGGCCGAGTTTCAATCCCGGCCAGAAGCAAGTGGATATGTCTAGCCACACTGATGAGCTGTGATACAGCAAAACAGGCTTGTGTGTGGATGACTAATAAAAAAATAAATTAAAATAATATGCATGTATGTGTGTGTGTGTGTGTGTGTAGATAGATAGATAGACAGAGAGAGAGTGAGATAGTTATGTTCCCTAGAAGTTCTTCAAACTATAAATATTAATGATTCTTCACAGAAATTTAGAAACTTCCCAATATTGTCATACTGGTATCTGCTACAATAATAAAAGGCAAAAAGTTTTTACATATTTACATACACTATCTCTGATAATGAGCCCTTTTACACACAAATATAGAAACTATATATATATATATATATATATATATATATAGAAAGAGAGAGAGAGAGTATTTAAACAAGACTACCCATGAACTTGTTTGATTTCATTTAAATGCAGCTAAATGATACAAAATGATGTGGTAACCATAATATTAATTTTATTGTTAATTACACATTTTAATTTGTATTTGCAACACAAGTTATCATAATTATTATTACACACATTATATAATATTACTTAGATATGTGTTTTACTTCTTTCGATAAAATCTAATTGGATTACAAAATTAACAAAAGACAGTATAAGAAAGTTTGTTCTACTAGGTTTCATAGTTAATACATTGCAAATAAATTTCAGCAGCTGAAAAAGTGTAGTCTTTTTCAAAATATCTTTTATTATACATGCTTGTTTCTTCCTCACATTTATTTCAAAATTAGATGGCAATCAACTACTGTGCATCTATTTATTTATCATCACATCAAGTCATGTGACAAATAAAGCCTCTTCACCTTTCAAGTAGATGCTTATAAAAAAAAGAAAAAAGAAAAAAGGAAATTCTAATGTCGTCTCATAAATTGTATAAATATGTTCTGCATATATAAATTTAATAATGTTGTTACAATGTCTTATGAATATTTATTTTTCATACAGATAATAGTTGGAATATAATATGCAAGTGTTTGTTTATATACATGGATAGATATAAGAATGTATACTGAAAACAAATACTGAATTTCCTCATAAAAACAGTTCTATCTGAAAATCCCCTTGTCCAATTTTAATTTACACTCAACAGGATTTCAAAGTACATTATTAGGAACCTTTCCAGTACTTTCTGAAATTTTCCATTTGTGACAAGTCATCTCAGCATCTGAAAAACTCAGATTTTTGGAGGTTTTTGAATTTCAGATAAAGGATATTCAACCTGTATATAGATAATACCTCTGGAATTTATTGACTATAAAGAAATGGAATGGCTCTTTAAGTCAAATTGTCAGTATTTAGATCCATTAACACCTAATACTGATAATCAATGGAATATTAAAGGAAATTATTTTAAACTTTCTTAGTTGCACTTCAATTCATTTCTTTATCTACTGAAAGACAGTTTCAAGCACTAATAAACTTTGTTTATTAACCTCACTATATCAGTGGTCAATAAATATATATCTGGCTGTTACAATTATGAATCTATTTTTGGAAGGAATATTTGTTAAACCTAAAAATATCATTTCTCAGCATATACAATAAGAGTCAGGAGAAATTCAGCAGGGAGTTTTACTTCAATGTAGTAACTGCAGAGAAAGTCAAAAATTATTATAATGAACATTTATTAAAGGTTTATTGTCAAATCAAATAAGGCAAAAGCTGTTTGAGAACAAGATATTTGACTACCTATAGAGACTGCTTATAACCATGCACTCACTCTGAAGATGACTGGCCTTTTCCTACATTCAACCTGATTCTGTTAATGCTTCTGACTTTACAATTTTAAGACTTAAATAGTTTTTACTAGATATTCTAGTTACTCTAGCTTCTACTTAGAGTCAGAAGTACTTCTTTTATAGTTTACAATATATGAGACCAACATGTCCTGCAAAGAACACTAAGAAAGATCATTCTTCTAGAGTGTGTAGATTTTCAAGAAATTCAACTTTAATTGCAACTGGCAATGTGTCCTACTTTTTTGTTAACGAGTTTTTCCAGTTTCATGTGTAGTTTTATTTGGCAAAGTTCATGGAAAACTAATGAACATACAAATAGATTCTGGTAGCTCGAGGCCTGTTCCTATTTTCTGTGGTAATTTGAGAGTTTTTCACTTTACTGTCAAAGCTTTTAGCACATGATCAAAAGTAATATGTTCAACTCTTGATGAAGTTGCCATTTGTAAAAACATTTGGTATTATGTCAAAATTCAATTTTTTTTACAGAGGTAAAAATTCCAACTCAATATCAGATCCAACAACAGCAACAATCTGTTAAAGGTTGTCTGAATAATTGACGTGTTCCAGCAAACAGATACTAATGAGAAAATAAGTACTATTTTTTTTTTTGTTTTTTTTTATTTCATGTTCAATACTAGAATTAGAACAAATGAAAAATTTACAAAGTGGTAGCTGGAACTATCCTGTTTCAGTTATGATTAAATGTGCATTGCACAGGAAAATGGAATACCAGTGTTTATATCTACTCCTCTATTACCAATGTAAATGAGTTTCTATATTGCTTTATAACTTGTGTCATCCAGAAAGTACAAGAAAGTTACATTTTAGCAGAAACAAAAATATGCCATGCTCTATAGTCGATATCAATACAGTGATCATGTTGCAGGTGCTCTGGAATTAAACCCAGATTTGCAAAGACAGATCCTCAAACATTAATAAAGTCAAACAAACCCTTTGAAAGAGTGAACATAGATTTTAAAACACCTATGCCTTTAACTTCTCATAACCATCTATGTGCTATGTCCTTCAGGACATGGGCGATCATGGCTCTCCAATTAATGTGAACTGTGGTCAATAACTGCTCCTGTTTCTCATTCATGTTCCTTTGGGCAATAATTTTATACATCCTGTTAGCCTTCATTTTCTTTGTAATCTTTGGTAATCTGGCATGTATACACTCTGATTGTAGTTCAACTTTTATACCTGAAGATCTGAAACAGTTTCGGTATTCTGAAAATGTAGCTACAAGTCAAAATATGGTATTTAATCCTCAAGACAATGGACAAGCTAAACACTATAACAGAATCATTTTGCAAACAGACTGTTCAGCAATGCAGTCACAAAATTTTAATCACACGCTGGAAAGTTGTCCAAGACACTTTTTACTGTGTTCATTTGCTGATGTCATCTATTGACATATCTTCTCAAATGGTCATTCCACTGCCAAAAGAAATCATCTTCTGGGAATTTTACACCATACCAGCTAACCAAAACAAAACTGGCTCTCTAATACAGTATCAGTAAATATGAGCACCAGTTATACTCATGGTTGATCTGTGGATGAGAGACGACAGAGTGTCTTCATAATTTTGTTCCCATAAGTGATTCTTGATTCCAGTGAAAACCAGACACCATTGAACTACACGCAACTAATAAGATGATCAGTTGTTATGGGTGCCCTGACATCCTGCCCTGTACTGGTAGCACTTTTCCAACTGCAAAGGGTTGAATTTTCTTGGGCATGCCAACATTTTCTATTTGATTAGTCAAAGAAAACAGTCAAACAACAATTCCTGCAAATACAGTCTCTCTTTATGTACATTGATTCACAAGGCAACAGAATTTACACTACATATGGAAAATTATCAGTTGTAAACTTCTCTTGACTGGTGATGAATGTGGAGAATGAGTGTTTTATTTTTTTATGGTGTATCAACCCTTTGTGGGCGATTTAAAGCTAAAACATATTGGATTGTAAAATGTTTTTTTTACAAGTGAATATTGCATTAAAGATTATTTTTCCAGATAGTAGTACTACTATTTAAGCAATAGCTGGAGGAAGAAATAGATTCATATCTTGCCCAAGTATATTTATGCATAAGTGAATGTAACCAACCCAACTGCAATTTGAACTCAATTCTGATTTCTTATTCTGGCTCATGTCCAAACTGATTTCACACCTGGCAACTTTTAAAATCTGCACTGGAGACATTTGGCTCCAAAGGGAAATAATTTAATTCTTCATTGTTAGCCTATCTGTCATTTTCCCCAGGGATGTGTGGCTGGTGTAATGGACATGTTTTTAAATTTTAATGGTGTTCTTTTAAAGACTCCTGTACATCATAACAGGTAGTAAAATAATGCATTAAAATGTAAATCTTTAAAGAAAGAAAAAAAAAAAAAAAAAAAAGAAATCACACACACACACACACACACAAATTCCTCATCAATAAGCACTCATAAGGATACTATAAGAAATTTTGGGAGAATAAATCTAAATTTATGCTCATCAGCCTCAACAAAATGGTTCCATATTTTTTTTAATATTAAGAAAAAATAAAAGAAAAAAAGAAAAACATATATGGAGATAATTAGAATGTTTTACTAAAATACTTTAATTTAAAAAGAAAATTACATACTTACCTAATTGACAACAGATTAATTCTACTAATGTATTTACCAAGTCTTGAGGCCATGAATGGGAGTTCTTGGGAATAAAATCCTTGAATAAAAAATAATTTTAAACTTGATCTGGTTTCAAATAACTGAAACAAATCAATATCAAATTAAATATTTTGGACGAAATCTGATATTGATTATCACTGTACATGAAAAAAAAGTCAGCCATTAGTAGTTTTTTTTTTTATCTGATATTATATTTAAATTTGTTATGTAGATATGATTTCTGTATGTCTCTCATCCTAGTATAATATTTTAAAATAACACTTGATAAGTTACTGTCAAAAATTACTTTAATTTTCAGTAAAGTAAATGAAATATTTGTTTTTATTCCATCTTCATCCTGTTTTGATATAAAGCTTCAGTTATGGAACAATTACAGATTGTAAGTATGAATACATTTTCAAACTGATAATCCTACAGTTCATGAATTTCTTTACATACTTGGTTTCAACCAGAATAATAAAAAATATGTCTTATCTAGAAACTTGGTTACTATGGAAAATATAATAGACTGTATTCTTGACTTATGTTAGATTAAAAGTAGATTCAAATTGGTAATTTTATTTAATATATACCAAAGAAATATACTAGTTTATATATAACATAGTGATGATCCACTTTACTGTCTTAATATGTATAGAAAAAAAACTACTAAAAAGTTGTAAGTTTAAAAATGTATTTTTTTGACAGTATTTATTTATTTTTATTATTATATTTGATATTTCAGACCGTCCTTGGCCTTTCAAGAGAAACAAATGATTTTAAAATTTTAAATGAATTTTAAAATCATTTGTTTCTGATGAAAGGCTGAGGACGGTCTGAAATATCAAATATAATAATAAAAATAAATAAATACTGTAAAAAGAAAAAAAAATACATTTTTAAACTTACAACTTTTTAGTAGTTTTTCCTAGTTTTTATATATATATATATATAGTGATGATACAGTGAATGAAAGTCTTGTTCTTCAAAAGAAAAAGTTAGTCTTTGGGTTGGACAGTGTGATATGTACACACAGGAAAGTAAACAGTTGAATTCTTGACTTCATATCTTATCAGCAGTGATAACTAGTGTCAGTGACAGAAAGGAATAAGGAAACTGATTGTTTGCAGTGTGTGTGTGTAATTATATATATATATATATATATATATACACACACACATACACACTCATATTTAAACATATAAGCATCATACAAAATGTATTGTACAATGTGAGGGAAGAATACAAGAGAATATGGAAGAAAGAATATTTGTGTGCAATGGCCAGTGGCAGCATCTTATGAGGTTTTGTTCTTGGTAGGTAAAGTGGCTCTTTGTTTAACAAGAATTTTGTGTAGGAAAGCTGGCCATAGATTCTTCTAAAAGGCTTCATTGTGCAGCTGATAAATAGTTCTCTTGATAAAAAAGGCACTATCTTTCATGACTCTTGTATTTATCATCCAACAGATTTTTGGCACACTATGCTCTACTTGGCTATTCTACATTCTAAAATGTCATTAAAATTAAGTATGACTTGTTTCTTTTTAAAATTTTCTAAAATCTTAAATGTATTGTTTTGCAGACAGTAACTCAGTATGTCTATCATTTTCTTTAGATTCTACATGACTTTTCATTTTATACTACTTTCTGAAATTGTTCAATTTTACTTTTAAAAAAAGATTTTTGGTTTCAAATTTTACTGAATTTAGAAATGTTTATGTTCAATTTGAACACAAATGATATTACTCACTACAATACCATATTTTGTGATATATATTATCATCCTTCTTTCCCTAACAAAAACAAAAAAAGTGAGGCTCAAAAATATCTCCCAGATCTTACCTTTGAATTTGAAGTATCTGATAGACTATCAATATTTATTATACCTTACCTAATTCAATACTTTAATATAAATAGAAAAGTTTTATACACAATCAAATATGGTAATTTGTGATAACCAATTTGAACAAAAATAATTTACTATCTTTTTATAAAAAGTTTTTGAAGTAGCAGCTCTTGCTCACAAAATCATGAACAATAAATCTCTTAACATAGACAAGTGTCATACAAACATACCAAGAAAATGATTTTTGAAGGAAATTTCTACTTAATGAAAGACAATATGTATATATTAAAATGTACTTTGATTTTGTTTAATTTTTAGTAATCTGCATTATTCAAAAGTATTAATTCCTCTTTTACTTCATTCATTTTTCAAAAGACATTGAAATTTTGTGCACTTAGTAACCTTGAAAACTTGTAACTTGTTCATGAATGTCTGAGAATTTTGCCTGGAAATAAAGAAATGAATTGATGATGTGCAGATGTCAATTGCTTTGTTGTAGTGTTTCTCAGTTTTTTGTGAAAAATAAACAGGATGAATGAGAAAAATAAATTTATTTACTAAATGGTGAAGTTCCTGAGGTAGTCTACCTTGTAGGTGACAAATGCACAGTATCTTTCAAAGCAAGAATATCTGTACACAGCCACTTGACACACTAGCATTTAAATATGGTTTGGTAGGTGACACTTTTGTACTTGTCTGAGCAGACAACACAATCTGGTTTAGAAAGTTTACCATTGAGAATGCATTTCAAATTAAAACATGAATAGTGCACCCCCATTACCAGTTTTTCAGGTGCAGACATCAGTCTTAAATACAATTGCAGTGCATAGAGAAGCTTCATCACTAATGCTAAATTCCTGGTATCATTGAGGGTTTTCAGGCCTCTGAAAACAAAAATCCCTCTCCCAGGTAACCAAACCAGAAGCAATCAACATTCCCACCCCAAGCTTCTTTTAAATAAATCTGCAAATTTTAGTACGAGTTATTTATTGGTTTGATTCTTTTTGGTTTTCAGCCAATGAAAATTGGTTTTAGAGTTCCTATGGTTTCCATTTGCCTACTTAATATTATTAACATTCCCAGATATTTTTCCTTTCAGGTAAATGATTTTTTATTGATATACTAGATATACAGAAGAGAATATAAAATGCAAATGTAGAGATCCAAACAAGTGTCATCATAGAAATTGTCAAAATATGGCTTGTCAGGCAATAGTGCAGAGCAAAAGCTGTCAAAAAAAAAAAAAAAAAAAAAAAAAAAGAACTTATATTGGATCAACAGAACAACCATTTAAAAATAGATTTTATAATCTTGGAGACAGCAAGATACAAGATGAATACAGTACTTTCAAAGTACTCTGGAAATTAAAAGAAAAGAATGTGGAGGTATCAGTAAAAAAGTGAGCTGCAAAAAATGACCAAAGTTTTGCATGTTATGCCTGGAGGAGAAATTGACAAGAATTTTGTATAAACAATCTAGAAATTTGCTTAGCAAGTGATCTGAATTTATCACAAAATGCAAACATGAAGAGAAGTTCTTAAACAACGGGAACCTGGAGTCAGAGATTGAGAGAAACAGAAATAATATAATATATATATATATATATATATATATATATATATATACACACACACACACAAACAGTGGGGTGAAACAAATATTTGTACACATGAAAAATTGTATTTTAATGATTGTAAAACCCTTAACTGAAACAAAATTCGATATAATTTATGTATAAAGATACATACTACTAAAAAATAATAATAATCTCAAATAATTCTTATTCTAAAAGAAATTAATGCATTATTTTCATTTTAAGGGTGAAAAAGTATTCGTAAAAAACAACAAAAGCATATTAATTTAATACTTTGTGGAATATCCTTTATTCAGTTCAACCCCTACCAGTCTATTCCTGTACGTCTCAACTAATGATTTGCACACATTGACTGGTATTTTTTTCCCATTCTTCTTGGCATATTGTCTTCAAATTCTCAATATTTTTGGGGGCTCTTTTCACAATTTGAATTTTCAAATATCGCCATAAATTTTCAATTGGGTTCAAGTCTGGGGACTGACTTGGCCATTGCAAGACATTAACGTTACTTTCAACAAACCATTTCTTTGGAGATCTAGCAGTATGCTTAGGATCATTATCTTGTTGAAGAATCCAATCAGGAGGTAGCCAAAGCTTCTCAACAGAAGTTATTAAATTGTCTTGCAGAATTTTCTGGTAGCTTTCGGCATTCATCTTACCATTTATTACTGATATTTTACCAACACCTTTTGCAGAAGAACAGCCCCATATCATGATGCTGCCACCACCAAACTTTACAGTTGGCACAGTGTTCTTTGGTAAGTAAGCTTCACCGTCTTTCCTCCACACATGATTTTGATAATTATGATCAAACAACTATTTTAGTTTCATCAGTCCATAGTATCTTTTCCCAAAACATACGTTCTTTATTCTTATGCTCTTTAGCAAATTTTAACCTAGCATCTCTGTGCCGTTTCAAGAGTAGTGGAGTCTTCCTTGGGCTACGTGATTTCAGACTGTTTCTGTATAGATCATTACTTATTGTACGTTTGGTTACTTTAATCCCAGATGCACTCAGATGTTCCTGCAGCTCTTCTCGGGTAACCTGTGGATTTTGTTGGATCTGGCGTCCTAATATCCTTGCTGATCTTGGAGAAATCTTCCTCGGAGCACCTGTTCATCTTGGGTTTTCAATGCTGTTACGAGTCTTAAACCGTGCAATGAACGAAGCAATTGTAGTAAAAGGAATTTTCAGGTTGCTAGAAATCGTTCTATAACTATTCCCATCTTTCCAAAGAGACAAAATCAGTTGTGTTTGTGAAATAGTCAATTCTTTCTCTTTAGGCATTATTAGAACCTTCTTGTAAGACTGTCTATTGCAGAATGTTCTGATAGTGGCTAATAGCGTTAACTATAGCTTCTGATAACATTACTTGAAAATTCTAGAAAATACTACCACAAAATATTCGTTAAAATTGATTTGTACGAATACTTTTTTCACCCCTTAAAATGAAAATAATGCATTAATTTCTGTTAGAATAAGATTTGAGATTATTATTATTTTTTAGTAGTATGTATCTTTATACATAAAATATATCGAATTTTGTTTCAGTTAAGGGTTTTACAATCATTAAAATACAATTTTTCATGTGTACAAATATTTGTTTCACCCCACTGTATGTATATATATATATATATACACACACACACACACACACACTTCAACAGCAATAATTCTTTCAAACATGTTTGGTTGAATAATATTGAAAGTTCTGTCTATCAATATTTTCTTTAAATTTTCAAATTTTGAATTAGTTGTTTTATGTTATCAACAAATTTATCAAAGTTCATATTTATTTTATATTGTACTATTCCCCTACCAGTACTTTTGAATGTTGCTACATTTATTTTCAAAGATTGGATTGTGTTATGTTTACATAACTGTTTTTGGTTAATTCAGGTGTTCTTACATTCGCTGGAAACAATTTCAAGTCACTCAAGGTGGTATTATTTAAATAGTCAAACTGAAATTTTTGTTTTTAAAAACATACTTCAATATAAAATCCCTTATAGAGAAAGATTCCTCATTTAACATTAGCTTCTTTTTTATTCCAATATTCTAGATAAGAGTCTAATTGGCAAACTTCTTAAAGCCTATTTACAATCTACAGAGTTTTTCTGCATTAACCGAAGTATAGTATAAGGCTCTTCACCCAACAAGCAGATAGTCCACATGTAAATAATGATAACACTTCATGCCAGAAATAAAGACATACTTTCTCAGCTCTTTCATATTGTAAAAGAAACAAAATGGTTTGGAAATCTACTTACTGTGGAGACACTTGTTAGAATGTTGGATAGCTTATCACAATAGTTGAATTTTTCTAACTCCTGCAAAAAGAGAAAGAGAAAAAATGGATTAGCTTTTGTTTCAGAAAGAGTAGTCAATTTTTAATACTCACTGCTTAGGAAAAAAACATGTAATGCTTGAAATTAATTGGATCTACTTATAAAGATTTGGATTATATTTTTGAGCAACACCAATAAGATGGAGAAAGGTTATCTGAAAAATGTCTATCGTCATACAGTGACTAGTTTTTGATAGATTCTGTGACACAATGGATTTAATATGAAAATTAAAATAACAAAAGACCATCTTTAAATTATAAAAATAACTAGTGAGAGGATCAATGGGATATGATTTAACCATCATTGAAGCTTTTGGGGACCTTACCAGGTCTTTTCAAGATGAGCAGACTGAAACAGGTCCAAGAAAGCTGTTTTAATGAAAATTATACTGCAATAAAAACTAAATCAGAAAATGAAAAAAATTGTAAGAGAGAAAAATAAGGCACAAAAAGCCATAAGGTTTGCTCTACTCATAACTCTCCAAAGAAAGATTACAACTAAATTGTAGCAGAAAAATTAGTTTTTAAAGCAGTCTACTTGAATTATGAATATGATTGACCTGGTGCAAAAACACTTCACTAACCTACAATGCTGGCAGTGGAGGATTTTTTCTTCCTTCCAAAAACAGAATGTAACACAGAAATATTTTGTCAACAAGCTAATTTGTCATTTTCTTCTGTATAATATCTGAAAATTCTGAAAGGTCTCAAAATTTGGTTGGTAACTCCAAAGATTTCCTGATTGAGTCACAAAGAAATGTTTCTGGAATATCATATCATTAATCACTGCAGTAATGTTGATTACCACAACAGACCCAGATAGTTATTCTCTTATTTCCGAGAAAACCCAACAGGGTTCCATTCATCAATTTGCTAGCTGATCATCCAAGTTTCCCAGATTAAGGAGAAATTCATATGCAACTGGCACAAGTGAAAGATTGAGGATATCATTTTTCTATAAATTTACAAACATATCAGCAAATACCTCAAAATGGATTTAGGTATTTCTGAACATAGCTGAATTTCCCAATAGTCCAAAGCAGAATGAGATTTGAACTCTAGAACATATTGCCTGCCCCTTTCTTCACCAGTCAGTTTGACAATGTAAAAGAATGCTTATTTACTACACTTCAAGCACCCAACATGCAGAAGAATTATCAAGTTTGTTCATACAGTATCATTTTCTGTTTTTTTTTCCTCATGCAGTCAAAAACATTTTCTTCAAAACAAAATATCCAACCTTTTAGCATTTATCTACTAGAATCATCAAAACAAGTATCCTGGTGGAATCCCTATCATGCTGGCATTTGAAAATTCTTCCCAGAAACAGCAATGGCAACAAACAATCTCCAAAACTCATGATGACATATGGCAGTCAACTGATCAGCTTACACACAGGTACAGCACATAGTAAAGTATCTCTCCCTAGCAACTCGGACATCAAATATTAGAAAGAGAGAGCCTGCAAATTACCTGTAATTCACAGCTAATAAAGAAGCAGGTAGATAAGAGGGGTAGATGTAGGAATTGAGTGATTGATAGAGGCTTACAATTATCCAAAATACAAAAAGAAAAAAAAAAACTATCAGTATAATCATATGACTATATTACATATCACGAACTTGTTACTATAAACATTATATTTAGTGAATATATATGTTTGAGTAGGCATCTTCATTTATTTTTTTTAAGTGAAATTAATAGCCTAGAGATCAAATGAAAACATGTAACACCCACTCCTATCAGCCTATGGTTCCCCAAAACAACAAATAGCTTCTCTTTCTCTTCTCGGTCATCTACAACATTCAACAATTAATGGTTAATTGATGACTGATGAATTGATTTCTTTAGTCCTTGATTCGTGCTGCACCACGTTGTGATTAATTGATCACAAACAGGCTGAGATTTATCGTCAATATCCCACCTCAGCTTGATCCGAACTAAATCAAGGCATAGAGTAATAATAAAAAAATTAAATAATATACTCAGAAAAGCATGAGGAATAATAAAAAAATAAAAATATATAACGATTTATCTCAAGTATACAACGACTTTTTAGTAGTGTACATGCAGGGTTGCCAATCTAAATTGTCCCCAAATCGAACATGACACTTGGTTAAACTGATAAAGATTGGCTGAAGTATAGTTAATGAAGTTTGTTCAGTTGATATTTGGTAATTTCTTGGTAAGTCTGACTCAAGAATGATGCGCCAGAGTTACGCTTAGGCAGTAGTACAGGTGGTCAATCTCCGCCCATCCTCTCAGCCCGAGTCTCAGATCTTCCTGTGTCTCTTGGCGCATTCAATTTTATTGATATCAACCCCAAACTGGTGCAGAGGCAAGGGGAGCAGGGGTTGGTAAATTATATTTTTAACATGGTTGTCTTCCCCTTTCTTAGGTAATGGTTGCAGGCCAGTCCCCACACCTCCTCTGTATTGTTTCCAAAAGAAAAGAAAATTTTCTGGTTTCCTTTCCCCAGGTGAATCATTAATCACTGGTGAATTGTTTTAGCCCAAATAAATTTCACCATCTAAATTCCTTTCACATAGTTTCAGATCTCGAACACCTGACTTTTTCATCGAGTAAACTTTTTCTCACCTTTTTAACTGACATTTTGGGTTTTTACAGTTTCTTTCATCATCCAACTGTCAACATTTAGATTAGATTTGTTCCCAGCCAGACATCTGACTTGTAACGGAGTTTCAATCCCTGGGGAAATTTTTATACTGGTTAACTCTTTTCATGAGGTATGTATCAGTATGCCTCTCTATATATTTAAGTAATAAAATTTATTATTAATTACCAGCAACTAAATAGTGTCACAAATATGCCCCCCCAACAAATCAAACATTTATTCCTTTTGTAATCAGGGAATCTGTTTTCATAGGTAAGTGTGCTCTACCATTAAGCTATGAGAATCCATTACAGTAAAGCAAAGCTCAATTACCCTACTTAAGAGAGCTTTAGTTTGTTGTAATGGTTTCTTGCAATTTTTATTGTAATAAAAAAAATAATAACTGATTAAAAACATCCATCATTTAAAAATATTACAAAGTACAGATATTGACTAAGTTTGGTGTGCTACATGGGCACATTAACAGCAGCTATGGTGATAAAAATTATGTTATGCCAGCCTTACAAGTAAAGAGAAACAAAGAAAAAAAACAGCACTTGAATTCCTGAGATTTTGCCTAGATTCAAACAGTGGGCAATGCACAACTAACAAGCAATCTCATAACTTTATATTATGTCATGCTATGATCTTTGTTATAGTAAAAATAAACATAAGATTAACATATTTTTTATTTTGATATCTTCAAGGTGTTTAATATGAAGTGTTAAGTTACCAGTTTTTCCATCCTTTTCAAAACTGGAATGATAACACACAAGAGAATAATTTTAAAGGATGTATTAGAAACAGAAAAAAAAAACTATCAATTGATAACCATTCAACAAAATTCATGATAATGTAAATTAAATAGAAGACTTGGAATAGTAAGAACAAACTAGAGTAAAACTAAAGATAGTCAAACACAATCATTCTATTTTTCAATGTAAAAATCTTAATTGATCATATAATTTTTGCATACCAAAATTCAAAAAGGAGAAATATTTCTAGGTATCCTAAAGTGGCTAGCTTACACTGCAAAAATGGGTCAAAATAGTAAAATCTTCAAGTTCAACTGACAATGTTTTTAAATTTATTTTGATAAATGAGTATGTAAAGAAAATTGAATGTTTTCTCTTTATAAAGATACAATTCCTTCACTTGTGATAGTTTTTATGCTAGGTCTCTTTGAATGAGGTCATGTTTCAGTTTTTTTTTCACATTTCAAAATCAGAGAACTTTATACTTATGTTTTGAAATTTGCTGTGCTCAAAGTTGTGTGTACCTATGCATATCAAAATAGGTTCCATCTTAAAGAAAATAAAACACACATCAGTTTGGTTGACTTAAAATTTGAAAAGATGAAAATTTGAATGTATGAAATACCAGAGAAATTCCCTTCTGAAGAAAAAAAAAAAACAACACCTTCTTATAGAGTAGGTACATTCACTCGATTTCCAGTAAGCAAAATACTCTGTAATGTATTTTTCAAAAAGAGATGATATTGACTAGAATCGATTTTTTTGTTATTTTTTTCTAAAATAGCTGATTAGCACCCCTTTTTATTTTTAGCCATCTTAGCCAAAGCATGTCCTCTTTTGGTAGTCTTTCATCACAATGTAATTTTCTTTATTAAAGAATTTCCAAAAATAAAATATACCTTATTGAAACTACTTGAGGAATATTAGCTGATTTAAAACAAATATTATTTACTTCAAGTTAAAAACAAACAGTAGCAGTGATTCATGCATCTTTCAACACCCAACAAACACTTAAAAAACACTGATGTTTATTGCTGTCCTGTGGAGACCGTCTATTAAAACATAAGTTAAGAAAATGACAGGTGAACTCTTTAATATAATTTTTAAGTACTCTGTGACTTTAAGAATGTTTAAATATTCTTCATAATCTAATTTTAAATGTTACTTCAAATTTACTATAGCCCTTAAACTTATTTTCTGATAATATCATGTGTGGTCAGCCATACTTTCAAAATTGGCATGTTTTGTACAGATGAAAAAATAAAGAATTGTTTTTAAAATTTTAGTGCATGATGATTTTTATTAAGCTTTTCAATTCTTGCTTAATAAATATGGTCTTCACTTAAGAACCTAACAAGAACAAAGTTTTAAAGAATTTTTTAAAAGATTTTTTAAATAAAGATACAATTTAAAGAAAAGATGAAAACAAGTCTTGTAAAAATTAATTATTCAGCACAATAATGCCCTTAATATATATTATCTATAAAAGCTTACCTTATTAAATGTCATAGGTTTATTGCATTTTTAGAAGCAACTTTTAAAAAAAATTAAAATGAATTTAAAAAATAAATTAAAAAAATATAGATGAATTACATTCTCCAAGGAAACCTGCATCTAACTAATGAAACAAAGTTTGAAGAAATTTCATGAAATTAAGTTTTAAGTAACATATGTAAAAAAAATAAAAAATATTTTTACCAAGATTTTGTAATAATTTCATAAATAAATTCATTCATTTATGAATAAGCCATGAAAGTTTCATTAAAATCTGACAATTTGATTTTTTGCAAGATTTCCCAAAGTAATACGTTTTTCACTGGAAACAAAGGTACGAACATTCCCATAGTCAGCTGGTATACTGCTGATGAAAAAAAGGTTTTTGCATGGTTCTGCAAACTATCTTAATACATGGATGGAACAGTCAAGATTGATGAAGCAAGCTCAACAAACATTAAACACAGCCAAAAAAATTTTAGCCACTAAAAGAGATGATTTAAGAGCCTTTTTCGTTTTTAGATTCTTCCCATGATGTTTCTTTGTAGCTGATGAACTCACTGCCCTTGAAATTAGATCACAGGAACTTGAAGACCCAGTGTCTAACTATGGTAACTGCGATTAAAAAGAACCATCCCAGGTGATCTTCAGCTATCAGACAAGGCCAATGCTTTGCTACTATGATTCCAGTTTTTGCATTGGTCAAGTCATTGACATACATCTCCAACCAGTGCAATAATCAAATTTTTAGCTCCAACTAAGGGTAGAAACTTATTTCCGATGACCTTTGGTCGATGCCATTGCACAAGGCGAGTCAACTTTTATTTTAAGATGGGTTTAATGCCAGTTTCAAGTGATGATAGAATCTGGAATATCCCAGAAATATTGGTTATAGAAGCCTATAAAGAAATTCAGACTGCAAATCAGCATCAGGAAAAGAAGAGCAGTAGGGTTGTTCAAACTGCCCAGAAAGTCTTTTTCATCAGTTCCAATAAATGTAGTTTTGCTCATTTCAATTTTTTCTTGTTTATTTTTTTAATATATAAAAAAGTTTTTAAGAGTTTACAATAAGTATTTGTTTGAAAAACTAACAACTTATTTCTTTTATATAACAAGTTAAAGTTTTTGACCTTTTTGGGCAAGTCAAAAATTGTATAAATTTACAAAAATATCAAATTTATGAGAAAAAGTTTAAATATCATAGACAAAATAACTTTTGTTGAATTCCTCATTCAAAAATGAGTAACTTTTCAAAGTTTCAGCCTTGTAGAAAGCAATGGCAACCTACTGCAGGATAATCTTCTGCCCAGTCAGTCATGTCTCTTTTGAGACATGATCACTCAAGCATGTATCACGTATGGCACTTAACTGACTGACCTCTTACTAGATACTTTTTTTTTTTTTTTTTTTTTTTTACAGCAACTTCAAAAAAGTACATTTTTTTTTTTTTATCCAATCAAATTTTACTTCTGCCTGTACTTAGATTGTGAAATCAGAGTTGTTTTACAGATGTACTCCTATGAAAAAAAATTTCTATAAAATAATATGAAACATTAAAGAAGTTTCAATGATTTAATTGGAGAATTGAAATTTGTATGAATGGTCAAAGTAGCCTTCCTGTCCAATTTTTGCCCTGTTTTTAAGATGAAATATGATTTTTGCCAGTGTTTAGACTAGTCTTATCTAATAATTATTATTTTCATTAGTCTTATCTTTCTTTTACGACTTAATGGTATTGCATTTTTAATGATTTTTCACTAATTTGAAGCCTGCATCTTCACATATACGCTGTTAAAATAGGCTTCTGGCTCGCTCGCACTCTAGATAGAAAACTTGCCAAACTCTGGTCATGATTCGATTGTTAATTGAGCTAGAAAGACAAATTTGGTACCATCTTTATATGTTTTGTCAAGCTCTATATACTTACAACAAAATCTTACATATATTAAAAATAAGAAAATTGTTTGGGATACCTAATATTACCAAAATTGTAGTATTATTACTTTTCATAAAATGTTATCTAAATGCTATCTAAAATTTATTTAAAAAAAAAAAAAAAAGAAAAGAAAAAGCTGTTTCTTCACACAACCACCCAAATCTTACTGAGGGTAATAATACATTCTAAATATAAGGTAGTAAAACATTTTCAGCATAAATCACTTTTCAGAATATAACCAAATGACCTAAAATAGTAATGAATAATTAAACAAACCTTGCTCTCAGAAAATCTTTTACAAAGGAAATCCAACAAGTGATGTAAACCTTTTTCATTTTTCTTCCAAATCTTAGGCCCAGATGTGGAACCTAGCAATTGTAAAACTTCCAATGCTCTCTCATTGCCTGAAAAAGAAAAATGAATTCATAGAACAATGAAACAGAGATTGTTCATTTCATATACTTTAAAAGTAATTTTATAATTTTATATGTAAGTGGTGTTGTATGTTATCTTAAAATATAAAACTAATGAATCATTTTATACTAACATTTTTTATTATTATTCCCAACACATAAGAGTAAGAAAGATCATCAATACGATTACTGCCATAAAGACACACAGAATGAACCAAGAAAATAAAGTGAAAGTTTTAACTAATGTTTAAGACAAAGCAAAATAAAATTTTTGCAATGTTAGAAGGAAGGAAAAAAAGATTTAGATGTTTTGGGGAGATTCCAGTAGAGCATCTGCTGGTATCTTTAGCTTTGTGCAAAAGATAAAAAGTTTTAAGTGGATCACAAACCTCAGGACAACATGCATTTTGTTGGTACATTTTGTGATTGAATTGCAGCCTGTACAAGCATTAAAAAAAAAAAAACAAGGTTTTGTGAGATTTATTTGCTTAAACTGTAAAATCCTGATATTTCATTTTTGCAGACAACCAAAGTACAAGAAATACTCTCTTGAATTCAATGCAAATCAACTTTTAGATTAAATTTCAAGACTTGAAAACATTCAATTAAAAGAAAGAAATCAATTAAAAGAAAGAAATCTATTAAAAGAAATGACCCTAAATTTTTTAATATCAACATGCGCATCCATAATCTACACAACAGCTAGGAAAACAGTTAAGTTTTCATTTTCTTTCCAAGGAATATACTTGTATGTTTTAAAAGCCTCCATTTTCCTTAAAGTATTTTACTCTCAGATTGTATTAAAGCATAAAACATCCTTGATTTTATGAAAAACTAAAATTCTGTCAGAAATTGATCAACTCTTACCATAATTAGCTTCCATATAACAAGTGCAAAGTTGGGAGACAGTCTGGTTTTCCACCAGTGACTTTCTGCCATTTGATGTTCGACATACAGCTGTGAGGCAATCATAGCAGCTGTCTAACATTTCGGGTATATCAGATTTACGTTGATCAGTTTCACTTTCAGATTTATTTACACTGCAAAGAAATTATTATGATGCAATAAAAGCATATTCATAAAAAACAAAAAAGGACTGTTTTTTGTACCAATTATTAAAATTGGAAAGTATTTGAAAGCACAAATTTAAGCAGTTGTTCAACAATGAAGATTACCCCTGTAATCTCATCCTGGATTTATGTTATGTCCAACCTTCTTATGAATTCATGCAAACCGTTAGCAATATTATTTTTATAATTATTAAGTTTCAAGTTATTAAAAAAATTCAAGAACTGAAAGGTAAGAAATTAGATGATTTCAATATGAATGTGATTATTTCACAGACATTACAAAAAGCATATTCTACATAATCTTTTTAATATAAGAATTGTAATACAAAGTATAAATTGCTATTGATGCAAGACAAAAGAATTATATTTTTAAAATTTATTAATATTTTAGAACAATTCTTAAAGTGTGGCTTGCTTATATTTATATTCTTAAATGGAAATAATGGAAAACTTTTCACAATAATGAACAAAACTAAGCATTTCAGAGATAGTTTTGAATAAGATTTAATGGAAATTTAATGGAAAGATAAATGATAGCTAGAAAATAAAGAGAGATAGAAAAAAATGGAAAAGAAAAGAGAAAAGAACAAAAAGGAAAAAAAAAGTGGTCAAAAAATAAAAAGAAAAGTCAAAGAATAAAAAAGAACTGAAAGAAAGAAAAAAAAACTTTTCAGCAATTAACCCTTTAATCTATGAAATATATAAATGGTACAAACTTTAAATGAGAGACCAGTATTTCTCCTAATGTTGGAACATTATTCAACATAAGTTGATTGCTCATCTGGAAGAAAGAAAAGAAAAAGTAGTAAAACAACATAGATTTAAAAGAAAAGTTGGTGCCAACAGATAAAGTGTGTATGAGAATTCTATAATTACATCCTTATTTACTTGTTACATATACTTACAATATTATGTCAAAATACTTGTTAAAAATACAATTGCATATTAATCTTATATATAATATCAAGAGGTATTTTTTTAGTTCAGCCCAGGCAAAGGTCTGTAAATTTGGTATTATTTCTTTTAAATATATTTTACATAAGACCTTAATGCTGGAATATTTTCATCATTACAAACTAAACTCTTCAAGTCTTGACTCAAAATTAAACTCTTCAGTACGACTGTGCACTCACATTTTGTCAAAATATTTAAATTAAAAAATGGAAACTAAAGTGAATTGTGTATATCAACACTATAATCTTTCTATGTTAGTGTTTGTTTTACATTTTAAAAGGCTTATATATCAAATATTGTATTCCAGTAATAAGTATAAATTTGTTAACATCTGACTGATTAAGATAACTTGTTCATTATTATGTTTGCAAGTTGTTAAAAGTAATACTTTTGCATCAACTGTTTAACTTTATTGTAGTAATTTAACATACTATATAAATAATTTCCCTAATTGAGTTTCTATTTTTACCATCATAATTATAAAGCAAATTATTTGATTGTTGGTTCAATAACATGTTAGATTGACACTATCTCACATAGCTGTTGCAGTACTTGCCTAGTATGATAGAATTTTGTAAAGTCACAGATACAAGAATAATAACACCTTTGAACAAGATTGTCAGAAACTTATTCTTCTCAATACTAATCCCTGAACGCTTATTATATACCCATATATATTGTTTTTACACATCACACAATCTCAGCAGCACAATAAATTTAATTATAGCAAGATGAGGTCAACTGTGTTTGACCTCTGGCAATCCATGTTCAAAACCAAGTGTCGGCAGCAACACTTTATCCCTATATGACATAGAATTAGTAAGCTACCAGATGGTCTATTGGTAGACTCACTTCTCTTCAAACTGTCATGTATCAGCAACTGTATATACAACATATTAATCAACCTGAAGGATTTTTTGAGGTTTTTTTTTTAATCATCTACATAAAATGTCAATTTATATGCTAGGTTTATATAGCATCTGGAAATATATCAAAAGTTTTTTTAAAAAATACATCAAGATGAAAGAAAAGTAAAATAAAAAAACATAAATGAATTAGTTTAATCTGAAGCTAAGCTCATGTTGGAAATTCTTTGAAAGTGATACCCACTTATTTTTAACATAAAATGTAACAGCAAAACATGTGATGCTATATATATATATAAAGTTATATATACTTACAATATCATCATGACTACAGAAACAGGAGAAGATGGTCAGCGCTAAAGATTTGAAGACATGGTTTTCACATCCTTCTGGAACTTGAACTAAAAGGGGTAAAAAAATAAAATTGATTTTTATTTTTTCTTTACCAAGCAAGGCAATAACACCGCTAAGATGTAAGAGTTTACAGAATATGAGAGAGAAAAATTATTAAGGAGAGAAAGCAATAAAAAAGAAAAATGAATAAGAAGAGACAAGATAACTGACATTGAACTTAAATCTTTGAAGATTGAAGTTTATGACAAAGTAAGAAGCCAGAAGAGCATTTCACAAGTGAAAAGCAAGAGAGAAGAAACTGTTAGCATAGAACATTCAGTTACATCTAGCTATTTCAACTGTAAAATGATGAGACCTTCCCGCCAATCTAGTAATGCACTTAAATTTATAATGTCTAGATACCATTGAGTTATCAAAAGTATTTATAGAAAAGGCACAAGGAAGATAAGTTACAGCAGTAAGAAAGTGACTGAATCCAAGATGCCAGGTCAGGACCAATAATATTGCAGATTCTTTAGATTTTATCAAGAACCACTAAATACATTGCCAAAGCACCAAATGAGATGTGGCAGCAATATTCAATGCATGGATGAATGGTAGACTTATAAATAAAAATGTGCAAGATAGATTCTAGTGAGAAAAATTATTTAGCATGACACACACAATAAACTGACTTATCTAGCAGCAGACCTTGCAATTGATTTACTGTATTTTCTGGCTTGCAAAACATTTTTTTTTAACTTTACCCTGAAAAATACATGTGCGTCTTCCAAAACAAATGTATCAATTACCACCAGGCTGTCACACTTATCACAAGCTTTTTTTGTCCTGAAAATTATAACCCATGGCAAGTTCATCAAAACAATTTACTTTTACTATCACATACAAGCGACAAGTTGTACAATATGCCAAAGGAAATGGTAACAGAACAGCAGAAAGACACCTTGGACCACCGCCTACCAAAAAAATGATTCAGCAGTGGAGGAAACGAGAAGGATTGAGTGAAGTTGAAAACAAGACAAAGCACAATTTACGTCAGGTGCCAGTTAGTGAGAGACTTGTGTACATGAAGAATGAAACACAGAAATTTTGGGGTTGTAGTTAGTACAAAAATGATAATCTTGGAAGCAAGAAAACTCGCAACGAATAAGAGTAGAAGACTTCAAAGACACTACGTCTTGGTGTTTTTGGGCTCATGAAGCAAAAAAAGTTATGCTTACAAACAAGAACTAAAAATGCCAGGTGACTAGGATTTTCCATCAATTTATCATTAATGCTAGAAAATGAACTTATTCAAACTTAACCAGATCAAGAATATACCTCCTAATAAAACCATAGATGTAAAAGGTACCAAAGCATTGACTATTAAAACCACCAGTCATGAAGACTCACTACTGTGCAGTTTTAGCTTCTTGTTACAGCTGATGGCACCAAACCTCCACCATTGTTGATTTTCAAAAGAAAATCATTGCCTAAGGAAAAAATTGCTAAATAGAATTCATGTTATTGAGCAGCACAAAGGATGGATGGATGAAGCAAAAGTTAAAGCGTGGATGGAAAAAGTGTGGTCCAATCAGCCAGATGGCCTGCTATGAAAAAATGCATTGCTAGTATGGGATCAGGTCAATGCACACAGGACAGACAACACTAAAAATCTAGCAAGAGAAATGAATACAATGTTAGCTGTAATTTCTGAGAGCTTTTAACTTCCATCTGCAGCCACCAGATGTGAGCATCAACAAACATTTCAAGAATAATATCCGTTAAGAATGGTTTAAATGTATGGCAGAAGGAAGACATGAAATGACACAGTGTGGAAAGATGAAATGCCCATTAATAGCTCAAGAGTGTGAATGGGTACTGAAATCTTGGAATGCTATTAATACTAAAATTGTTGTAAAGTTTTTCAAAAAGTGTGGTATAAGAAATGACATGGATGGTAGTGAGGATCATTTATTGTACATGACTGACAGTAGTGATAACTCTGCAGATAATAGTTTAGAGCTTTTACATGAATCCAGCAGTGACAAGTTTTTTGGGATTTGTGGATGAAGAAAAGTTCTTTGATTGTTTTATATTTTTATATGCATATTTATAAATTTATAAATTCATTTTTATGAAAATAAAACCACCCTTGGACAATAAAAGATATATAGCATATTTACTAACCACCAACTAATATACAAAGTCGGACGAGTGAATAATGTAAACAATACGTGATGCCAGTATGTGAGGGACGCATGGTGAATGTGTTGTTTGTTGTTGACTTTTTTTCTTAGAAATTTCTTTCCAATATTAGGATGCATCTTCCAAGCCAGATATTCCAGTAATACAATCTCTTCATTTCAGCAGAAAATGTTAGTCTGAGACAGCACACTGAGTCACTCCCATGGAAGACAAAAAGGGTTCTCTCAGAAAACTAAAAGAGAGCAGTTTCATTTTAGAGGCATTAAAATTAACAAGCTATTCTTTGCCCTAATTAACAGCAGATTGTAGGTATTTTTTTTTATATATCAGCTGCTAATTTGGCCTAATTGAACCAATCAGTCTTACTATTTAGACAAGAGTAAATAGTTTGGGTTTATCAGCATAGATACCAATTTGAGAACTGATGATATCAGGAAAATTATGGATGAAAATTGGAAACAATGTAGGTCCAAGGAAAGAGTTCTGGGTAACACCTGCATTAATACAAAAAGATTTAAGAGCAAAAGTTCAAGACAACTTTCATTTCACAATTTGATAAGATTGAATCAGTTCAAAGATTTTCCCAGCAATACCATAATCTTTCAACTTGTGTGAAGTACACCAACATACCAAACCCTGTCAAATGCCTTTTAGATATCTAAAGTAACAGCCCAAGCTTTACCATTCTTATCTCAAGTTTGATAGATTCTTTCAGGAATAATTTTTAATGCAACAGCAGTTGACCTGCAAAAGCCATATTGTTAGCCTGAAAGACACTACAAGGTGAAATGCTTAAATTCATTATTACTGGTGGTAGTGTAAAACTAGTAATTATAATAACTACCAATAATGAACATAGATTTTTAACCAGCAATTTTGATATTTCAATGTTTTTCTGAATTAAAACTTTCAAACAACTCACTCAGCAATAATAGTAATATTTTAGATAAACAAATAAAATGTTAAAATTTCATAAATTTCATGTTACTCATTCAAAACAACTAAAATTCAGTCAAAGTAAGTTTATTTGAGGGACTAATTTTCATCCTATAAAAGTTTAAGATATATATTTATCATCATAAATTTTCATGAGATATATATTTATCATCATATATTTATAGTAAAACATTCTAGGAGAATGGCATCATAGACTTTCTTGGAAGAAAGAATCTATCCTGTCAAATAAGACACCTATATCACTCACCACTCATTTATTTCCCCTAAGAAAAAAAAAAATTAACATCCTCCTGAATGCACAGTATGTAAGGAGGCATATCTGTAAAATATTAATCAGTTGTACTAACCTTGCCCCTATACATTAATGATTTTATAACATAACTAATCTAGAAAACCTTTTGAAGATAAAAGCAAAGACTATCTTTGCCTGCTTGAAGGAGATTAGTCTATACCACAAATTATAGTAATAAATAATCCCATTCTAAAAGCATAACTGAAAAAAGACTGATGGAAACAACAACTCAAAGAATTGTTTTTACAAACAAGATATTTAAAAAAAAATTGGGGCATTAAATAAGAGTTGTATGCTGTTAAACCAGAACAATTAATCAAATTTTATTTGGTTTCTGAACACCAACTATCATAAGCATTTTGCAAACAGAATTTGTTTCTCTATAAAAAGGTTTGGTTTCATCTAGTAAATAAATGTAAAAAATGTTCTTAATTTTATATTCATCCTTTTACTGTAATAATCAAAAGTGGACAAATTAAAAGAAGTAAATGTGCAATTTATTTCTAAATTCAATGCATATTATCATCAATTCTTTTTTAAATTCCAAAAGTCAAACAAATGCAAAATTTTATAACATTTCTTAAATTGTCAAAATATTTTTAAATATGTCCATATAATTTACTTGGTGTCCCAAATAAATGCTTAAAGTATTTGACATTTTTTTTGTTTTATTATATATAATCATTTCACCCCAAGCAAGGCAAGACCACCACTAGTGTGCAGGAGTTTACAGAGAGAAAAAAACAAGGTACAGGGGAAAAAAAAAAAAAAGAGATGGATGAGAATCAAGTAGATAGAAGATGACAATTTAACTTTGCATTTAAACTTTTACAGATTGTATCTATCAGGGAAGCAAGCAAACAGTAGGGAGTTCCACAAACAAAGTGCAAGAAAATAAACCATTAGAGTAGAAAAGATGATTACATTTAAACTCTTTTGATAGTAAAATGGTGGGACCTAGATGTCAATCTAGTAGTACAAGTAAAGACATGGTCAGGGAACCAGAAAAAAAGCTTGTCAGAGTAGTTGCCATAAAAATACTTGTAGAAAAGACAGAGGGAAGCTACATCATGTCGGTGAGAAAGTGACTGAAGGCAAACTGCTAAGTTTGAATCTATTATATTGCAGATCCTTCTTTGGATTTTGTTGAGAATTTCAAGGTGAATAGCAGGAGCACCTGACCAGATATGGCAACAGTATTTAATGCACAGACAAATGGTAGATTTATAAATGTGTAAAATGGATTCTGACAAGAAAAACTTCCTGGCATTAGATGCAGCTATGGATTCAATGTAGTCATTCCATTTGGGATCATTTGAGAGAGTATGGCCAAGGAGGCAAAGTGTGTTGCTCTCTAGAAGATTAGTGTCATCCATTCTGATGGTAGGCAAGAAAGTTTTTCTGTGGTGATTAAAGAAGAGCAGTTTCATTTTGGAAACATTAAAATTTAAGGAGCCATTTCCTACCCTATTCAATCAGATTCTAGGTCCTTTTGAAGGGCATCAGCCAGGCTTACTTTGTCAACCTTGGCAGATTCCTTACTGAGACGAGAGTAAATGGTGTTGTCATCTGCATAAATGCCTACTTGGAAACTGATGACATCAGGAAGATCAGAAAAAGTGTAAGACCTAGGAAAGAGTCTTTAGGGATGCCCACATTAATATGAAAGGCTCTTGAAGTTATCCCATCCCATACAAAATAACCTTCATTTCACAATTTGATAAAAATGATTGAATTAAATCAAACAATTGTCCAGAAATACCGTAGCTTTAGAGCTTGCACAGAAGGCCAGCATGCCAAACTTTTTGAGATATCAAGAGCAACACCTCAAGCTTCACTGTTCTTATCAAAAGCCTGGTGTATATATATATATATATATATATATATATATATATATAAAGTGATGGTCCTTAACATATCAGTGGTAGACCTGGTGAAGCAGAAGTCATACTGTTTGTCAGAGAAAAGGTTGTGAGATGCCTCACCTCAGATACCTTGCCAAAAAGAGATAAGAAGCTAGAGGAGTCAGAGGGTTCCAGAGAGTTCTTAAAAACAGGAACTACAGAGGAGGCCTTCCAACAAGCAGGAAGCAGTGAAGCAATAGTTATAGACTTTAGAGAGGACTGGAGCCAGTTCGAAGGCACAATTTTTTTTAGGACAATAACTGAAATTCCATCACTGCCTTTCAAGCTTAGAAATTGTGAACATAACATGACTGCTGAAAATTGGTTTCAACAAGCAAACAAATCAGAATTGATATTTGAAACTTATTTCAAATGATTGAATAGAAAAATGAAATGGGAATTTGTGTAATACTGTAAGTGTTCCTTATGCACACACATTAAAACGAGTATCGACGGACCCTGGATTCGAACCCACTAATAGATATTTGGTGAATATCTGTGTGTATATTTTATTTTTTGCTTTTCATAGGAAGGGCTGAGAGAGAGGAAGAAGGAAATAAGTGCTGGGGTGGCCAGGAGAAAGAGAGAGGCAAAACACAGGTCATTTACAAGATGACATAACAATTTACAAAAAAAAAAAAAAAAAAAAAAGATAGTCTTGCGAAAAGGAGAGAATTCTGTTTCTTGTTCTTTGTTGTCTGTTGCACTCCCTTTCATTCTGAGAAAGAAAATAAAGGATCAACCAAAAGTGAAAATTATCAGTAAATTTTAGAAAGAGACCACCCATGTAAGGATGTAATTGTAATTAACACTGACAGGTGAATGTATAGAGTCAACAGAATTGTGTTTCCAAGTTTTCAGGATGACAACAACAGACATAGTAGCAGTTGTAATTTGTGAACTCAGAAAAAAAAGTTGGATTGTATTTTCTTTAATCTCTCTCTTTTGCTGTACAAAGAGATATAATATAATCATTAGTCCACACAGACTGGCCTTCGCTACTGTCTTGATATCTTTTTTTGTTCTTGCCTGTTTCCCTTATTTCTGCACGTGCACCCAAGCACATCTTGTTTTCAGTAGTTGAGGAATGCAGCACGAAGACAACCATCCTTTTTTTTTTTGAAGGTTTGTAGATTTCTCTTAGATCAGAAATCACAATGTGACAGAGGAAGTGAAAGATTTCAACTGATCATTTAACATCTTCGATCACCTGGGGTGAACTGGAATGGAAGCAAACAGATGCAGACTCAGGTGCGACTAACTTATGGCCAGTTAAAGCACGCAACACACAACATAATTTTGACACCAGGAGGATGGTGGTATCATATTTGTTTGGAATTTAGAGACTAGTTGTTGATACATGAATATTCCCTTGACTTTTTTCCAATTTTTTTTTCAATGTTTCTGCTGTTTTATAATCTACTCTTCTTTAAAGGAGTTTGATCAACTGAAGTCTTGCTTATTTCATTCCATTTTGTAATAATTTTGTGATATACCTCATCCAAAAGAATGATTAACAGAAACTTAATGAGACAACATTACAAAGACCAAACTCCCACTCACTCAGCTATGGATAAATAACTTTCAAAAATGTATCGCCTTCATATTTTCTTCATATAACAGTTTCTTTTCTGACATTTTCCATCTGTGGAACTCCCTTCAATTTACTTGCTTCCCTGATAGTTACAATCTCCAAAAATCTAAATGCAATGTCAGTTGACATCTTAATTCCCATCTATCTCTCATCCTTTCTTTGACATCCCCTAGTAATTTCCTGCACATCAGCACTATACCTGCTTTGTCTGGGGTGAAATGATTATTAAAAAAATTTTAAAAATTAGAAATTAAAATAAAATTATAAGCACATAACTTTTATAATTACCCATATAAGATACAAATTAATTTTAATTTAAAGAGAGAGGAAAAAAAATAAAGAAGAGATTTGGTTACCTAATCCATAACAAAAAATATTTCCTCCTTCCAAAAAAAAAAAAAACTAGCATTAATTCAGATACTTAACTCACAAGTAGACAGATGATTCATTAACGACTAATAATAGCATTGTCTAAAACTAAAATTATGAACTAATATTACCTAATGATAAAAACAGGACAAACTAAACTTCTTACCTGTACGCAGAAGTCTGTTGAGAAATTTAAAACCAATTCCATCAAAAATGTGTTTTTGGGATTCATGGTCACAATTTTCTGCTTTTATAAGTTTTGTTACCTGAAATTTAAAAAAAAACTGCGAAATAACATTTCCAACAAAAAATCTGCAAATACATAAATCAAACAATTATACAAAGTTTTTGCTTATTCTAACCAACAACAATGGACTATGCTTTGTAACTACAATGAAGATTTGTTTACTTATAAAAACAATAAAAGGTATGGGTGTTCAGTAACAGAAGAGCAAGAGAAAGATGACAATATTTAATAGGATTTTTTTTACATTAAACATATGATGTGATCAATTTTAACACTTTTTAGAATTGAGCAGATTCTTATTCTTTGATCTGCCATATCACATCAGGATTTGGGCAATCATGCCTCTCCAGTTTCTTGTCCTTTGTAGCTCTTAGAATTGTTTGATTTTTTTAATAATCCTTCCCACTCTTTGACCTGACATCCATTTACACAAGCTTGCTAGGTAGGTTACTCACTTTTTTTTCCCTCTGTCCCTGCAAGTGTCAAATTCTCCAAAGTCTTCTACTTCATTGTGCTCTAGAAATTGTCCTTTTTATTTCTGTTTTGCTTAAAATTTCCTAGTTGCTCACATGCTTCATCCACGGTATTCCCAGCAACCTTCTGTAGAACATCTTTGATTTCAAGTTTCCTCTTCATCTGTCAGGAAACTGTCCAATATTCAATGTCATAAAGGTTGACTAATGCTACATAGCATTTGAGCACTCTTTTCTTTGTTTCTTAATGATATTTTCCTATTTCTTGATTTGTTTAATTTTTGAAAGGCATCTTTCACTATTGCAAAGTGCCTTTAAATTTCAATGTCAAATTTTCTGTCATCTGTTGAAACAATTCCTAGATATTATACATTTTATCTTCTTACAATTAATGATTAGTTCTCCCTTCCCACATTTTCTGTGTCTGCTATTAATAAACTGTTATCTGCATATATTATATTGTATATATTGTTAAAATTGTGCCTACCGAAAATAAATCTTAATAAGACTAGTCCTCTTAGGATATGGAATAAATACCTATTATAACAATAAGCTACATCCATGAAAAACAGCCTTCAAGAGTTTTCAAACAATGAAATGATTTTTAAAATGAAGATCTGAAGAGAAATAAAAATCAGTAACAAAATTTGTGATAAATAAAAAATAGTATATAATTTAAAGCACTTGTAGGAAATATTTGGTATGTAAAAATTTATATATAAGTATGACAAAGATTACAGAAGTGAAAAGACAAAGTACTGTAAATACTGATTGGCAGACAAAAACATGATTTGACAAAGTTAGCAGTGAATTCATTCCAATTGTCTTATTTTTTTAGAAGAGTTATTATAACTATTTGCATCATACCGACTGTTGTCCTCATCTTTACTGCCATATTCATTGTTATGGGGACGCATAGTCCAGTGATTTAAAGCATTAGTTGAGTGATCCAAAAAGTAAGTTGACACAAAAAGCTGTAAGTTGAATACCTGACCACAGCAGAGAGAACAAAATCTTGGCAAATTGAATTACTAAAGGGAATTCACTAAAATTGAGATATCCATTCATCCCCCAAAAAAGGCATAGCATGTGGAATTAAAACAATCTACCCCATTGGGCTAAATAAAACATTTGGTTCAAAATTCCAATCCATATCACCTGAAGAAGGCCAGAGCATACAACAGCCAAAACATATGGCAATAAAAATGAGGACAACAGTCTGAACAATGTAAATAGTCTTATTTATAAAGGGAAAACAAGGAAAGTGTGTCTGCATTAATGTGTATGTCAAAGTAATATAGAGACCAAAATTTAAAAGTTATGTTTTTATTCTATAAAAAATCTGCTAAAATTCAAGTTAAGAAAATACTGAAGAAAAATAAAACAACCTAAAATTCTTCAGTCATCTGTGATGCAGTAACACTCATAACAGTGCACCTTCTGTGAGTTTTAGACAGTGACACATGCTATGACCAGATTCAATGTCATGAAAAAATTCAGTGTAAGCCAGTATCATGTCACAGAAATACATGTGCTTCTTTAATTCAATTGGAGCCATTTGGAGAGGTTAGATTTTTGGTATTTAGTGATAAAAGTAATATCTGCCTTCAGGCAAGTGAAAGTTGTATGAGATAGAGAGAGAAAAATGCAGAGCAATATGGAAGTATATTTATCCATCACACACACAAATCATGGCATCATCATATAAAGTGCTCTAAGTTAAAACTCTCACCTGCCTTTGGGGTTTGTTGATAGTAATTTTAACATCACCATGTGCGTCCAAGAACATTGTTCAATTAAACTCATTCTCCCATCATTCCTGTAACAGAAAGGTGATGTGCTGTTTCATGAGGATCATGCTAGCCCACATGATACCCATTATATTGAATAAGATCTTTAAGATATTTGACAAATTCTCTGACCAGAACAACTGACAAACCAGTCCCCAAATGAATATGCATAGAATCTGATAAAACAACATCTGACCTCTCACTCTTATTGTATTATGTCAACAAATGCAAAAAGATGGACTAATATATTGCAGGATGCCATTCAAGTGTTTGTATGCACAACTACAGATCCACATTAACTCCCAAGGTGGATATACAGTGAATTAATATATAGACTTGATCTTGAGTAAGTTGAAACACACATACAAGGTGTTGCAATTTAAAATCTTATTTTCTCTCTCATATTATTCAAGGTGTATTTAGGTGTGATAATAATTTGTGTGAACAGCATAAACTTTGGGGAGCAACATAGCTGAATGTATTCATTTAGAACACATAGACCCAATTCTTAAGGTGTGGTGTGGTGTGCTGTAACTTATAACACTAGCTTGTCTGAGGTTTGTAGAGAAAATGTTGAATGCTCTGACCCATTCTGCTGCCATCACTGCAACAATAAGGGGATATACAATTCCAGAAGGACAATATCTATCCACATGATACCAATGCTGCTCAAAATGGTCTGCAAGATATTTGACAAATGGAACAATGTTTGACTATTGAGTCAACAGATATATATATATATATATATATATATATATATGGGAAAGAATATTAATAAAAAGTTTTGAATTTAAAAATGTACTTTTTTTGAACAGTATTTGTTTATTTTTATTATATTTTATATTTCAGACCGCCCTCGGTCCTTCATCAGAAACAAGTGTTTTTTAAATTTGAATTAGAAACGTATTTCACGATAGCGTCCGGATATTTTTTGTTTACATCACGTGGTGTGTTTGTTCACAACATGCGGCACGTCCGTAGAGAAAGTCTATTTGTTTTAGATAAAAATTTCTTGGAATATCTGAAAAAAATTTTTTAGCTATTGAAATATTTGTAAAGATTCAACACACCTAAGTCCCGATTTAACCCTAGCTTGTGTGTATTTAAGTTTAAAATCCAGTATGTTTCTTTCTTTCTGCGTGTGTATGTAGAACTAAAATTGGAGTCTATTAGTAAACATTTGCAATTTTCTAAAGTGTGATCAGGTTGATTAAAATGGGCTGCAATTGGGGAGTATACATTTTTTTGTCGTATATTTAGTTTGTGATTATTGAAGCTAAATCTAAAGCTATTACCGGATTCGCCGATATATCCACTGTTGGGGCAAATTGAGCAGAAGATAAAGTATATGATGTTTTTGCTGTCACAAGTAAGGTTTGGTGGGTGTAATTTTATTTTGGTGTTGGGTACAGAGAATGTTTTGTCTGTTATTAAATGTTTACAAATTAAACAGCGAGGCTTTCCACATTTTAAATTCCCTGATAGGTTTGTATTATTTAAATATTTGTTAGAGGTGAGGATAGTTGATAGGTTGGGTGTTTGTTTCTTTGCATTTATGGGTGGTTTATCGAAAATGTCTTTGATGTTTTTGTTTGATTGGAGGTTCCTGTAATGATTTTTTAAATTTTTGATAAGTGTGTAGGAATATTGATTATGGTTAAAAACCATGGGAATTCGGTTGTTATCTTTTCGTTTTTTGTGAGAAGTGTGCTACGATCTATGTGGATGGTTTTATGTAGTGCTTCCTTTATTATTTTTATTGGATATTTACATTTTAGAAACTGTTTTGTTAGGTTGTTAATGTTGTTTAGAAAATCTGGATGGTCTGAGCAAATGTGTTTTATTCTAATAAATGAGCTGTATACAATAGATTTTTTTTAATTTGAGGGGATGACAACTGTTAAAGTGTAGGAATTTATGTTGGTTTGTGGGTTTGTTGTATAGACTGGTGGAAAGTGTATGTTTATTTAATTTTACCATGACGTCTAAGAAAGGGACGGATGTGTATGAGTACTCCATGGTAAATTTGATTGTATTGTGGAAGTTGTTGCAGAAAGTGAAGAAGTTTTTTAATTTTTCTAATCCATGAGTCCATATTAAGAAAATATCATCAATGTATCTAAAATAATGTGATGGTTTGTATTGTGAACTGTCTAGTATCTTTTTTTCTAAAATATGCATGAAGATATTGGCATAACTAGGTGCCATTTTCGTGCCCATTGCTGTGCCACTAATCTGTAAATAGTGTTTGTTGTTGAATTTAAAATTATTGTGTGTTAAGATGAAATTTATTAATTGGCATAAATCTGTGATTTGGTTGTTAGGTAATTTGCTTTTAAGGAACTCATGGCAAGCTGCTACTCCTTCAACATGTGGAATGTTCGTGTACAGAGACGTAACATCCATCGTTACTATGATATTATCACCTAGGACTAAATTAATGCTTTGTAACTTGTTGAGAAAGTCAGTAGTGTCTCTAATATAACTAGGTATGTCAGGTAATAAAGGTTTTAGGATATTGTCTATGTATCCAGATATAAGTTCTGTGAGGGTACCAATGCCTGATATTATGGATCTGCCAGGTGGTGTGATTTTAAGTTCTTTTGAAATTTTGTAGATTTCTTCATTATTTGCTTGTTTAGTATGATGTGGGTTGGATGAAGAGGTGTTAGGGTGTTTTTCTGAAATGATTTTGGGGAGTTTGTGTAGTTTTGGGATAGTATAGAATGTTGCTGTTTTGGGGTTCTCAGGAATAAAAGGTTTTATTTTATTTTTTATGTTATGATTCAGGTTCTGAATGAGAAGTGATAATCCTGTTTTGTAAGTGCTAGTCGGATCTAGAGGTAAGGGTACATAGAACTTGTTATTTTGAAGTTGTGATTCTGCTTCTTTAATATAGTTGTTAGTGTCTAAAATGGTTATAGCTCCGCCCTTATCGGCTGGTACGATAATTATGTTTCGGTTGTTCTTAAGTGTATAGATGGCTTGGTATTCTACTTTAGATAGGTTGTGTATTTTTGTTTGGTGTCCTTTATTTTTTAAGAAGTTGTCCATGTGTTGTCTGGCTTTGTTGGCGTATTGATCCAAGTGTTGGTTGCGTCCGCTTGGTGGAGTCCATAGGGTATTATTTTTCGTAAGAGGAAATTTGGAGTATGATTGTTTATCGCTGTTGTCATTAGAAGTGGATCTGTTGTCTGAGAAATATTCTTTTAGTCTCAGTCTATGAAGGTATTTTTCCATATCGTAGCAGAGGTTTAGAGGGTTTAGTGGCTGTGAGGGGCAGAATGTTAATCCTTTATTTAATAAAGAGGTTTCTTCTTTTTCCAGTTTTCTTCTGTCGTGGAGTTTTTTGCCGTTTAAGTAAGGTCCAAATAACATAGTGATGATCATCCACGTATACTGTCTTAATATGTATAGGAAAGAATATTAATAAACATTTGCAATTTTCTAAAGTGTGATCAGGTTGATTAAAATGGGCTGCAATTGGGGAGTATACATTTTTTTGTCGTATATTTAGTTTGTGATTATTGAAGCGAAATCTACCGGATTCGCCGATATATCCACTGTTGGGGCAAATTGAGCAGAAGATAAAGTATATGATGTTTTTGCTGTCACAAGTAAGGTTTGGTGGGTGTAATTTTATTTTGGTGTTGGGTACAGAGAATATTTCAATAGCTAAAAAATTTTTTTCAGATATTCCAAGAAATTTTTATCTAAAACAAACAGACTTTCTCTATGGACGTGCCACATGTTGTGAACAAACACACCACGTGATGTAAACAAAAAATATCCGGACGCTATCGTGAAATACGTTTCTAATTCAAATTTAAAAAACACTTGTTTCTGATGAAGGACCGAGGGCGGTCTGAAATATAAAATATAATAAAAATAAACAAATACTGTTCAAAAGAAGTACATTTTTAAATTCAAAACTTTTTATTAATATTCTTTCCTATACATATTAAGACAGTATACATGGATGATCATCACTATATATATATATATATATAGTGTATTTATACGGGATCTACTTACTGCTGATACACCCTCATTTTGAAACTTCTGCCAAGTTATTGATCTATATAAGTGATCACTGTAATCGTGTTATATTACCTGTACATTTAATTGTGAATAAAATGAAATGCACATTCAGGGTATTGCAATTTTGTTTTCAATCACTGCACATGAAAATCATTGAAGCAAGAGAAGGCAAAACAAACTGATAACTTTTCAATGCAAAATTACAAGTATTCTTTAATAAAATAGTGGCTCAAACCTAATAAGAAACTGCAACATTTACTACACTACAATATTTTTTCAAACCTGGCAGAAATTAGTACAGTTTGACTAAGATATCCTACTACATACATTGTATTCACCTGTACTGGCACCTTCAGATTAGTACATACTAGCATCATAGCCCAGTGTTGCCAGTGCAACTCAAAATGTAGTAGAAGATGCCAATGAGAGGAGTAGATAGAAATCATTTATTGAAAATTGAAAAGGAGAGCTGAGGCTGTTAGTAACTATTTTCAGCATTAAAAAGAATGCATGTTGCTGTAGTATTCAAATGGAGTATAAAGTGTAGTTTTAGTGCCAGTCATACTTTTGTCTCCTTCTAGTGGGGGGGGGTCTTTGATCTGACAATGTGATCAAGATATCAGAGCGGCTGAAATAGTTGACAGTGAGCTCGTAGTTGAAAGCCTTCATAGACCAGTATGAACTGTCTGGAGCAATGGAACCCCACACAGCTTCCCATTGTGTGTGGTCGACCTTACGCCGCAAACTTCACTCAATTGCCAACTCGGCTGCCCTGGTAATACCAAGTAGACTTTCTGTCAGCTGTCTCGGCATCGCGTGCCACATGTGTGGCAGTTGCATTACGGACACACCGGGAATGGGGCACCTCAGTTGTTTCTGCTTCGCGTATGGCTCTCATTAATGCAGCGTGTTGCGATTTCCAAGCACTTGTAGTGCTGGATGAAGCAATTGCCCTTGTTGCCCTGACTGCCGCAGCTTTAGCGGTCATATGCCGTAACCGAGCTCTTTTTTTAGGAGGCATGTCAAGAAATCTACAAAACCTGAGCACACCTACTGTGAGTGCCTGTTACTTTAATCGAAGATGGCTGCTAAATTACTCGAAACACAATGTTTACAATACTCACACAAACATCAAATCTTGTGATGCAATAAGGTTTATAATATCAAATGGATAAATTCCTTTAAAACTCAGTGATATAAAAAATAATTACATAAAAAATTTTTGTTTCAAAATTGTTAAAAAATTTCATTAAAAAATCTATTTTCTTTTGTTTTGCGTAAATGTGATTTAATGTTTTGTGTGACATTGTAAACAACATTGCGTTTGTTTTAATTTCAAAATTACAGGGGAAAATATTTACATTTTTTGTTGACTAAATGAATTTAACATAAAAATAAAAATTTATTTATTTTGTTTTACTGAAATTAGAAATATAAAAACTATTATGCTCTCAGTTCAGAAATTTTCGAAGAATATTTAAAAATGTAGACATTTAATTTTAGATGAAAAAGTTACATTAATGTCACACAAATTACAGACAGTTGATTTCCTGCATGAAATATTTATTGAAAAAAAAAAATAAAGAAAGCTTTATATATTTTTTTTTTCAATTTTATTTTCTAAAGTATGAAATATTAAATTTGAAAAGACTTAAATAATTAAATTAACCACTGGCACTTCTGGGACTTATAAACTTAATGTTCAATAACCATCTTTTACCAGATTTCATATTGCAATTTTTTTATGTTAATGGTTTTCTCTAATATTTTTTACCAGAGCTCATATTCAAATTGCTAGGCTACAAAAATCTAACCTGACCAAGCATAGAGACAAATACAATATAAGAACCAGTAATACAGTGCCAGAGAAGATTATTAGTGTCAAAAATTGCAATATGAGCTCTGATAAAAAATACAAGAGAAAACCATTAACATCAAAAATTGCAATATTTCGGTAAAAAGTGGTAAACAAGTAACTTAGAGTCGGGTTAGAGGGAGATAACTCATGACTATCAAAGAGACATCACACAAAGTAATGAAAATGGTATACCCCAGTGATCATAATAAAGGGTTTGGTCTGAAATTTCTAGCACCTGAAGAAGGCCGGAGCATACAACGGCTGAAACGTTGTACTACCTCATCTCAGAAATATACAACTATCTAAATATTGTCCTTGAAATTCACTTAAAAAACATTAGAAACTTTTGTTCAGCTCTTAAAATAAACTTTATACCTTTCAAGACATAAATGAAAGAAAGAAAAAACATACAAGAATTGTAAAAAAAAAGAAAGAATTAATTAAAACTTAATTAAAAATTTATAGAAGTTTTTATGCAGAAGACATCCAATAACAAAAGCTTTGTATTATAAAATATTCTTTTCCATATGTAACGACCAATGGTACTATATCTGAAATAGCCACAGGAAATGGTCAAGTTGAAGAGGAACAAAGCAACAAGATCATATGAGTTTGTTGATAATCTAAAAGGACTTTCAAATCAATATGGTTAATGAAGTTAAAAACATTATACAACACTATAATAATTATACAACAAATGCCAGAGACTCTAAATCAATTTTTGTAGCATTGCAACAAAAACAAAAAGAGCGCAAATGAATGCAAACTTTATTAATTTGATAAGCCACATAAAACTAATAATTAGGATTCTAATGAACAGAGCTCATAGCAAAATTAAACCACAAATAATGAGAAAACAATCTGGGTTTTTTTTTAAATGCTGGAACAAAAAAATGCAATTATTGATTCATTCATTCATCTATCAACTCTTTGCAGGTTATTTAAAACCAAAAAATATATTTTAGATCATAAGAGGGTTTTTTTTTTGTTTTGAGATAATAATTTAATAATAAAAGTTTAATTTATAGCTGGGGAGAGAAGAGGTGGGTTCATACCTTCCCCAAGCGTATTTGTGCATAAATGAATATAATTAACCCAACTGGAATTGGAAATCGAATTAACAATTCCAAGCCATTATCTATTACATCACTTGCACATCCAAGCTTATAGCACCTGGTATTTCCAAGAAGAAATGCAATTAATAGTCAGAATGTTATCAGAACAAGTAATAGAAAAGCAAATAGATCTATACTTCTTTCATAGATTCTACAAATGCATTCAAAGTACAAGAAGTATGACACTATGTTGCTAAAGGTTGACTGGCAATCTAACTTATTTCTAAGGAAAAATATTTTTCATGACAAAACAATGCAATATCATGAATTTTCAGGTTTTTTGTCACTTGTTTCTGACAAATTTTGTTATTCAAAAAATAACTTATTGTGCCTTTTGCTCCCAACCATGCATTCTATCTTCTTACAGTTAATGTTTAATCCTTTTTTCAAAACATGCACATTGACTTGCTGTAACACCTCAACGGACGGTCCTAACAATTTCTCCGGCAGCCGTTCTCCACGCTGTGAAGTTTGCCGGGAGTTTGTTGAAAACATCAGCCGAACAGCTAGTGTTACAAGATTAAACTATAAGAAACAAACTTCCACAACTTGGATGAGTTGAAAGGATGCTTTATTTCGTTTAGAGCTAGCCTTTTCGGTTGGGGCAGGCGAACGTGACACACAGCTCTAATTAATGGAAATCAACAAATCCGAACCGACCGAAACAAGATGAACGGAGGTTCACTTCACTCAACGAAATGACTCACTTAACTCCACTGACTCTCTCTATTTATTTAAAATTAATCCGGAAATGCTTTAAACCACCAGTTGATAAGCAATTGGCGACTGCAAGTCCGAAATTTCAGGGCACTTAAATTTTCCTTCTTTTGATGTGTAAACATCTTGCAGACTTAGTATTTTTTCCAGGATTTTTTTTTATCTTTTTATCTTAATAAAGCTTCCACCGGAAAATTCTTAATGTGTGGTCAAGATACAGTAAAAGACAGCCTTTGATCTGGTCATTCAAAAACCCACCTCCCGAACTCTATTTCCTGAACTTTATCTCTTTATCACATTAAATCACCGAGTCAAATGTTTACCGGAAGAGTGGTAGGATTTAAAACAGTAATCTGATACTCTTTTCTCTTCCACAATTTTCCTCATAAAAGAAAAAGCGTTTATTTATTTATTTTTTCACTTTTGTTAAAACAAAAGATGTTTTTAATCTATTTTCTATTCTTAACCATTTTCTATTTTAATCTATTATAATAAAATACATATTTTACAAAGCACCTTAATATACACGTAGTTATCGTGTCACACTTGCCATGCTCAATCATTCATTCAGTTTTCTTTCTCAGTTTTATCAATATATGCTTGTCAGGTTACATTTGCAGACAATAAATCCTGGTAGGTCCCTGAATCATTTTGCAGTTCAAGTTAAATAAATCCAGTGGGAAACCCTTTTTGCATTTCTCTGTTCTGATGTACATTCTCAAGTCATTCTGTATTTGTATGCAAATCATTTGTTACCAGTAAAGATTGCAAGTTATTTGTATATCCTTTCCATGTAGATTAAGCTTAGCACTTCAAGAAGTTATTTTTGTGTGGCCCTGTTACTATGTGCTTTTATGCCACTGTTACTTTAGTCGGTCTCTGGTGAGCCAGACCTGCACCAATCCTGTGTCCCCCAACATTGTTTTAGTATCTGCAGGAATATTGGTGAAGAACTGTTGAAGATCCTCTCTGCCCTGGCTATGCTTGTGAAAGACTAAAGTCACCAGTGTTGCTAGCAAACTTAATTCAACAACATTCATTAACAAATGTAAATATAACAACTTTTATTAAGTGGTACTATGATCAAGATCATGAATGCATAAACAAAAAAGTTTCCCCATAAAAGGATTTCTTGAGATTGGAGGAAGAATTTGACTAGTGGTTATAGTTATGGCTAAACAACCCAGAGTTGTTCTACTATTTCAATGGCAAAGCTAATTGAAGGTGTTCAAAAAGTGGTGAAGAGAATACATCTTTAGTTGATTGAGGCACCAGGGTTATCTGCCAAGGAGAATGTTCGTTTACAAGCAGCGAAATCAGTTCAGAATATCTAAACTAGACAGCAAAATTACTTTCCAAATGTTCTATTGAAATTTGCGTGCTATTATTGAAAAAAGAATAGGATAGATAAATAAATTTATATTTACTAGGCAATAGCATAAACTTCCATAAAAAATTAAGAAAAAAAAACGCATTTTAAATAATTCAAATGTTTTCTTCAAAGTTAAATTTTGGTTTTAATTGAAAGATAATGGCCAAAAGATAATCTGTATCATCAGAATAATTGATTTCTGTATGTAAATTTTTTAGACATTTTTAAAACATTGACATGTTCTCTTAGTACTACCACTATAGATGAAAAATGTAAACAAATTTTAAAATATCTTAATCCTATATTTGTCCTAGAAATGTTTTGAACTTAATCTAAGAATTAACTGGGTTTTGAAAACAGAAAATATTTACTTTGTGCTTATAACAATGAAAATAACATTTTTATGCACAGTAGCCTGTGATATTCTGTCAGGAACTAAAAATATTTAGTGTAATCCCTTTTTAAAAAGCACATGAAAGATTTTAAGAAATATAGAACACCAACTACACAAAAATCAGAAATTGATATTTAAGCTAAAAAAAACTTATATAACCAATATTTTAAGAACATAAATTTTTATTCTATATTTTATGAAACTTAGTAGAATTAATTTTTTAGTAAAATGATACTTTTGAGTTTAATACATTACTTTTATTTTTCAATTATATTCTTACCCGTTTGATGTCATATTTAATTACACTCAATGTTGTCTTTTTTTAATTATTTTGAATTTAAAATTTATTGAATTAGCATATAACATTACTCATCCAATAAGGAAGGGTATTCAAATGAAATAATTCAGAATTATTTCCTTTTTGAATATCAATACAACAAAAAATCTAACACTTGCTAAAATGAAAAATAAATTAAAATCTTTTTTCAATTTCACATTAAAAATGGTTTTAAACTTTTGATTCTTTTAATCTTTAAACATGTCACTATTTAATAAAATTTAAGAAAAAAAGAAAAAACAGCAACAAAATAATTTCAAAATCATTGAAAAACTACAAGTTTTTAAAAACAAATATTAAATGTAGAGATATTTTTTTGTCCATCCTGAAAGTGAAAGAAAAGAATGTTTTATTAAATTACACAAGCTTTAATAATTCTCAGAAAAATGTATTTTTTTAGTTTTAATTGAATTATTTTTAGTATGGTTTGGCACAAATTTTCTCTATGCTCACACCTGGTATTGCATAAAGTTTTTACTGAAATAATATCTTCAGGTATTGTTATTTGTAAAAAGATTTTGCAAACCTGCAATTAAAAAAATCCATAAGATATCAAAATATCAAAAAAGAAAGGTGAAACAGATCCACTAAAAATATTTTCATAAAGTTTACTATTTAAGTAAACTATTCAGTATACATTAATTTATAAAAACAAAGGTAGCAACTTTCTGCTTTCATTTAGGAAAAAGAGCATCCTTTTCAGTTTTTTTTTTAACTAAAAAAAAAAAAAAAAAAAAAAAAAACTATACAAGGCACAAGAGCCTATAAAGATAGTGGGTAACTGAAGGAGGTTGTATGAGCAATAAGAGTAAGCGGCACAGATTATGAGGGTAAACATAAAAGATAACAGTTAACTCTAGAATTGAAGAGTTTAAAATTGTAGTAGTCACTAAAGCATCTTCTTGGGAGTGGGTTCCACAAAGTAATGGTTCATGGAAACATGGCAGGTCTTAGCTGTGAGGGCTAGAGTCAGTGATGCTAAGGAATGTAACTCGTAACTATAGAAATAATGATAGAGTAGCAAGAAGCTCGTAATGTTCTATCTGTGGTACCTAATATTTACACAATCCAAAAAAGTATGTGCAAGTCAATGTTTTTTTTCTTTGAGTCACAATTAAAGAAAAAAAAATAATCAAAACAACAAAAACACAAAGCTAGGAACCATCAATTCAACATAGATGACAGATACATGCAAGAAAATGGATATTGTTAAGTTTAGCTAAGCACTTCAAACAATTTCTGCATACCAAAAGCTGATTAACTTCCTTACATTTTTACCTATTTTTATTTTTATTTAACTAATCTCACATTCTGAGCTATCAAAAGGTAATTGAGTTTCTTATACAGAGAGCATTTAAAGCAGTAACACAGAAATGAAAAACTGCAAAACTTTAAAGAATTTATTTAATGGGGAAAATGTTCATAAAAGTTAAAACAATCTCTCCCACACACACACACACACACACACCAACCTCCTTAAATTTATTCAATTGTCAGAAAATACCTTACCATGTAAACTGAAATATATTCATTACATTATTTTTCAAATATAGTCCATTTCAGCATTTCAAACTTGTTAACATTTACTTGGGCTTATGGTATATAACAGTGAAACATCAGTTCCTGTACAATCACTGAAGTTAAGCAATACCTAGATGGGTGACAACTTGGGAATACCAGATACTGTATGTACCTCTACTTTTTTGCAATAATTCGCAATATCTAAGTTTTAAAATTAATTTTGATAAATGAAAAAGTTTTTCTGAAGCTTTCATTTTAGCTTCAATTGAAAGCTAAAATTAAATTTACTATTTCCATTAAACAATACTCTGTAGTTTACTTTTCAAACAGAAATAATGATTGTAATTGATTTTTTTCTGAAATAGCTGATTAGCACCCTTTTATAATAATGTTTTTTTTTCTTTATTAAAAAAAAAAAAACCTCCTAAAAATAAAATATTCTTTTCTGAAATTTCATTCAAGGAATTTAAAGTATAATCTGATATGAAACAAATATTATTTAAGTTTAAAAAAATCAGAAAAATGGATTTTTAAAACAAAGAGTAGCAGTGATTTACATATCTTTCATTTTTAAGAAATCGACAGGTAAATATTTTTTTTATATAATTTAAGTACTCAGTGATCTTAATGTTAGAAATATTCAAAATGAGTATGTTTTATACACATGAAAAAAATTATAAAAATCTTAGAGCATTATGGTTTTTATTAAGCTTTTCAATTTTCGCTTATTAAACATAGTCTTCACTTAATAACCTAACGTAGACAGTTTTGAAGAATTTTAAAAGATTCTTGAAACTATGTGGGTACCTCCACTAAATCACTGAAAATAAAATAAAATAAAAGCATAGTATGAAGAAAAAAAGATCCCAAACTTAATCAAAACAAAATGTTTTCATCAAAATGTTTAATGTTATTAATAAAAGGAAAGATTAAAGTATTTTTTAAAATTTTTTAATTTTTTCCAACACATTCAAAATTGATAAAATCTTGTTTTAATTTTCATTAGAAGATAGCCAAATCATTACAAGAGTTTACAATGGAAAATGTAATATTACGTAACTCAGTTTTATCAGTGAAAAGCACATTAATATGGAAATTCTAGCAAACATCAAATAACTGTCGGATTTTAATTAAATTTTCAGGATTTATTCACAAATAGATGAAATTACTTTTTAAATTATTTTTAAATCTTGATAATTTTTTTTTTATGTCTGTTACCCCACTTCCACATAAAGTCATGAAATTAAGAAATTTAATTTTGTAGGCAAAACTGGTTTTTATTAGTTAAATGCAGGACTTATTGGGGAACATAAATCCTCTATTATATTTTTCAACCATTTAACCCTTCTTTCCAAAAATCTGCTCCCAATAGTAAAAATAAAAACTGCAATAGAGAACTATGACATTATTTAATTAGATAAGCTTTTAATTGTTTTAATAAATAATATAATTTAGAGTCATTATAGTCACTTATAGTCTGAAGAAAAACTTATTTTATTAATAATGAAATTTTAAAAGAATTTTCATTTTGTTCTTTTTTAATTATAATAATTTATAAAGTTTAAAAATTATTTTTTAAATATTTCAAAGACGTTAGGTTATTAAGTTAAAGACTACTTACTAATCAAAAATTGAAAAGTTAAATACAAATCATTGAGCTAAATAAAAACAAAATAAAAAAAATTATTACAATCTAAAAATTATTTTCTGATTGTAAATAATCTACAAAAGGTCAAGAGAATCTAACTTAATTTTCGTTTCATTTCTGGAACAGGTATGTTTGACTTTTTTTTTATTAACTTTATTTTGTTTTTCAAATTTGGAAGATGACTTTTGACTAGTTTGCATTTTCGTTCGATCTAAGGGAGATAAACCTGTTTACAGTCATGTAAAAATTATTTGAAACGTTGAAAAAAGACTATGCCCCCCTTTTTGGCGAATTATAAAATTTTGTCACTTTCAGACACAAATTATGGACTGAAATATTACATTTCAAGCATGGTTTTTGTTTTATCTCTAATGCAAGAAGGTCCTAGTTTTCGTCAATTTTTTTTTAATCAAACTCTGAAATTTTTAGTGATCTAATTAAATTTTATTTGTTTTATTTGCTCTCGAAATTCATTAAATTTAGGACGCTATTTTAAGTTTTATTTCAAATCCAAAGGAAACCTACACTGGCCTTAAAATTGCAGTAAAAAAAAAAAAAAAAAAAAAAAAAAAAAAAAAAAAAGATATTATTGCGAATCAACGGAATAAATCAGAATTATGAAAAAAATCGTTTGAAATGATAATGGTCTAAATTTCAGTATCTACTCTCTCTACTTACGGAAAAATAGTTGAAATAAATTTGTATGTGCGTGTGAGCTATTCTTGCTAGTTTTTCAGTTTTTAAATTCAAAAAAGGCTCAGTAGACTTATGAGGTTGAAATATAGAAATCATGGTGTTTAGAATACAGAAATAATTTAAAGTACTAAACTTAATTACCTTTCTTTCCTTCTAAAAACCAAACGTAATCCAGTATTTTTTTTTTTTTGCAAAGCAGAAATTAATTTCAATAGCTCACATGTTAGACTAAAAATAAAATTTTAAATCGCATTTGTTCGCCTAACGACAAAAAATAGATTCGTGCAAACACGCACACAAAATAAAATAACGTTGAAACAAACAAACAAAAAAATCAGTTGTGAATGACAAAAAAAGATACGAATTTAATAGATTTCTCAATCACAAACTAAAACCTTAAGCCATTAAACTATAGTTTAAAAATTAAATTCATAGAAAGAACCTAATGAATATCATTAGCAAGATTTCACCTGATGTTCAATGAGTTTTTTGTTTATAGGGGACTAATGAAAAGAAAAGTGAAATGTAGGATTATGATATATCAAAAAGAGAAAGAAAAGATTAGCAAAAACTAACCAATAAAAGGGCTGCTAGTTTCTCATTGTCTGTAGTGGCCTTATGTAACATATTAACACATTTCTCCACTTGTTGGCCAAAAGCAGAATTGTCACTCATACTTCTAGCCATTTTTTCCATGTGTTAAGCAAAATAAGGTTGGAACCGGAAGTCAACAAATGAGTCGCTTCCCTTGAATGCCGGAAATTTTGCGCATGCGTAAAACTTAAAATTTACGTTACAAGAGATTTAACTTCTTTTTGCCACAATTTCTTTACAAGCTCAGTAGCATAGGTTCTCTTCCGAATTTCAATGACCCTTAATATCTTAATTAATTCCTTCAAGAAAAACACATCTTAATTTTTTTATTTGAAAAATATTTATTATTAAATAAAAAACAACACCATTTTAATGCTGAAATGAATTTTACTTAAAAAAATAATAAAGAACGTTTGGTAAAATTAAAAATAAAAAGAAATTGTATCATTTACAATAGACATGTTCATTTCATAGTGATTGAACTGATTGATAAAAGTTTTTTTTTAATTAATAGGGAAAAATTAATTAAGCATTTTTCTTAAAGGTAAGACACATTGATTCCTCTTGAGACTAATTTCATTTCTCTTCTTAATATATCAGCTTCTAACACTTAAACTTCATGTCACAAATTAAATATTTCTATATTTAATTTTTCTGTTTTTCTTTGTTTATTGCTGCTATGCAAGCAGTATCAGTCATTAAATTAGTTGTGTCATTGACAATTCAATTAAGCTAAAGGAAGTAATGTGGGATAATAAAAAAAACGTATATTTTCAACGAAACAAGTTAAACAAGTAATTTCTTTTTGAAGTAGTCAGTAGCTTGTTTCAGGACAAGTAATCAAACATTAAAAGTTCGTAGATTCGATGAATAGTCAAGAAGAGAAAATGTTCATATTAAATCATCTGACACTAAATTTCCAAAATTGCTTAAAACAAATTAAGAGTTCGTTTTTCACATAAAAGCTATATACAGTTATAGTATGGTTGAAAACAGTGTGATGACTGGTATGGTTTAGATGTGGCTGTGATAATGAATGAACAGCAGGTTTGTGTGAACTATACCATCATTTTTATTTTCATTGTTGATTCCATTAGTTTATATATTTTTGTTACATGTGATTGTTCATCCTTTTATGTGTATTTCGCTGTTGAGATTATAAAAGTTTCATATGAATATATCATGTTTGGTTTTATGTGAGTATCCAGTGTAGTAGCAGGTTGTTGCTGCCGTGTTTTATGTTATAATTTGTTCTGGGATTTTTGAGTATGTGGATTGTCTTTTGAATTAATTCTTGGCTTTCTGTATATCTTTTCTTCTGTGGATATTATTTTAACCCATATTCCTTTGGCTGGCTCGTATTAGTTAAATTTCTGATGACATGTTTGTGAGGCCCCACACATGCATAAGTATGCAGCCTGTGTGCAGGGGCAAAAAGGGAAGAAAAAAGAAATATGCACATGTTCACAGTTCTTTTATATTTTCATAATGCCTACCCATTTCTGCTTTGATTTTGGCAGAGGCATTAGTATTTGGTTGGCTTTGACATGATGTCAATTGACCAAGTAAGCTATTTCCGAGTTATAGAAAAGAAGGAAAGGTTATATGTGTAGAGAAAAAGAGAGAGAGAAAGTTTCACTGACATTCTATTCATAAGGAAGAGAGAGTATATTTCAATACTTTTTACTACAAATCACCACACGGTTATACTTAACGTAAATAAAAAGATATATTTTAAGATACTTAGCTTATCAGTTAAATAGAGCTCTTTAAAATTCTCCAGTTATCATTAGAGTTTGATAATGTATCAGCATGTGATTTGACACCGGCATTATTCAGACACATGACACTCTGCCTTTCTCCCTCTCTTCTGTCCTTTCTCTTCTCCTATTTTTCTCTCTGACCTTGTTCATCTTTCACTGTCTATATATATATTGGAAAGCTATTTGACATTGGCTTGTTACTTTTCCTGAGTTTGTAAATTGCTTCCCTGTCAAAATTTGTCTTGGTCTTTTTTCTTCAGCATGGAGCCAATTCTTTTTCTAGTTGTAAAAAAAGTAATTTTCACACTGACTCGCAAATTTTTGCCTTGGTCTTTTTCTCAGCACAGAAGCAATCCTTTCTTCTATTGGTCAAAATACATTTTTCACACATGCTTGTGAATTTGAAAACAGTGAAGAAAAGATAGTTATTTTTATTTTGCATTCACCGCATAACTTCCCTTCCCACCTGATAGTATCATCTTTAGTGCATGAATAAGTTGATAATTCAATAGAAGTGGTATATATTGTCACTTTTCCAATTAACCAACCTTCCAGACTTAGTTTTTGTTTTGCATTGCTATTTTGTTTCCATGTTGCTTTATCTATATAAGGTATTTTCACCATTTCTGAGACAACCGCTGGTTTTAACTATCAACGGAAATATTACTGTTGACATCGTCTGCAGTTGAAATAGTGAAGTACATATTATTACAGCCAATTACTTTATATCTGTGTAAGGTGCTTCTAAAGATTTCTGGACTCTTTCTGTCCTAAGCGATAAAAATTTACAATCGTTTAGGTCCTTTGGTACATAAAGTTTTGGTAATGAATGTAAATGTAACATCCCATACCTCTATCAGCCTATGGTTCAACAAAACCACAAAGAGTTTCTTTTTTTCTCTCCTCAGTCATCTGAAATATTCAACACTATAGTTTATTGGTGAATTGATTTCTCTAGCCCTCTGTCCATTCTGCACCATGTTGTGATTAATTGATCCCAAACAGGCAGAGATTTGTTGTCAATATTCCACCTCAGTTCAATCCAAACAGAGTGAAGGCATACAGTAATAATAATAAAAAACTAAATAAATACTAGGAGAAGAATGATGAATAATATAAAAATATTACGATTTATCTCAAGTATATTATACAATGACTTCATTAGTAATGTACATGTAAGGTTGTCAATCTAAATTTTCTCCAAACTTGACACGATACTTGGTTAAACTGGTAAAGGTTAGCTGGAGTATAGTTAACAGAGTTTGTTCAGTTGATTTTTGGTAATTTCTTGGTTTTTTCAGGCTTAAGGCTGATGTGTTGGAGTTATTCTCAGGCAGTAGTCATGTGTGGTCAACCTTCATCTATCCTCATGGCGTGGATATCAGATCTCTTTTTTTGTCTCTTTGTACATTAATATTTATTGGTATCGGGCCACGAACTGGTGTAAAGGTGGGGGAGATAAATTATATTTTCAACTTGTTTGTCTTCTCCTTTCTTGGGTAAGGGTTGCTTCTCCTCTGTATTATTTCCCCACAAAATTTTCTGGTTCCTTTTCTCAGGCAAATCATTCAACACCCACAATTTGTTTTACTAAAACACAATTATCAGCTAAATTCCTTTCGCATAGTTTCAGATTTCAAACACCTGATTTTTTCATTGCACAATCTTTTCCCTTCCCAGCTGACACTCAGATTTCTTACAACCTCTTTCATCAGCCAATTGTCAACATCTAAATTAGATTTGTTCCCAGCCTGACATCAAACTTGTAATGGAGTTTTATTCCTTGGGAATATTTTTATACTGGTTAACTCTTTTCATGAGACATTTATCAGTATACCTCTGTGTATATCTAAGTAATAAAATTTATTATTAGTTACCAGCAACTAAATAGTGTCATGTCAGTATCCAGAAGAATGATTCTTCATGTCAAACTTTCGCATTTTCTTCACCAGGTCTTTTATTGCCAGGTTTGATAGCTCATTGTTATCCTTGTCACATAGGTCAATTAACAGTTTTGGAACTTGGGCATGACACTGTTACTGCTGTATATGGTATGCAAGTTGATTCATTGAGTATGATTCTGATACCTAAAAGTACAATAGGTAAGGCTGATAACCATAAAGCCTTCCTTGCAATAATTGCTGTCTTTAACATCCTATGTACACTTTCAATTAATCCGTTTGCCTGAGGATAGTTTCAAAGTTGTTCTAAGTCTGTGAAACCTTATGATTTTTGACAGCTCTGAAAACAATTTTAACTCAAACTGGCTACCTTTATCAGTGATGATATATAAGGGTACTCTGAATCTAGCTACTCATATGTTAATGAAAGCAGTAACGACATTTTGTGCAGTTATTTCATTCAGAGGAAACGCCTTCATCCATATATAGTAGTTTTACCAATAATGGTTAATAGATAAGGATATGGCAAAAAATAGGGGTTTATTTGGTTTCTTACTGGCAATAATGGACCCACTTATGTCTAAATGCACTGTTTTAAATGCACTCAGAAGGCAGTTCAAATAGTTGTACATTACTCTTGGTATGTTTAATAACTTCTACTTGCTGGCATTTTTGGCACTCTTTGCAGAACTCTTTGACTGATTTGTTCATCCATGGTCAGTAATACCTTGATTTTAATAAGCATAAAATGGTTGATATTCCTGGGTTTGACAATGCGTGCAGACTATCAAATATAGATTTCCTAAGCTCTTGCGATACAAAAGGTCTCAAAGATGGTAACGATATGTTGCACATTATAACTTGGTCTAAAACCAGTCTTTTAATTGTTTGTTCTTCATCTGATTGCTGATGAATGACAATTTTCTGTAAACCACAAAGAGCTATTGTTACAGCATTAGCCGGCTTTGATAAGCAGTCTGCAATGATATTTCCCTGTATATGAGAAATGTTTGTGATATATTCGCTTATAAAGCTCAGATGACGCTGTTGTCTGTGACTTTAAAGGCAAATGGCTAGTAAAAGCATTGAACAAAGATTTACGATCTGTTAATAAAAGTGTAATTCCTACCGTCTGTGAGGTGTTTAAAGTGCAACACTGCTAAATATGCAGCAAACAACTCTCGATCAAAGGTGAAATATCTTTGTCAGGTCTGAGACAACTTTCTAGAAAAGAAACCAATGGAAATAGGCTGGTTGTTTATCATTTGGTGTAGAGCGGCACCTACTGCATGATTTGAACTATCCATGACAAGTTTATATGTTTTAACATTTGAATCCTTTAAAAGCTAATACCGTTACCTTTGACAATGGTTTCTTCACTACTTAAAAAGAAGCTAATTCCTCTGTGGTTGAAATCAGTTGATTTGCATTAAGATTCAAACATACATTCAGTGAGTGGGAAGATTAAGTCACTAAATTTTGGTATTAATTTTCTGTAAAAATTGACCATTCCAATAAATCATCATACTGTTTTTAAATCCTTGCAAGGGAGAAAAATTGTTCAGATCCTGAGCTTATTAGTATTAAGTTTGATTCCTTCATTCGAAATATTAAAACCCAAAAAGTTGAGTTCTGTAGCATTGAAAATGCATTTTGAAATAGAAATTTTTAGATCATACTCACTTAGCTTTTGAAATACTTGAACCAGATTATATTAAAATATCATTGATATATACAAATGTATATTCCATATCCCTGAATATGTCATCTATTATCCTTTAGAAGATACTTGCGGTGTTTCTTAGTGATATTCAAATAAACTGTGTTCTATCAAGATAGCAGTTTTACATACATCATCAGGATGTATCAGTATCTGGTGGCATGCTGAGGACAAATCAATCTTTGAAAATATCTTTTTTCCATACAATTTCATAGCTAGTGAGCTGATATTGGGAACTAGATAGTGGTCCAGTTTCATACGTGTTGAATACGGAATTAAAAGAAACTCTCTTCTCTTCACCGTTTACAAATTTCGCAATCCAGTTTTAAATCTAATTTTGACTAATAGGAAAAATGATTGACCCCATACTGAAAGAAAAAGACAAAACCAAATTTTGCAATCTGGTGTTAATTATTTTCTAACCAATGAAAGGGATCAATTTACAAAACTGAGAGAAGTTAACAGTCTTTCATTATATATGTATATATATATATATATAGAAAGAAAGTGGAATGAATCAGATGGGGGCAGAGATCAGATAAGACATTGCCACAATATAAGGGAGAAATTTCAAGCTGCTGAACCGAACATGCCTTGTCAACATACATTCGTTCTCCCTTTCCTTCTTGTATGCTATTTTCTTTTATCTCTTCTTCATCCTCATTATTCTCACTGTCAACAAAGAAGAAGAAGAAAAGGACAACAACAACAGTAACACACTTCAACTAACTCCTAAAAATTTATATTAATAAGTACAATTTTCCTTTATTGCTTTACTTTCCTTTTCTCTTTCTCGCTGTCCATAAAAAGAAAAAAAGGAACACAGACTTTAATCTGTTAATCTTTTTCTGCATGTACACATTTTGCCACAACTATGAACTCTTGATTCATTTAACTCCGTACTACACTTTGTCTTTGAATATTTATACAGTTAATAATTTCACTTCCTACATATTGATGTCATTCTATTCTGTAAATAAATTTGTATTTAAACATACAAACGAAACACATTATTTCAGCCTTCTGATCTGGAGTAAATTGTGGGAAGTTTGGTTATGTTTGGCGCAAGGAACAGGTTAATAAACATGCTCGAGCTCCCTACTTCACATAATGCTATTCAGTTGTCTGTGGTCACCTACTGGCCTGTAAGTGCCCTCCAATTTTGACACCATGTAGAGTACCGAACTTTGAATTGAAAGGAGAAATTATGCAACTTGCTTTTTAAATTCCTCCTTGGCTATGGCGGACTTCTGCTTCTACTTTGACAGCTGTTGCACTTTTGTAAATACTCCATTTCACTTCTGTGAAATACTTTTGATTTTTTTTGTGTTAGGATCCTGATGCAGGATAATAGATTAGGGTAGCCTCCCATAATTTTTTAAAAAGTTCCCTTTGTATTTTTGTCATCATGGATTGAAACGTGTAGCACACAAGTTGATAGCTTGGCGACACTTTGCCTATTGGTAATTATGTTGATCAACTTATTATTTTTAATAATCTACTGTTAGTCCATAGTGACAAGAAGTCATATCCCAAAAGTGGTTTCATAGTGTTATCTATAATAAATGTCCATATGAAATTCCTCTTAAAGTTCTGTATTGTCATGTTTTGTACAGTCTGTCTAGGGCGCTATATTTTTACATTGCTTGTGGAAACCAGTGCAATATTTGTAGGATATAGGACTGTTTGTCAGGTCTACCTTTGAAATAATTGATACAGCAGCCCCAGTATCCACAATGAACATAATTTTCTAGGATCCTAAATGTGCAGTTACTTCCAAAAGTGGTGGTAAAGTGGAAGCCATCACCTCCTGCCGCCACTAATTTTCCACTTTTTCTTTTCATGCTGATGAAGGTGGTCATGAGGGCGGCTATAATTTAATCTTTCTTTTGTTCGGCCTGTTTTTTTGGTTTACAAGATTTAGTACAGTTTGCATAGTAAATGTACGACCTGCATATTTTTGGCTTTTGGTCAAGATGACACAGATTTAAATTAGAATTTGTAATTCTGACTACAGCAGTCTTTTTCTTCCTTTGGTTGAACCTGTTGAACGGGGTTGGGATTTTGTTGATTGAAATACAGCAGTAGGTTTTCAGCCATTTTTCCTAGTCTTTCTGTTTCTAAATCTGCTTGTGCTCAAGTTAATCAGCATTGCTTGGATAAATTTGTGTCATATTATGTCACTGTTCACTCCAATTTTTGTAGTTAACGCCATCAGTTCATTTAAAATAAACAGATGGTCTGCTGTAAGTGTGCGAGAAGTCATTAATTTATAAAGCAACTCTGGCTTTGATTTTTCAGGCAGAACTATGACTGCTTCTTTAAGTTTTTCATAGTTTCCTTACTGTAAAATGGTGGGTAGTAGTTTGCATACTGTCTCCAATGGTAATGCAGCCAACACATGACAAAATTTATGAACGGTAGTCCTTATCTTCATGATATTGAACTGTGCTTCCATAATAGTGAACAAAGCAAACACATTTGATTCCATGAACATGAGTGGTTTGTTGGATACTGTTTGTATCAATTCACTGGCTCCTGTAGATGTTTCATTCGTGTCCATTTCGTCATTAAACATCTTCACTTATATGAAGGCTGTAAGAATAGATTTGTATTTAGTTTCCCCACACGTCAAATGTTACTAGTGAAGTAACGGGGAGATAATGATGAGGAAACGTGTATATTTTTAACAAAACAAAATAAGGAATTTATTTACAAATTTACACATTTGAAGTTGTTAGTAGCTTGTTCCAGGACAAGTAATTAAACATTAAAAGTTCATAGGTTTTATGAATAATCAAGAAGAGAAAATGTTCATATTAAATCATCTGATGTTAAGTAAATTTCCAAAATGCTTAAAACAAATTGAGAGAGTTCGTTTTTCACATAAAAGTTATACAGTTGTATTCAACACAAATAAAAAGATATATTTTAAGGTACTTAGCTTATCAGTTGAATAGAGTTCTTTGAAATTCCCCAGTTCTCATTAGAGGCTGATATATATATATATATATATATATATATATATATATATATATATATCAGTATTTCTTCAGATTTTGACTTTTTTGTATTGAAATTTGAAAATCACCAATATTTGAATTAGATTTTGATATTTTATGAGAAAATGTGAAAATTAACAATATTTTATTCATATTTTGACTTTTTTTAGACTAAAATATGAAAATAAGCTATATATTATTCAGATTTTGATTTTTTTTTGCATATATAAATATGAAAATCAGCAATATTTTACTATAGTCTATAACTTAATCAGTTTACACAAAATCAAAACCTTTTTTATTGAATGTTATTTGTATAATTATATTGAGAACTACTAATTTTTAAACTGAGTGGATTTTAAATTAAAATTTAATTAAATTATAATTTATAGGAAACATAAAATTTACTATTAAGCATTTTTAAGATAAAAATTACACAGCATTTAAAATATGTCAAATTCTTATTTAGCATTTTTTCATCTTGAAACATGTATAATTATTAAGTTATTGAAAATGTTATACTCTTCAATTAATACAGTTTAGAACTGAGCCAAGCATTTTTTTCTGTTAAATATTCACACGCATGTTGTGCCTACAGTTTGTGTGTGAAAAAAATAAAAAGACAAAATATCCAATAGTCAGTCAGTATGAGTTCATGCCATAGTTTAAGTAACAGCCAGAGGTAACAGTTCAAGTCAAAGTCATCAAAAAATCTTCTTGTGTATAGTTTATTCCCTGTCCTATGAAAACTGTCTTCATAAGAGGAAATTAAAACAAAAAAAACAAAAAAAAATTTTGCAACAAATTCTGGAATATTAAAATGCTGGATTTACACTTTATCTGCTTCTTTTCTTTTCTTTTTTTTTCTTTGTGGATGAGTTGAATATTCTTACCTGACCAAGTTTTCATGCCTTTAAACCTTCCACATCTTATATAAAATGCAGTTCAGTTCTAACACAGTTTCTTTCTACCTGCAACTACAAGAGAAAGAATCAATAAAACAATTTCAAGCGTCCATGAGTAACAACTTAATAGTGATGAGCATAAGCAAAACATTTTTAGTCAGAATTTTTCCTTAAAGTTGTTTTATTGGTATTTTAAAGTAGTAAACAAGAACTTAAGGGACATGGTATTAAAAATAAAAGCAAGGCTTAACATGAACACACCTTATGTTTTATTCAGATGAAAAATAAAAGAAACATTTTTTGTTGTATTTTATTTTTTTAATCGTTTCACCCCAAGCAAGGCGGTACTGCCACTGGCGTGGGGTGGGGTACACAAGAGAAGAGTGAAAGTTTAAGCAGGAGGAGAGTGAAGATAAAGATGAACCAGTTACAGTGGGTGTCGGAGAAAGGACAAAAGAAGGATGGGAATACCAGTGTGAAGACAGTTGCTAGGATAGAGTGAGAAAGAAAAAGAACAAGATACACGAGGTGATGGGGAAAGGACAAGAGAAGGACTGGAGTCAAGTGGACAAAAGATAAGAATTGACATTGCATTTAAATTCTTGGAGATTGTAGCTGTTAAAGAAGTAAGTATGTGGAAGGGAGATCCACAGGCTTTTCAATAACACTTCAATATAGCGTCATTTATGTTTATTAAAATAAGTGTATATATATATATATATATATATATATATATATATAAACTATATTGTTGTCCCTTGCCAAACAATGCAAATTATAGCTTCATCAGGAATTAAGCCGATAATTGTATTACAAATTATTAATAAATACATAAAAAATGGGATATCTACTTAAAATAAAAAGTATCTATTATAACAACATTTCAAGTATTAGATGCATATATATGTGTGTGTCATTGACATGCATATATATGTGCATGTGTGTATCACTGACATGCATATATATATATATATATATGTTTGTGTGTATGTTAATAACATGTATACTGACATGCATATTGTTACAAATTTGCAATATATAGAGATATGAATCCAAGAAAAAATGTGTTCACTCAGATAGAAACACACAAGCAGATGCTGACAAATAACAAACACAAAAACATTTTTAAATAATTTTATATAAAAAACAATAGAATATGGAAACAGTATGAAATGACATATGTAAATTCAATAAAAGACACTTATCTGATAATGGTTCAAGCATTCATGTTCCATGAATTTGTAAGTTCAAATGTTTGTAAAGGCAAATAGACAGAATCTCTTTTTAAAATGTACAAATAAAAGTCAGTAGTTCTTTCTGCAATACAATAGTGCTTGTATTTAATTTCTCCTGAATGAATTTCAGATGATTTCTTTGGGTATAATATTATTTTATTTTCTACATATCAAGTAAGTGAATAAATCCATAGTCTTTGGGAATAATATCTTCTTTTTATTCACTACAAATCAAGTAGTCAAATAAATCCTTGGTGATGCATATTATACAGGTTTGATGGCTGAATTTTCCTTACTTTATTAAGAGGTCAATTTTTCTCATTGTCAAGCGACACAGATTCTTTCTCGCCATTTTCTAGTCGCAACAGAACTCAGTCTAGACAGGGAAGGAAAGAAGGAAGGAAAAAAAAGGAAATAAGGAAGAAAAAAAAGGAAATACAAAGACAGCATGTTCTTTAATAAATGGATCATACATCAGATTTAACAATCAATACTTAGGGCCATGTGACACCTGTCCACTTGAAACAAAAGAAAAATGTCTATTTTTCTAAAGACAAAGGCCAAGTTTGATAGGAGATAAGGCATCAGCACACATTGTCAACAGCTTGTCTAACATAATAATCTTCTATTTTTATTTGTCATCTTATGTAAAAAGGTCAGAAGATAATGATCCTTATAAATTATAATGGGTTGGCAAGATGAAGACATGTATACCTCAAAATGTTATAAACTTAACATTAGAATTAACATTTCCTTTTCTTCATAGAATAATTATGGGGTTAAATTTTCTTGAAGAATAACTAACAAGTTGTTTTACATTACTCTTACCATAATCACTCGCATTAACAGCAAAGCTAGATGACTGAGTAAGGTCTGGAGCTTTGAGGACAGGATTTGAACATAGTGAGGCTTTGATTTGATCAAAAGATTGTTGGCAGGAAAGAGACCAATCAAACTTAGCCTTTTCTTTTAATAAACACATAAGTGGTCAAGCTACATCTGAAAAATTCTTGCAAAACTTATCTTAATAACCCACCATCTTCTCAATCTTCTTATATTGGTTGGAACTGGACATTATATATCTTGTATTTTGATTTTGTAATAGGGGTTGCCTGAAGTTTGGCCTCAAGGTTGGCTATGACCTCAGAGTTAGTGATTTGAACAACTTTCTCTCTGTTCTCCTCTGATTCAGATGTCGATCTGTGAACCACTAATATATATATATATATATTGATTGTTTAATTACTTAGTTTTTGGTCATAATAAAACTAGACCAGTGCACATTTGCATTAAAAAGTGTTCAATACAATTATATTGTAGAACTTTTGAATATGGAAAATATATATATATAGAGTCATCTGCAGACAGATCTGTTTCACTGTATCACGGCTCATCAGTATGGTTAGACATCCAATTTCTTTTTACCTAGGATTGAAACCTGACAGAATTGGCGTCAGTCGGCGATTCTACCTCTGAGCTATGGGTGCGCGATAGGAGGCAGATTTTTAGCATGTTATATACCATGTATTCATACACCAGTAGTGAGAGTGTTCTAATTCATTACTGAATCAATGATGCATAGATGTTAGAGTAGCTGCTGTTTTTTCAAAGTCTACCATTCTTTCAGAGTGCTCAATCAGGGTGTGAGAGTGTAAATAGTCATCCAGAGACAGATTTGTTTTGCTGTATCACAGCTCATTAGTGAAGTTAGACATCCGATTGCTTTTTACCCAGAATTGAAACCTGACTGAATTGGCGTCAGTTGGCAATTCTACCTCTGAGCTATGGGTACTCGATAGAAGGTGGCAGATTTTTAGCGTGTTATATACCATGTATTCATATGCCAGTAGTGAGAGTGTTCTAATCCATTACAGAATGAACGATGCGTAGATACCAGAGTAGCTACTGTTTTTTTAAGTCTACTATTCTTCCAGAGTGCTCAAATATAGATATTGATATGACACATTTGAGTTGATTTCCTATTTATAATGTAATTGAGATCACTAACTTTTCTGAATATCTCATAAGGACCATGATATCAAGCTTTGAGAGGGTGACTGTCTATAGGTAATAAAACTAACACTTTGTCACCAGTATGAAAGCTTCACTTCTTGATTGTATCAATTATTCATTTTTTTCAGAGCTGACCAAAGATAATTATGGGCCAATTTGCTTGCTTCAATTAGCTGAGTCTAAAATTGAGACATGTAGTCTAATAAATTTTCATTCTTCAGATCTTCTTGTAGCCAATTTTTCTTTAATTATTTCAAGGAACCATGAACTGAATATATGAATACTAATTTGAATGGCCTGAATCCTAATGATTTTTTAACAGATTCGCAGACTGCAAACATCAAGAAAGAATTACCTTTGTCCTATTCTTTTTGATGGTCCAAATATGTCCAGACCATATTTTCCTGGATGAAGTGAAATCTCTCCAAGACACATTAGGATTGTGGGTGATAGGTGCTAGACCTAATCAAAATTATGCCTAGTTGTATAACCACTTGCTGAAATATTTTCAAGATAAAATTTGACCCGTGGTCTGACTGTACAACTCTGAGTAAGTATACAGCATTGAAAAAGGTGATAAGGTTTTTTACTATTTTCCAGACTGAAATATTCCTTAAGGGTATGCTTCCAGGAATTTAATTGAAGCACAAATGATTGTTAAAAGGTACTGGTTTCCCAAATTAGTCTTGGGTAATGGATCAACACAATCTATAATTACATGTCTAAAAGGTTTCTCATATATAAGACTAGCAGTATAGCCCGGCGTTGCTTGGGTGTAATGTAAGCTTTAAAACTAATCCATGGTTATGGAGCTCAGACTCTTTGGACATTGGCACAAAAGACTAAAAAGCAATAGTTGTTTCCAGTTAAAGCGAAACTGTAGATTGAAAGAAAAATGAATGGATGTAAGTCAAATTTTGATTTCCTGGTATCGATATCAAATAAGTTTTTTTCGTCGTAAACTGAAATTTGAAGGCTAAATAAGTCCTCTGAGCAAATGGTATCATGGCTGAGACTAAGAATTACAATTATACCTACTTAGCCAAATCTGAAGCAAAAACTAAAATAAAAGGGCTGAAAAAAATACAGACATACAGGCAGATAAACACACACACACACACACAAACATCTTGCCTTTTATATATATATATATATATTATCGATTTTTTTGCACAATTGTAAGAACTGCAACCTTGAAACTTCTGAATATCATTTATGTCTTTGTCTATGAGTGTATCAAATTTGATTAAAATCGGACCACTCCTTCTATAACCCAATTTTATCGGGGGTACCTGGACACAAAACCTAGTTAAGAACACTTGCAGATGCTTATAGTACAACTGTGTAAATTTTCAAGAAAATCGGTTCAGCCGTTTCAGAGTCTGTAGGTAATGGACACACACACACACACACACACAAAGTTCCATTTATAAAGGCACAATTAAAATTTTCTGATTGGGCTTGACAAACATGACAAGTCTGGTAGAATTCAGGTACGTCTTTTTGGATTCTAGGCCAATAAAAATGTCTCAGAATTTTATCACAAGTCTTATTTGTACCCAGATAGCCAGCCAGAGGAATTTCATGAGCCATTCTCACTATCTCTCGACTATATGTTTTGGGGATGATGACTCCATAGACTACTACCAAGTTTTTCAAAGCTTGGATATGTAGAGATTTCCACTTTCTCATCATTTTTAACAAAGTATCCATTTGAAACTTTCTTTAACTCCCTCTTCGGCAACTTGTAATTAAAAGTGAGATTATTTTGGGATCACTTCCTTGCTCTATCATGAGCTGTCTCCTTGATAGGAAATATCCAAAGTGGGCTCCATAGTACCCATGCCTCTCTCATGAGATTATCAGAAAGACAATTAAAATTCATGTCAGGATTTTAAAACATTTGGGAAAGATCAATCATCTCATCTTTTGTCCCACAAGATTTCTCTTTCTTCACTTCTCCTTTAACTTGTGCTCGAGTCACAGCAAAGGAAATATACCAGGGTTCACTTCCTCACTCTTCATTTCTGTCAAGATGACCGGTTCTAGCATTTGTTTGGGATGGATACTTACCTTTTCACCAGCTAGCTTGTTCCTGTTATATTAAGTATATGGTGGCAGAACAAAGAAATGACAGAAGTTTAAGAACTAAACAATCGTAAAAATACAACAAATGGTAAACTGATGTAAATGTCTCTTGTTGAAAAAAAGAAATAAGTAAAATCATAAAAGTCATTCATAGAAGTATATAATAGGAGAGAGGTGGTTAGTTGTGACTTACTGTGGCAACAGCCTTTGGTGGGTTGTCTTTTGGAGATGGGAGGGCGCATTCTGACAAGCATTACGAATCCTGGTTGTTGTACCAACTGCCTAAGATGTACCTATGATGGGCTTTTATATCTTTTTCCTAGGCTCAGAATGGCTTCAATTTTTATTTTGCTTCTTTAGGTGGGAGTGGGTGCTATTGGGTGGAAATTCTGGATTGTATTTTTCTTTGAGTTTGTAAGTAAAACAGAAGCTTTGTGTGGAGCTGATGCTCAGTTGATGGAATTTTTAGTTTGGTTTAGGTTTTGGAGTGTTCACATCTGGCCAGTGGTAGAAATTTGTGTTATATAAATCAGAAGAAGATCTAGTTTTAGGAAGATTATAACATTCCCTAACAGCATGGATACACATTTCATAGGCATTCTAGGAACAACTCCAACATAATGGGTCCCAACACTAAGTCTGACACAAGATGAACTCGATGTAGAGGGATACTAACAAAATTGTTACTTTTCAAAATTAGAGGCTGACTAGCTACCATATCTCACAAAACATTTTATGGGTATCCTTTTTGTAGTATCACTCACAAGTGCAACAGATCCACCAGACACAAATGGCCTCTAACATCTTCAAGAACGAATATTCTGTCTGACACAACTCTATTGGAAGAAATTAAATCCTGGGGTTTATTTTGGCTTAATGCCCTAGACTCATTATTTTGTTTGGTTCAGCAATTTGACATAATGTGCCTGACTTTGTTACAGTACTGACACATTTAGAGTTTCTAATGCCATCTATTTACTTGCTAAAATCCTGACAACTGGAAACTATCTCTTTGTGAATTTGTGCCTCTTGAGTTTGTATTGGTACTTTTATACAAGTTAAATAGTCAATCAGGACCATATAGACTGGTCTAACCAGACTAGACCCAGGTCTTGGGCCAGGACTGCTTCCAGGTTCAAAAGAACCATTGTATTTTGGTTTGCTGTGTTCATACAGTTATTCATTAGCAAGAGTGGCCATTTTGTACATAGTACTTATCAGTCTCTCCTCAAATTTTTGATATTATCAGGAATACATTTTTTAAAATTCACTTATTAGAATCATTTGCCTTAGTCTATCATAGTCAGCTTCAATATTTTTTGACTGGTTCCATCTGTCGAAATAGATTTCCTTTTCACTAGAAAATTCAACATGAGTTTGTCCATTAATTTTTCTTGAATTCCTAAATTGTCGGCGGTAGACTTTAAGCACTAACTCATACGTCTTACAGATGGCTCATTTAATAGTGTTGTAGTCAGCACAGTCTACTGCTGATAGGGAAGCATATGTTTCCTGAGCGTTACCTTTCAAAACCATTTGTAATAACATGAGCCATTTGGTTATAGGCTATTCTAAATTCAAAGCAACTTTTTCAAAATGTGAAAAATACCCATCTATTTCAACTTCATTAAATTGTGGTACCAATTTAATTTGCTTTGCAAAGTCAAACTCATTTCTGTTAGCCCCATTACTTAATCATTTTTCCTCTATTTCATGAAACTGTCTCTTTTGTAAGTCTCACTTTTTTGATTTCAGCTCCTGTACTAATTCTAAGTTTCTCAAGTTTAAGTTCAGTTTGGGATAGCTCTTGTATTTCTCTCAGTAGCTGATTTAACATATATTTATCAAAGACATTGTTATCTACCATATGTTCTGTGTCAATGATATGTGTGTGTGTGTGTGTGTGTGTGTGTATGAATGATATGCGTGTGTTTGTGTGTGTCACTGACTGCAGCTGTGATTATAGTCATTATAAATTCAGAATCCTTTTCATAGCTACACAGTAGGTACTATAAAAAATGAACTAGTTTGGTAAAATAATTAAAATTAATAATTAAAAAGTATGAATAAATAGATGTTAAATAGTCTGAGTTTGTATTATACACTTACTTTTGGAGAAATTCTATTAAAGGAAATCTGCATAAGGAAGTAATATATCACACAGAAGAGATTAGACATCTCAAGTGAACTAGATTGGCTGTGGATGGGACAAAGGATTGTTTGTGAGAAAATCACCGCAGAGCAAAGAGAAGAAAAGCCTCAACATTTTTTAAAACTATGCCAATGAAATGTCATCCACAAAAGGAAAACTTTAAGAAATTGCAAAAAATTGTTATTCTTCCCTGGAATTCACATTGAAAAAGCATATGGTTTTTTCTACTAATCTTTAGGTGGACGCACCTTTATTTTTTCTAAGTTATTTCTTCTTTCTTTCAACAGTTTCATTTTTCTTTCTCAAAGTCTATTTTCTTTCTTGGTTTGAAAAAATTGTATAGTTAATCTTTTTTGAGCCAACTTTCTCTATAATTTTAGAATGTTATCTTGCCTTGTCTCTCATAAGGTGCATGAAAGAAGACTTTTGGATAAGCTCGTTTTTTTTTTTGTAAAATTCATACTCTCTAATATTGTTTTGTATCCATTTAATGTTAAATGTTTCTAAATATCAAGAGATTGATTTGAACCTTTGTTACTCTTTGCACCCTTTTGTAAAATTTGGGATAAGAGACAACATGCTCTCTTTTTTCATTCTCTCACAGAAAAAAAATGTAAATTATTATAGTACTTCACTAGTCCTAAATACAGTTTTGAATTTTCAGTTGTTTTTCTCCCAGTCTGGTTGCCAGCCATGGCTAGAGATCCCAATTCACAGCTGGGGAGAGAAGGGATGGCTTCACACCTTTCCCAAGGCTATTGAAAATGAATTCAATGTATTTAGATTGTTCATTTCTCAATCCAAGCCACTAACAATTATATTATCTCAAAAAATGACAAGGATGTCAATAGAATTTAAGTAATTCTTATATATATCAGCAGCAGCAGCTTTATCTCGTATCTAAGTGTTGTGGACCCTGTTAAGAGTCCAGCAAGAAATAATACAAACACCAAAATAGGAAATGATATATATATATATTAAACACAGCAAAATACAACTACGTAGAACTCTGTTAGTAGAACAAATACGGGTTAGGAAGTAATACTATAATTGGGACTCGCAATAGTTGAATGGTAGCAGTCTTGGCTATCACTGCCTATCGCTCCCCGCTGATCTGCTTTTGCTGATCTCCTGCAGATCTCTCACTCTCTGAGTTCTCTTGATCTCTGATCTGCTCACCTCTTGTGAGGGGAAGTATATGTAGTTGTAGGAAGAGTTCAATCCATTGTAATGGGTAATGCCACCACCATGACACTAAGAATATAATTTCTCCTTTGCTGACTACTTCCTTTATGATGATGGCATTGATTCACTGCCAATTCACTACCATCATGCAGGTTCAGGACTAGAAGCTTCCAGTTTCACCAAAACTTGCTCTCATCATTCATTCCTGATTACTGTTTGGCTTTATAAAAGTTGGTTTGAGGCAAAAAAAAAAATCAGAGTAGAAGACAGTGCCAATGTCATGAATTTGTTTAAGGTAGACTCACATGCCAGGAAGTGACCCACATATTTGATTTCATGACCTTCCTTTGTGGCACATAAGGAATGAAACATGCAGACCTTCAAGTGATGCCTTATGATAATGCTGAGAGCAATGCCATCAAGAGTTCTAAACTCCAGATAGGGCCATACTTGTTGGCAAAGTCAAAAAGTCAAGGACCCAGACTAAGTGCAAACCAACCCTAAAGACCCCAACAGTAGAACAAGCAGACAATGATTACAGTTGAACCAACAGATGAAAAGGCTATGCATAACAGACATAATATATGTAATATGATTAAACAAGGGACAAAAAGGAAATCTTTATAAATTCAATACTTTGCTTTATATTTATCTTTCATCAGAAAATTTAGAAGTGGAATGATTCAACATTATATTTCATCCCACTACTCAAAATTCTAACAATAGCAAATGGATGTCAAATTTATCCATATTTCCTCATTGTACCTTATTTAATCATTATATCATGTCAATATACATATCGAATATAATGCTTTTTTAGTGGATACCAATGTTTGAGTAGAGTTTATTTATAAAACAGTTTTAGATTAATGTACTGGACTATTTTTGACTCATAAGATTTCTCAAATATTCAGATTGGTAATGAAAATAAATAAACTGCACGTCAACTCAGGTATGGGTAACCACTATAAAAATAAAAGCTAAAAATAATGTTTTTAAACTAAGATAGTAAAATCTTAAAGATAAAATAAAGTAATAAAATTCTTAAAATTAACAGAAACAACTGATTGGTCACTACAAATCAATAATATTTGTACACTAGAAAATTTATTAGGAAATGTTTTTTCTTTAAATTATTATTCAACAGCTATGACAGAGATTATGATTTTTTATTTTAAAATGCAGATGCATTTTTGAAATAATTTGAAATTAATCACTAACTTGTGTAAATAATAAAAAGATTGAAATTAAAATTATTCAAATAAAAATAAAAAATAAGAAAAACGATACCTTAATGTTGATAACTAAGAAAAAAACAAAAATACAAATATATATACAGAGAGAAAAAAAAGATGACCTTAAAAAAAGTTAATTTATTCAAGATGCCTACTTTAGTAATATATAAAAAATTTATTTTTATTATTTGAAACTGTTTAAATGCATAATTGTTTAGGTTGTTTTTTTATGCATTTTTTTTTTTTGAGAAAAGTGTATTTTCATATAGGCCAGACAGTTTGTGTACAATTTGTATCTTTTTTGGCTCAGTGGCTAAAGCCCACCAAAATTTGTGATGGATGCATTTCTAGTTCATGCAAATTATTTTTTCATTATGAAAATGCATTTATATATAAAACAATATTAATAATGTCTAAAAAGTTATAGCAAGGGATTCTATTGAGCTCTACTTGTTATTACAAAATGTTTTAATTCATGAAGTAGTTGTTGCATAGAGAAATTAGGAATAGAATATTTTAGAAGATTGTGGAATGTTCCAGTAAAATCTAGAGAATTCTAAAGGTTTCTAGAATATGCAAATTAGGTGTTAGCCCCTATAAAAATAGGTTTTGGGAAGAGAGTAGTTAGTTGTGAAAAGGATTTACTGACATTATCAACTCCAGCTTTGATTCAAGGATTTATATCCAGCCAAAAGAATCTCTAAGAAAAATTGCTGACCAACTAAAGCCTGAAATAGAACCTCATGGAACGATATGGGTAAATAGATATTTTTGACTCTTTCATTGATCAAACTAATAATTATTCTTTATAAACACATTTGAGGATTTCCAAGAGGTATAGCACTTAAACTTCTTTGCTATTATAACTGGGTAAAGATACTGACCCTTCCTTCCCCTTTGTAACACTTTGCTTGCCAGTAGAAAACTCTACGTTTTTGTTTTGAATGCAAAAAAATTGTAAATTTTGTATATATATATATATATATATATATATATATATATAATTTTGTGTTTATTGTAAATTAAATATTTGTATGTGATTTAACTTAATTTAGTTTTGGTTAATTATTTTTTTTCTTTTGTTACAATTAACACATAACAATATATATTGATGAATGAGAGACGCAGTCTCCAACTCTAATAACATCTTGAATAGTAGGGCAGAGGTGAGGCTAAAGCTTTTAATAAATAAGGCTTAGGTCAGTAGATATGAAGAGAAGACCTTTTGAAAACAAAAGAAGGCATTGACATCAAGAGAACATCAAGATGGCTCTGTTACCAGCCAGCCACAGAAAGATAAGAGAAATTTGAAATTCCAGTGAAAATTCTCCTGAGATTGGATAGCCTAAAATAAAAGTATTTCTGAGAAATTTTCTCAAGAATGAACTATGTAAAAAAGGACTTTTTAAAAAAAGTAGTATGCCAAAAAAGTAGTCTGTGAGGCAATTTGCAAGTGGGTCTTTGTTTTTCTCAAAGATGGCTGCACCTTTGTTTTTACTGCCTTATTGTTTTCTGTTTTTATCATTTTTAAAGATCCTTGTCTTTTCTCTGAGTTGTAATTTTTTCCCACATTTTTCACTGGTGATCTTTAATCATAAACTGTTATCCTGCTTTAATAGATGTACAAAAGGAAATTTTTGTGCAAATTTTGTTTGTACCTTTTTTTCATAACTGTAAACTGTAAATAAAAGTGTTTTAACGTAATGGGAGTGCTTGAAAGAAAGATTTATTCTCCCATCTACATTTCCCCTATTATGGACATTGTTATATCCATGATATAACAACACTGAAACTCATGGACAGGACGGAATGAAATGGCTGAAAGGAAAATGGATGACAAACATATTTGTTCTCAGAGAGACTTTTATATACTAAAAACATACACAAAACTATATATATATATGTATATACAAGTGTGCCATGTGGAGAAATATATATCCCATATATCTACTGCAAAGCAAAGTATAAGAAGGAACAAAAGGAAAGGCCTTACATATAATTTGAAGATACTTCTGACTTGGAGGAGTCATTTTCTGGACTCCAGATTTAAACCATCAGGATTAATCTATGTCCCAAATGGGAATGACACTATGTTCTTGTAAGCTGTTGGGAAAGCAGATTTAGCTTCAGCCTGAGCCTTTGGCCCAAGCTAAAAGAAAGCAACTTTCTCATTTGGTCACTGAACTGAACTTTCTCATTTGGTCATGAACTGAAAAATTACCAGCACTTGAGCAACACCACCAAGATAGAAGGCCTATTTGATGGACGAGACTTATGTGCTAATGTCACTATATGCAGGATAAACTAGGAGAAATACTTTCATTACTCTTTTTACTGTTTGAGTTTTCTTGTCCCAGTTCAATATTTTTATTTATTTTGTAAATATTTTAACTGAAATAATTCACAATTGTGAATTAATTGTATCATTGTGCTGTCCCAAAAGGCAAGGAAATTATAAAAATGAACCAAAAACTGAATGTATTTTCATCTTCAAAAGATAAGGATGCATTGATATGTGTTAAAGGGAAAAACCAAACTGTTAAAAGGTTCATTGAATTCTATAGATGAAATTTAAACTCATTATTTTTTAACAAAATTTACAATACAAATTCTCAAAGGAAATTTTTATAATTTCTAACAAACATTTAAAAACAAATGTTTGAATTTTTTTATTTGTAAAAAAATATTTCCATAAAAAGTTTACAAACATGCATATATAAACTTAAAATTTACACATGATTTTGCTTATGTTTTTAGTTTTTTGTTTAGTATTTCTAAATGGTCTTGAATCTTTTTACTAAACTTTAGAACACCTACAAAACTCACTATTTTATCAATTTAATGAAATGTTTGATAAAAATATAAACAACATTTTTAAATGAAAGTTTCCCAATATATCTGGAACTTTCTTCATGTTATTTTAGTTTTTTTACTCTCTTAGATTTTGACAAATGTTAAGAATTGCTCTTTTAATTCATCTGTTTAGGTTTGTGAATTGCATTTTCAACCTGAGGACATAAGGTGAGAAATATCAATATTTGATAAGAAAACAGGTACCACAATTACTATTAGCCTTCTTCTATATGCCTTGTCCTTTCAGGATATAGGTGTTCATGGCTTTCCCCATCTACTGATCTCTGGTGGCTCTTAGCATGCTTTCTCCTGTTACACCATGCAACTCCTGTTGTGTCATCCACCTGCTCAGGCCCTTTAAATATGTTATCTGCTGCTTTTGCCTGTCTCCATTTCCCTCTGTCTGACCTGTTAGTATCAGGTTCTTCAAGCCCTCCTTCCTCATTACATGTCCCATGAACTTTAGCTATCTCTTCCTGATGCTCAGTATTAATTTCCTTTTTGTTTCCATTCTTTCCAAAACCTCATCATTGCTCACATGCTCAGTCCATGATATCGGCAGCATCCTTCTGTAGAACCACATTTTAATTGTTTGAAGTTTTTCCTTCATCTTTGATGATATTGTCCAGCATTCACTGCCATATTGAAGAACCGACATTGCATAGCAATCCAGTACTCTTTTCTTTGTTTCTAGCAAAATTTTCCTGTCTCTTAATACTCTACTCAACTTCTGGAATGCATCCTTCACCATTAAGAAGCTAATTCTTCATGCAGGTGTAATCCCTAGAATTTTACCAAACTGTTACTCATACTTATCTTCACTAACTCCCTCAAGAGAGTTACTAGAGTCTAGAAAAATTCAACTGGCGGACTCTGCCCTTAAATGAGCTTTAGATCAAAGTATTGCTGATTACTTGAAATACAAACAACAGAGGAAATTCCACGCCATTAATGATATAGCGAGAAAATTAAATTTTCTTGATAGAAATTACTGGAGTATAGTGAGACAACCAGAGACTTTTCTTATATGTCGCATCATCAAATCTCTGTATCCCAAAATCAGTCAATCTTTTAATTGAACATGATTTTGCAGTACATTTTTTCTGTGGTGATGTGGCAATTAATAGTTTAGGGGAGTATGTGATTCCAGATCAGGTAACTGATGCAAATACTTGGGAAGTTCTTATTGAAAACATTAATAAAATTGACACAGAAGAAAGTCAAATTAACCTCAAAGTGGGATTGTTGTATTACATTTGATAATGTCTTTTCTGTTATTAGTGAAAGATGAGGCATTTAGATATTTTTATGTGGCTAAATTTGTATGAGCAGTTAAAATTAATGATCCAGAGTAAGTTTGATTAATGATCCAGAGTAAGTTTGATTAATGATCCAGAGTAAGTTTGATTATTCAGCAAAAATTACTTTGTCTTCATTGTTAATGCTGTATAACTACTCCCCTAGAGGTTATAGGCTGTTAAGAGACACCAAAAATATACTTTTACCTAGTTATTCAGCCATCAGGAGACTAAATTTATCAACTTATATGAATTCTATAGTTGAGCAACATGATAGAAATTTTCTTATGTATATTAAAAATAAGTTTAAGTTACTAGAAGAAAAAGACATTGCAGTATCTTTACTTATAGATGAAATTGAAATATTTTATTTTGAAAATAAAGGTGGTTATGTTGTTGGCTTAGCTGATGACAGCAATGAGTCTGCAAGTACTTTTTCTTTTATGCTGAGCAGTGTATTCTCATGATACAAGGATGTTGTGCATGTTATACCTGTGACACGATGACTAGGCGTATATTAAGGTGGATTTGTAAAATATGTATTTTATTATAATAAATTAAGAATAGAAAATGGTTAAGAATAGAAAAATAGTTTAAAAACCTGTTTCGTTTAACAAATGTACTAAGTGAAAAAGAAAAGGAAAAAATAAATAAATAAACGCTTTTTCTTTTATAAGTAAATTTAAAATATTTGACTAAGTGATTTGATGTGATAAAAGATAAAGTTTAGAAAATAGATTTTTGAGTGAACAACGTCTCTGCATTCTTAATGAATGCAGAGACGTTGTTCCAGTTATATTATATACATAGCAGGTTATTGCTCTTATGCAGTTTTTAAGAAAATGAAATGCTACAGTTTCAAGAATTTAATATCTGGAAGTGACAATGAGGACAAAATACCTGAAATCAACAGCTATTTTCAGGAGATCAATAGAGGTTTTCTGCTATATTCTAATGATACTACTACTACAAATGCTATTCTCTATAAGTATATAGTTATTTGCAAACTTAAAAAAAATTCTTTTCTTTATTCAGTAAATCAAAGGAAATCTACCATGCTCATAAACCTTGAATGTTTTGACAGATAATGATCATCTTTTTCATGTGGACTTTTGTGGTGAGGGTCACATTTTTGAAAAAATAGAAAAAAGTGCTTATCTTGAGCTCTTCAAATGTTCTTTTGATTAATTTTTATGAGAGAAAATAATATTACTAGAAACAAATTAACCAAAAACAGAAAATTTCAAACCCTCAGCTAAATTTCCTATATGTAACATTTTTTTCTATAATTATTTAAAATTTGTCTTTTAATTTTAACACAACAAAAATGTCAATAAAATAAAATAAAACATGCAAATTAAAATCATTTCATTTTTTTTTTATTTTAAAGAAAATTTTTCAAATAATTTTACAAAATCAAAATAAGAAGGAATTTTACAGTCTTTAAATTTTATAATGAAACATACTATTTACTTTAAACTAATGTAAAACTTTAAAATCAATTAAGTAAGTCCTTTAGAAAATATTGAATAAAGTTTAAGGTAAAAATTGGAATTTGGTTTCTCTGTTTCCTAATGTAATATAAAAAATATTCTAGTAACTTTATGGAGTAATGAGTATACCTCTGCCATCAAAAATTATGACAAAATATTTGAGATAATTATTTATATATATATATATATATATATATATATATATATATATATATATATGAGAGAGAGTGGCAAATCCATAAAGACAGAGAGGATAATCCAAAAAGATTTTATCTAATTAATATAAATTATTCATTTGATAAAAATAGAGAACTCAATAGCTATAATCCAGAGCAATATAAAATATTGAGAGGAAAACTCAACTCATAAATAAACAATTATAAATCCAGAATTTATTTTGGTAATTTAAAAAAAAAAGAATATAATTACCTCCTTCAGACCATTGAAAAATGAATAAATGATAATTTTACTCAGAATATTTTTAAAAACATTTTTCACAGAGGAAGTGAGCATTATATAATGGAAAAAAGTGAGCATTATATAATGGAAAAAACCCTGATAACATGGAGTATAATGAAAAAAAAGCCAAACATTACAATGGTGGTAATACCTGCAGATTGTGTCAAGAAGAAAGTTAGCCATAATATTGTTTCCAGAACAAAAAAAATTACTAAATTAAAGATCAGAAATAATGTCTAAATGAAATAACACCAAAAAATACATCTTAGAATCAAACAAACCTGGATGAAAATTGTTTTAAGATCATTAAGTAACTCCTTCTTAATTTTGAAATTTTCAGTTGTTTAAAATTTCCAGTCATGTGTTTATAAAAATCTGTGTTGTACATTTAAAAACATTGGAAAAGCAGATATTATAAATTGCGTGAAGATACTGAAAGGCTGAAACCTAGATTGCAGAAATAACTAATTTCGAAATAAAATAAATATATATATATATATATATTTAGTATATCGAGGCAGCAAGTAATTTTCTAAACATATGCTATTAAATATAAGAGACAATCAATGTCTATTATGTTTAATCATGAGCCGTTCTAAACGTCATATTTTTGCTTTAATTTCATTTGAAAATAAAGACAAAAATTCTCCAACATTTGGATAATTATTTATTGGTTTTCTTCTAAACTTTTGGCTCATATGAGCCATCTTCAGAGAGGTTGTTTAAACTGAAATATTATAAAATCCACCATCACCGCAGTTCTTAAGTTTGTGATGCGGTTTTATGACATCACACCACGGGATAGCGCAAAATGACAACAAAACCATGTAGTCAAATGCAATGTAATATGTTATTTCCTGTTTTAAAGTTGATTTTATTGAGTGTTGGTTGTTTCGATTTGATGTACATGGCCTCCAATATCTGCAGGTTCCTCTTACTGTGTGTATGAGTAAGGATCACCAAATTGTTGACCAAAATCTGTCTGATATTACCTACATGTTTATGTTTTTCAGAGAAATGTTGTTTAATAGTACTCTGATCAGAAAGATGACATGTAAGTCTACGGAAGAGCGTGGTTGTAGTAAAACCAATATATGTACTAGGTTTTTGATTAGTATCAGAGATGCAATCTCTGAATGGGCATGTAAATTAGTACACTACACTGTTTTTTTGTAGAGAATTTAGTTTAGTGCTTGTTGGGTTATTATAGACTATGAGGTCAATTGTTTTAAACTTTTTATAATATATAATGAATTTAATTTGATTATTACTTTCCACTGGTTTAACATTTCTACGTATTATGTTTTTGAGAGTTTTTTTCATCTTGTTTATAATTATTAGGTATTTGGTTGCAATAGTATAAGTTAATAATGTTATGTTTATTTTGATGTAAAACATTATTATTAATATTATCATTATTGTTAGAGCTATTGTTAATTTTGTTGAGATACATTTTAATTTGTTGATCAATAATGGTGTTAGGAAATCCTTTATTGACTAGTGTTTGCTTAATGTTGTGTAATTCTTTATAAAATATAGATCTGGAAGAAGATATCATTTGTGTGCATTGAAGTAAGTTTTTTATAACAGCTAACTTATATCGTTGGGGGCATTCACTATTATAATTAAGGACACAAATTTATGCTAGTTGGTTTCCTATATAGAGAAGTAGTAAATTTATGTGTGCTAGAATCAATGAATACATCAAGGAATGGGAGTTTGTTATTAATATTAAGTTCTAATGTAAATTTGAGAACGGAGTGACTTTCAATTTTGTTTTTAAGATATTTAATTTGATCGATATTCTGAGCTAAAACAAAGATGTCATCTATGTATCTTACATATATAGAGGGTTTATTGTTGTCATTAATTATTTTATTTTCTAGATTTGCCATATAATAATTAGAAAAGAGGGGACCTAAAGGAGATCCCATTGCAATACCATCTATTTGTGTATAAATATTGCCTAAGGGATCGTGAAAGGATACTTGTGTGGTGCATGCTAATAATAGTTTTTTTAATATAGTGGGTTTAATATTGATTGATGGGAGAGTAGCATGATTGTATACATCACAGATAATGATGTCAATTGTTTCCTGGATGGGAACATTTGTGAATAAGTTTTGGACATCCAAAGATGCAATTATTTGATTCTTAGGTTTTACTGAATGGAGAATCTGTAAAAATTCGTCCGTGGAATTAATACTATATTTACCAGGAAGATAGGGAGTAATTAGTTTAAGTGTTTTGGAAAGGTTATATATTGGTGTGGGTATTTGAGAAATGATAGGTCAGAGGGGATGATCTTTTTTATGGATTTTTACATTTCCATAAAGGTAGCCGGGCTGATAATCACCTATAATCTTTTGAAGTTTATAGGATCCTATTTCAGCATTGTTTGCAGTAATAAGTTTATTAATATGTTTTTTAAGTTGGGTTGTGGTAGTATTAGTTAATTTTTAAAATTTATTGTGATTGTCCAGAATGGCCTGCAATTTGGAGTGATATTCCTGTCTGTTTAAAATAACAAATGTATTGGTTTTATCGGCATGTCGGATAACAATATTTTTGTTATTTTTGAGATGTGTGGCTGCTTTTATGAGAGGTGTATTTATAATAATTATCCAAATGTTGGAGAATTTTTGTCTTTATTTTCAACTGAAATTAAAGCAAAAATATGACGTTTAGAACGGCTCATGATTAAACATAATAGACATTCACTGTCTCTTATATTTAACAGCATATGTTTATATATATATATATATATATATAGAGAGAGAGAGAGAGGATATGCAAATTTTTTAATACTCAACAACATAAAAAATAATAAGGCACTGTCAAAGAGCAAACACTCAGCAAGAGTTTCCATAATTGGTAGTAAAGTTTAATAACTGGTAGTAAAGAGCTGAGAGTAACTTCATTATTAGTAATAATAATAATAAATTTAATAACTGGTAGCAATGAACTGAGCCGATGCTGCCTCGCTCTTGTCTCTCTAATGAACTAAGCTGACGCTGCCTTGCTATTATCTTTCTCCATGAGTGTGACAGGAGGGAAATATATGCAAATAAATACAATGGTTTTATTATAACAGGAAGGATTTTTAAAATAAAAAATAATTTTTAATTTGTTCTTTATTTATTTAAAGACATAAGGTAGAAATCGAACCCTGCTTTGCTTTTCATGAAAATTTATTCTGTCAATTTCAATTGTCAGTATTGTGAGTTTATGGAATAAAAAAACGTTTTTTTATAATAATTTAAATTGTTTGCTTGTTTTTTTCTTTATTTTTCTAAAATTAATATTGAATAAACAAAGTTGTAAGATGAAATTCAAAGCCTGGTTTCATTTTTTTCTTTAATTGTAATTTAAAAAGTATTCTATACTTAAAAAAAAAGTCTCTCCAGTCTCTACAATCACTGATTTTCAGCAGCTTCACATCAGCTTTATGGTGACGTCACGCTTAATCGAACAGACCTTCTCGGATATTTCGGTGGTGCTGGCTTGGGCAAGACCTCTTTATATTAATATAAGGAGGTCTTGGCTTGGGTCATTGAATGGAGTGACGTTAGGAAGCGGCCGTCATCTGACGCACGTGACTTAACTCCACTAAAGGGAGATAAGCCCCTTCTGTGTATTTAACCCAAGTCCTCCTCTGTGAGGCGTCAATGTCACATTTCCGAGCGCGTACACTCGGGCAAAAATTCCCTGTAGACTCCACCCAAGCGGGATCAGGTATGGTCTACTTTTCCCCAGACAAGACTCTGCTATTTAATTTGCCATAGCCTCGTCTAGGTTCCTCTCCGCCCGAAGAAAGGGCTTTTTTATTTCCACTCGAAATCAGACGTGTCGGATTCTCTGTCCGACACATCTGATTTCGAGTGGAAATAAAAAAGCCTCTTCTTCTGTAACCCTAACAGCATTTTCCTTTAAAAAGATTTATGCAGTGGTTTGTCTCCTGCGTTTTAATTTTAAAATTTTGCGCCTATTTCTACTGTTTTTGTTTGTATCTGGCACAGGAGCTTGGATATTTGGTAGAAATAAAATTTTCATAAAAATAGTTTCTCATTTTTGATGAATTAATCATCTCATGGAAAACACATTTTTTAACCGAATTTCGATCGAATGAATGAATGAATGAGTGAGTGTACTGTTCGTTGATTCATATGTTTGCTATTGATAAAATCATTAACATCAAATCGCGTCCTTTTTTTTTTTTTTTTTTACAATTCTGTGTAATCAATTAAAAAAAAATGAAAATAAATTTTAAATGAAAATAATGTAATAAAAATAAATACCTTTTCGCAATTTTTACGGAAATTAACGAATACCTCAAACGGAATTTTTCGAAACATTTACGACGCATCAAACAGAGTTATGTCCCTTAAACCGTTTGAGTGCATGTTCGTTGGCGTATGGAAAAATCGTCAAATAAATGATTTTCTTTCCAGTTTTCTGTCTCTTATCACAACCTTAGGCTCTTTAAAAAAATGTTAGCCCTTCTTTTATTTTCCTTTCTCATTATGTGTGAAAGATTGAGTTTAATTTTTTTAAAAGTAGGTGTCTCCAACCAAAAAATCATGCGCAATTTCGACACGGAAAAAAAATAAAAAAATAAAAAAAGAGACACCCGCCGCCGTATTTAAAAATTTGTAAAAAAAATCAGAGAATTATCGGATTTTATTAAAATTTTCACAGTATTTATTTGTTAATGAATGAGCTTTATATATCTTTTTATTTTATTAAGTTTTGTGGAAATATTTATTTTTCAGGCGAGTTATATCACGCTTTTTATGGCGTGGTAAAACTACCGCCTTTTTTGGTTTGATATTCCTACTTTTTACATTTTTTAAAATAAATTATATAAAACAATAGTCTGAAAATCTTTAAAAAAATTAATTTTTAAAATAAATAAAAAATTATTGCTAATATTACAATTTTAATAAAATTTATTGTATTTTTTCTCCATAAAAAATACCAGCTGATATTTGAAAAAATTAACATATATTTTTTTCAGCACGAATTTTAAGACTCTTTCGGCTCTATTGATGTTGATAAAATTGTTATGAAATAACGAAAATTATAAAGTCATTTTCGAGTTTGAACATCTTTTAAATGATTTTATTTGTTTATTTTACAACTGTGTCGTTTTTTGTCTTTCCGATGATCAAAACTAAAATTCTGAATTGTGTCCCTTGATTATATATATATATATATATATATATATAGTGCCCCTTTCTACGGTCGGCAAAAATTAACTTTAAAGAAAAGTTAACTTCGAAAAAAGACATTTAAATTACAAGGTAACCAAAAAAGTTCTGTCCATTTTTTTTATGGAAAAAAAGAAAACGATTCACAGTATGTGTAACTTATGCGGAACCCACTTGCTCAGTTTGTACGTCTTACCTAGGCGGTGCAGGTGAAGAAGTCTGTTTCATCGGAAACGTTGAACTATCTTGAAAGTTCACCACACGCTAGGCTACTGTCCTCTTCAATGGCCGCCTTCAGAACTCCGTCATTCAAGACCTGCGGTCGTCCACTGCGAGGCTTATCATGGAGAGACAAACCTCGCGACTTTAATTTTCAAAACCAACGCCTTGCAACACGTTCATCCACAGCACTATCCCCAGACGCTTGACATGCGGCAACTTGATGGAGCTGTTGATAAGTCGTAAAGCAAACAGCCCCGAATGAGATCTGTAGACACAATATCTATTTGCATAAAAATACAAATTATGGCACACGGCCGAAAGGGGATGGGTAGAGGTTGGTACTCACTTAACTATCCTATACCTAGCTAAACTATCACGACCCAATCACTCATTACACAAGAACCCATCCATCACCTCCCAATCCTTCATACACCACAATACCACATATTTACAAGGGACACCTAAAGAAAGGGAAAAATAAACCCATAACATTAAAATTCATTTATATACAATGATATAATATATTTAAAACATTTAATGAACAATGAAATGATGGGAGGGAGATGAACCCAAAAACAAACTAAAATACAACATAATTTTTAAACTAAAATAAAATAAATTTTAGTAAGACCTGTCCATCCCAGAAAAAGAGTGGCCACTGTATTCAGCCAAACGGCAAAATCAAGAAGTGCACTCGCTAAGAGAGGGGGGTTTAAAATAATTAATGAAATGGGAAAATCAAAGATAAAAAGAGGCCAAAACAAACTGGGGAGGTTGGGAATCTCAACTTGGATCATAACAAAAGAGAGACCCGGGTACAGGCTAGGAACACATTTATTCACATTAACTAGGTACACAAAAATGAACTACCTTAACCAGGGGAGGGTTCCAAAGAAATCCACCCCAATACAACCAAAAAACTAAAAGAGAAAATCAAGGCTAGCCCTGTTCACGTGAATCAGCCTCACCACATTTACCTAGCTTTTACTGAAGGCTGTCGAAATCAAACGTTTCAAATCAGTTCTAATCTTCATTTTGAGCTGGTGCTCAAAATGAGATTTCTAGACACTTCCATACTTCTCACAGCTGTCCGGCTTATAACTGATGGCCGGGCATGGCGCACATGTTTTTTATAAGATCTGATGTTTTTACTTACGGCTGTCCAAATATTAAAACAATTGCTACATGCATTTCATATATTGGAGTAGATAGACTAAACTATCGCCCGGTTCACACTCCACCCACGTCTATTGAACAGGTGAAGAAGCTCATCCCTTGTTTCCTGTTTAGAATGCGGTTTCTGGTTTTTTCTTTACCAATCTTTTCACTCTTTTCTTTATTTTTTTTTCAATTGGATTAGATACACTAAACTATCGCCCAGTTCACACTCCACCCACGTCTATTGAACAGGTGAAGAGGCTCATCCCTTGTTCCCTGGTTAGGATGTGGTTTCTGGCTTTCTCTTTTTCCAATCTTTTTACTCTTACGTCGCCCTCTGCGCATCAGTGGCGTTATCGCCTTGCTTGGGGTGATATGATTAAAAAAAAAAAAAAAATTTCAACTTCATTCAGTGACTAATAAAAAAAAACGGACAGAACTTTTTTGATTACCTTGTATTTAAGAGGCGTTTTTCAAACTTTTATTTACGTATTTCATTATAAAGTCTGTGGCAATACATATTTAAAAGCAATTTTTAAAAGATTGAGTTATTTTTGCAATCATGAGGAAATTGTTCCAAGACAAATTTTATGTAATTATTTAAATTAAGAGATGACCCATAAAAATTAGTTTATTGTGCCTTTATGAATATCAGCTATGATGAAGTTATGATGTAAATCAAAAAGTTTTTTTTCTTCTTTTTTAATTTTTCTTTTTGTTATTGCTAAAAGTGCTAAATGGAAGATAACTTGTTTTACACAAAATTCAATATACAAGGTTAACTACACTTGAACTACACTTCAAAATGGGTTGCGACAGCACAAGTTATCCAAAAAAACTGCTAATAATTTTTAAATGCAAACCAGATATTTATGTATGTTAAGTGGAGTGGAACATTTGTATCTGTATTTAACAAGGCAAATATGAGTTTGAAATAGTAACTTTTACTATTGTGAGTAAAAATGTATGTATTAGAACAAATGAGAAAATCACTGTAAATTTTTACTGATGTGCTTTTTTAACAATTATGAAAATCTATATGAATTAAAAGTTGGTAAAACAAATTTTGTAATCTTAAATTATAATACATGTCATTAAAATTTATTTTATAAGTTCACCAACTTCAAAGTCAAACTTATTTTAATTAAATATAATTAATGGAACATGACATTCCAACTAAAAAGAAACCAATTTAAGTAGAATTTCATCAGCTTACATGAAAAGATCAAATTTATACATCATTTAAAACTTATGTTAAATTTCATCTTTCTAACATCTATAATAATTAAGTTATTTAAGTTTTATTACTTTTAAAAGGATTGTTACCCCGATTACTGTATAAGGCATATACATAAACAAACTCTGATGTGAAATTTGAAAGAAACAGACATTTATTACTCTAACATAAAAACCAATAGAAGAAAATAAAAGGTTTATCAATAAGTTTGCAACTAGGAATTCTATAATTATTGAATTTACAGGATTTATGTTGCTACTAACATGAAAATAATTTGAGAATACTGATTAGAATATTTTGGAATTCATACTAATCATTTTATTTTGTGTCTCATCTGACCTATTTTCTGACCATTAACAAGCATCATTTGAAGAGTAAATCATTCTATAGTATTATCTGTATGTCAATGATTTACAGAGATATCTGAAAATTCATGATTTTATAACATCTCACTTTTCTGGCACAAGATAGAGAAACTGTTCAAACAATAATAAGATTATTTTTGATACATCAAAATGTAATATTTTATATTTTGATAGTTATTTCAATCTGTCGAGTAAAGAGGCCATTGAAAATTATAATTATTTCAGTTGTATTGACAATGAAAATCAGTTAAGTGCGATATGTGATACATGCTTGGGCGATCACATCTTGAAAGAGACAAGACTGACTGGGCAGAAGATTTTCCTGCAGTAGATTGCCATTACTTTCTTAGTATATCAACAAATACAAGACTCACACACTGCATGAGGTAGATACATTGCTAGTGAACTACCAGCCAGTACAATCACTCTACGTTTCCCTTTATTCCAATAGTATTTAAGAGGATAGGAACATACCATTATGTATATAAGTTGGTATACAACACCCACCTTTTTAGATTGGCTCTTTTCAATATCAATATTTTTTTTTAGTGTTGATGTCAATTCTTTCCATATCCTATCACATCCTTGTTACTAATGTTGTAACCCTAAAAGGTTACCTTGCGAGTAATCACCACAATGGAGGTTGGGAATAATAGTATATCAACAAGTACAAAACTTGCATGCTGTGTGAAGTAGATACACTGCTAGTGAACTGCGGCAGTTTCCTTGAGGTTTGGGCAGTGCTGAGTTGTGCATTGCTTTCACATATGGCAGTGAATGGGCTCTTGAATATCAGCCCTAAAATACCACATGGTATGTCTACCACTATGCTCACACAATATTTTGACAGTAACTACCTAAATTATGATGACTAATAAAACAACCTTTCTGGTTCATATTCTATGGTTTTGTATTGTACAGTTTAATTGATGTCTTTTAAGATGTAATCACTTTTTGCCTGTTATTTGTTTATAAATATTTTTTAGGCATGTTTTAATGTTTATGTATCAATCTTATGAGATATTTTAGTGGACACAACACATCTCTCTCTCTCTCTATATATATATATATATACACACACATATATTTCAAGTACACAGAGATTTTGTTATTGAGGGAAAAAAAAGTTTTGTCTATAAAATTCTTTATAAAATTCTTAAAAATGCTGTTCATTGTACACTTTTCACTAAATTTGTGAAAGTTTAAACAAGGCTGATAAAAATTAAAAATCTCCTCAAAAATGGTGCCCCTGATGTTAGACAATGAAAACTTGCACAAAGAATCTAACATCCAACAAGTAAACATGAAGCCTTTACAAGTTCATTAATCTCTGCTAGTTGCAGTGATGTTAGAAAACCAAACAAGATAGTAATAATCACATTTTTAAATGAATGACAAAATTACATGTAAATTGTTTTGTATCTCATCTCCATGCTCTCTGAAAATGCATTTGCAGATTACATGACAGCTGATGGGAAGCTTTTCAACACTGTACATTAAAACAAGGCCAAGAAAAATGCTCACATGAAGGATGCTATTTGCAAACAATGCAGCACTAACATCACTCACTGAAGCTGGTAGACAACAGTGAGCCATTTTTTCGAGGCCTGTAATCAGTGTGGGTTGACCATCAACCGGAAAATGATAAACACTGTGGTTCAGGAAGCTGAATTTGCTACAGACATCATCATCAACATCACTAATCTCAAAATGGTAGACACTTTCACCTACCTTAGGTCTACCATCTCCAGCTCCCGTTTTTTGTATGTAGAAGTGGGTACCAGAATGACTAAAGCTGCAGCTGTCAGCCAGATTGAACAAGTGAGTGTGGGAAAAATTAATCTAACTGAGAACACCAAACTATGTTTCTGTGGGAGGTTGAGGGGTTGAAAATTTGGACTGGTAAAAATATTCAACTTCGCAAAGAAACAGGAAAGGAAAAGAAGAAAGCAGATAAAGTGTAAATACAAAATTTTTATATTTCAGAAATAATTGTGATAATTTTCACAAATTGTTATTTTTTAAAATTAATTCAGCTTCTTCTTATGAAGACAACTTTCATACAACAGGGAATAGATGAAACACAGAAAGATTTTTTATGACTTCAACTTGGACATACAGGTATTACACAGATTATCATGAGTAATTCTACTTGGACTATTCAATTCTTTGTCCTTTTATTTATACCTCATGTATAGAGGTCATAGTAGACATAAAATACATGTGAATATTCAGCAAAAAAATGCTTGAATCAACTTTGCAGAATATAACATTTTTAATAATAGTTGCACATGCTTAAAAGCTGAAATTTTGCACATTAATAATTTTATATATCTGTTAAATGTTATGTAATTTTTATCTTTGTCTATAAATGATAAATTAATTAAACTTTAACTGGGTATCCACTCAATATGGATCTTATTAATAATTTTAGTAAAAAGACATTTTTATTCTGTCTAAAACTGATTAATTAACCAGAATCAAAAACTGATTAATTAACCAGAGTCATCTAATGGTGGCTAGAGTCATGTGCGATGTTTGAGCTCTGATCACCTTCCAGAAGACATGCTGTGTGGTGAGGCAGGGGGAACCTTTTACATGTGTTTCAGCTCAGTTAGAATCCTGCTTAAAAAATATCAGTAAACAAAACATGAAGCAGGTAGATCTTAACTCCAATGCTTGTTAAAGACAGAAGACTGAAAGCAGAGAACACCAGGAATGACCAACAAGGGTAGCCTTGTAAGAGTTTCATGTGTACCTGATGTGCTAGAGACTGCCTTTCTATAGGAACACTCCACAGCCACTGTGTGAAATATTAATTCAAAATCCGAATGCGATATGGTCAACTTCTGAAATAAACAGAAGCTAATGATTATATGTTTACTTGAGCTGAAAAAATATGGACTAAATCCAACAGAATCATTAAGTAAAGAAAAAAATGGGAAAAACATAAATTTAACACATGTTACTGGCTTTATTGTAGCTTCATCGGAATTGGTGGGAGGGGACATGGGGAGAATTTGAAATGCTGAAACTTTTTTCATGTATCTCCTTGTTCCCCCCAAAATATCTAATGTAGCTGCAGTAAGGCCAGAAAAACATTAAATTTATAAAGATTTTCCTATTTGTCCCATATTGAAACTAACAACACCAAAACAAAACTCCCTTGAAAATGGCTTAAGAAATCGCTAAAAGCACTTAGGACAATGGACACTGTGGACAGTTTTTGTATTCTCTCACTCCCACCAAATGGAAAAATGAGAGAACACTGGAAAAACTAAATATATTTTTGTTGCCCATCATATTTAATGAAAGATGTTTAAAAGAATAGTGGCTGCCCAAATATACATTAATTATATATGTATGTGTGTGTGTACACCTGAAAACATATCATCTAAAAAAAAAAAGAGTTAATGAAAAATCTACAGATATATTTTAGATATATTCTTCATTGCAGAAAGAAAGAAAGAAAGAAAGAAAGAAAGAAAGAAAAACCTTTGAAAAAATAGAAAGCAAGCAGCCAGAAGAGAGTTCCATATGTAGAAAGTGAAAGAGAAGAAACTATTAGCATAGAGTTTACAGTTGTATTTTGCAATTTCAACTGATATAAAGATGATAAGACCGAGCTGCTAATCTAGTACTACACTTAAGGTCATGAAGTCAAGGTACCAAAGAAGAAAGCTAATCAGAACAATTACCATGAAAAATATTTATGGAACAGGCACAGAGAAGCTATGCTACAGCAGTGGAAATATAACTGAAGCTGAGATGCCAGGTAAAAACTGATGACATTGCAGATTGTTCTTTGTATTCTGTCAAAAATCTCGAGATACAGAACTGAAGCACCAACCCAGATGTAACAGCAATATTCAATTCGTGGATAAATGAATTATAAATGTGTAAGATAAATTCTTGTAAGAGAAAATTGTCTGGCATCTCATAGCAAATCAAATTTCCTAGCAGCAGACCTAGCAAATGATTCAATATAATCATTTCACTTCATGTCAGCAGAAAATGTTAGGCTGAGAAGGTGAAATGAGGGTTAGAATCAGCCATGTTGATGGAAGGTAAAAAAAGGTTCTTTAGATGATAAAAGGAGAGTAGTTTTGGGAGGTATTAATAGATTTTTTCTGTCTTTTTTGTTTAATTTCATATTTCCTAGGAAATTAACAGCCATTAAATCTGTGAGAATAAATTAAATTCTTAAAAATATCAATGTTTCTTAAACAACCAAGAAAAAAACTACTGAAAGATTAAATGCAACAGAATTTAACTGGAAATAAAAGAATGATGCTTTTCTATTGTAGTTATTTGATAAGGAATCATAGTTAAACAAAAGCTTAGGATGCTTAGGAAAAAAAAACTTGGGGTTTTCTTATTATGACTGTCAAAATTAAAAATAGACATTCAACAGTCTCAGAAACCTAATAAGGTGGCAATCCAATCCCTATTACAGAGGCATGCTCAGGTACATTTGTATTTCTTTAACAGTCATAGAGGCAACTTGTAGTTTATACAGCAACTATACTGAGCAGACATTAGTTTCAGCTTCTGAAAGAGATCACATAATCTGGTATGAACAATGCCAGTATGCTCAAACCCTCAGTCACAATGACTTTTGATTTTGATTCTAATCAGTTTTGTCTGCCCAATTTTACTCATAAGGCTTGTTTCAACCTGTGGTGTGATTTTCAGGTGCTCCAAAGCAGTTCTACACACGGCATCATCTACCTAGGCTGATATTATCAAGACATCACTTCCTTGACAAATCAACCACAGTGAGATTTGAACCTAGGTTTCAAAGTTGGAATTCTATGGTTGGAATTCTAATGTTCTAACTACTCAACCAAGCGTCCATGAAATTACAGTATCAGAGGTAGAAAAATGCGGTTGTCAGGAAACGAGAGTTTGTGGTATGTTTGAAGGAGGCAGAAAATATTGTGTAATAACATTACAAGCTGTAGATTTATGATATATTTTGTAAAATATTATAGTGGGGGTATCTATTCTTTTCCGTTTGTAGTGTATTGTTGAAGATTGATGGAATTTGGCCTTGTTGTAGATAGCCCACTATAAGTCATAAAATGATTACAAATCAAGAAAGGCAATTTGAGTAGAAAAATAACATTTTATATATACACATATCAATTAATTCTTTTACAATTGAAGTAATATTTGAAGTATAGGTCCAACGAAGGTTAAAATGTTCATAGCAATAAAATGCTGAAAGAGAATTAATGCTTAGGAATTTGGAGAGCGCTATGAGTAAGGAATGTCTTTGATGTAGTTACTACTTAGGTCAGTAAGTAGTTTTGAGGCAGGGAAGAAGGAAAGAGGTAAGGGAGGCAAGCGTAGTAAGCCACTTGACTTTCGGTCAAGGGAGCTACTAATTATTCTCTTCTCCTCGAGTTGGTCTGCCTGGCGATGCTTTCTGTATCTGCTTTTTATACCTTCTTTTTGGATCACAGCAACTCATTTGGGATTTCATACTTGTATTTGATTCTGGGCTTCCCGTTGGCTGATAAATAAAATTTGCGACAGCTCGTGAACTGGAAATTTAATATTTAATTAATTTTTGGTTTTCAATCAGAACATCTGCGCGGAGCCAGCAGCGCATGGACAACTTTTGGTCATTTTCTTGTTGGTCGTGAAAGCGCTAACATCCGGTCAATTGCTTTTACTCGGTATCACCACAATATAATTAAATTATGGCTGAAGAGTAAGAAAGGAAGAGTGTGTTCTTATTTAGGACAGTTAAACCAGATCCATGAGGAGTGGCACTTTTAGCTTAAGTAAAGCTAACAGATGAGAAAAAAACTGGGGATGCAATCCTAACAATAAATGGAATGTCAAAACAAAAGAGATATTGATAAAGAAAATTCTTTCGTGCTTTGCAAACTTAAGACTTGGTTTGACACACCTAGAAAATTTGATGGGAGCGTCAGAAAAGAAATTAAAATATCCATTTAGCAGCTGTAGTAATAAAAACTGACAGTCATTAATAGTAGAATTTTTTAATCATTTCACCCCAATCAAGTCAATAAAGCTGCTAAGAAAACAGCTATTAACATTATTTGAGTAGACATCCCTTTTTTTATTGGCAATGAAATTAACATCTATGTACCTCGATCTTTGAGTGGTTTACTTATGAAAATGTACCTTTCAGAAGGGAGAAAACTGCATTCTAATCATCTTAAGACCTCTTTTTTAAGACATTTTTTTTTATCATTTACCCCTAAGCAAGCCAATAAGGATTCAAGGGGTTATTCTGTGTTAAAGAATATGAGAAAAACTATGATTAAGGCAAGAGAACAATGAAAGTACAGGAATTAAGAAGACAGAGGTAACGATTTACATTGTATTTAAATTTTTGATGATCAAACTTGACTTGAAAGATGAGAGTTCCATAAGGGAGAAGTGTGATTGAAGAAACTGTTAGAATAAAACTTGTGATTACATCTCGCCATTTCAAATGTAAAATGATGATACTTTACTGCCAATCTAGTTGTTGTATGCTTAGGTTCATAAAATCTAGTTATTAAAGAAGAAAGCTCATTAGAAAATTTCACATGAAATTACTTATAGAAAAAGTACAGGGAAGTTATGTTAAGACAATGGAAAGTGACTGAAGCAGAAATGCTAGGTAAGGTCCAATAACGTTGAAGTTTGTTATTTGTATTTTATCAAGAATCTCTAAATACATACCATGAAACCAGATGTGGCAGAAATATTCAATGCATGGACAAATGTTAGATTTATAAATGTGTAAGATAGATTCTGGCAAGGAAAATTGTCTCACACAACACAAGGAACCAACTTTCTTAGCAGCAAACCTAGCAGTTGATGCAATATAATTTTCCACTTAATGTCAGCAGAAAACAGCCTGAGAAGGCACAATGAGTAATTCTCCTGAGAGTGAGCATTAGCCATGTTGACAGAAGGTACAATGAGTAATTCTCTTCAGAGTGAGCATTGAACATGCTGATGGAAGGCAAAAAGGGTTTTCTTAGGTGATTAAAAGAGAGCAGTTTCATTTAAATTCATAATTTCCAAGTAAAAAAGAGGAAAGCTCATCAGAACAATCACAATGAAAATATTTATAGAAAAGTTACAGGGAGTGTGGCAGCTATCATGCAAATCCACAAAGAAAGTGAGTAAAGGTCACACCATGTGTTGTCAATTGGGGAGAGACCCAGGATTGAAACCAGAGCAGACTACTTGCAAGAGAGAAGTTTGTTTTTCTTTTATTTTATGTGCTGGCCGATGACGAGAATTCACTTTTGAACATGATCACTGTTTTGCATAAGTGAATTCTTTTGTATATGTATCTGTGGTTGATCTCCCGGTTTGAGTGATATATCATGGCAGTGGGAAAGCAATTGAAACCAAGATGTCAGATCAGGACCAGTAACATTGCAGATTCTTTGGATTTTATAAAGAATCTCTAAATATATAGCAGCAGACCTTGCAATTAATTTAAAACAATCTTTCCATTTCACTAGAAGAAAAAAATATTACACACCTCAAGATGTTTATTTTGATATTCCGTACATGACTACATTAACTCGTACTTATTGAAAGGATAGTGGTGTGCCCTAAAAAGGAATAGACAAAAGTTTATGTTAAATTGATAACAACATATTTTATTGCTTGAGCAAACTAAAAGCAAAGAATATGAAAGAGGTGAATTAAAGATGTGTATATAGAGATTTACTTGTGACATGTAGATGTGAAAGAAGTCCTATGAATAAGAAATATTTGAGAAGAGTTCTTTATCTGTTAGTTTGATAGAATTTCTAGATATGCCTGTGTGAAGTTAAGCATAGGGGATTGTACACTCTGTACTATTCTGTGTTGTGTTCAATGTGACATGAGGTTCACTGGGGACTAAAAGGCTGTCCAGGAGTGAACAGATGCATCTCATCTCTAAGGCATCCTGTGAGTAAAGAAAAAGTCAACAGACTTTTATGCTTGTAGAGTAAGTGGCAGTAAACAGCATATGATAAAAGGAGCAAATAACAAAAATAAATGCACCACACACAGGCACTTCCCCGTTTCAAATATACTTCAAATTTTCAAATTAATAAAAATAGTCAATAAAATCAGCTCCGGCAAATAAATAAATACAGGGTTCTGAAGCCTGCATGGGGCCATAAAAACCAAACATTCATTCAACTTGGCAGAAGGACTGATAGCAGTAAAGAGACATGAGACAAACACATCTTGTTTTTCTCACCAAAGCAACAGCAGGCACCCTTTGATCTTATCTACTAACTCCACTTTCTCTCTTCCTGAAAGACTATTATATTAATTTCCTTACAGTCAAAGAGAAGAAGTTTTTAACTTTCATTTCATGATAAATAATTACAATTAAAAATTTGTGTATCTTATATTAAATAAATATCATCATTTTATTTGAACATGCAACAATCTTTCTCTCATTTTTTTATTCAACAAACAGTGACACATGGAATCTTTTCCCAACATACTCTTTTCTTATATACTGCTTTGATGATGCCATCTAGTAGTTGTTAGCAGAAATTCCTTGACAGACAAATGGGGTAATCCCACATGTTTAATGAAGTAGTGCTTTAAAGAAAACGGTGGGGATTTAAGAAAAAATCTAGATCATAATAATCATAACTGTAATTGAATTATTATTATAAAATTATTATTAAATTATTATAAAATTATTATAAAATTATTATTATAAAATTAAATAGATATGAAAAAATCAAAACATGGATAACAGCCAAAATACTATTACTATTAGATATAAACTTGGTGTTTTCTTGGAATTTGTCAGAACAAGAAAACAATGAAGTTAAGAATAATATGATGTATACAAAATTTGATAAATATATCACTCTTTGCCAGTAATCATACATGGAAAAAAGAATAGAAATCTAGGGTGAATTTTACTTACTGGGTAAGATCATAGAATATTTTAAATAATGAACATCTCAATATATCACTCTTCACCTGAAAGTTAATGTTAGTGTGGTGGATCAGATGCTGAAATCTTGCTTTTATACCCAGTAGCTTGGCTTTGTAATGTTTTACAGAATATGAAAGTAGTTGTAGTCATCTTGGAAGGTTGGTTCTGCTTATCCATGTTTAATGATATTCATATTGGTATCTCTTGGTAGTGCTTGATTGCTGCTTTTAGAACCTGAAATAAGAATTGGTAATAATGAGCTAACCACTTTTCACATTATGTTTAGCAATGGATTATGTATATGAGTTCCACTTGAGGTTCAGGGTGAACTTGAAAACCAAAAAATTGTACAAGACAACAAGAGAGTGCAATTATTCATTGTGACTAATGAGAATTTAAAGTCAGCTAGGGTATGATGAAAAGTTATTATCTTGGTTTTTGAAGTATTGAAAGTTACAAGCCAGTTTTTCACTGATTGGGTTCTAACAGTTAAGTCAGAAAAATGATTATTTTCCAAATTTTAATTTTGGTTTTTATAAAGTAATCAGTTCAAAGTTATCTTTGGAGTATTGTAATGGGGGAGAACCATGGTAGAAATATTTATTCTTCCATTTGTATTTGCCCTGTTATGGGCATTATTATATCTGTGATATAATAACACTGTAGTTCATGAATGAAACAGAATAGCTAAAAAGAAAAAAGGAATGACAAGCATATTTTGTTCTCAGAGAGACTTTTATACTACAAAGACATAAACAATACTATATATATATGTGTATGTGTGTGTGTGTCCCACGCTGAGAATAATATATAATAATATATCTACACAGCAAAGCAGAGTGTCAGGAGAAACAAAAAGAAAGAGTTTTAAATATAATATGAAGATACTCTAGTGTCTGGAAAAGCCATGTTTAGGACTCCAGATTTAAACAGGCCAGATTGATCTATGTCTCAGGTGAGAACATATTCCATGAATGGGAAACAGCAAGTATTGAGCTTTTCTAAATTGAGGACTGCAAGCTGGAGTGTCATTCTATATCTGGAAAAGATATATTCCCAAAGAGAAATGACACCATGTGCTTGTAAACTGCTTAGGGAGGCAGATTTAGCCTTTGGCCTAGGCTAAAAGAATTTAACATATTTCTGTTAAATATTTGCATGGATCCTAATGTACAGAGCATGTAGTATAAATAAGAGACATTGTAGTCTTTGTTTATATTTCTGAGAAGAGCTTCTGAAATTATTTACATTGTTCGGAGTGTTGTCCTCATCACAACATTTTGACCGTTGCATGCTCTGATTGTCTTCAGGTGATTGGAAGTTTGAACTGTACCCTTTATTTCAATCACTGAAGTAAATTTTTCTTGTTCCATGAGTCATGGGTCTTCCAGATGTCTTAGATATCTCCCTTTAATTCAATCCTCTGAGATTTTGTTCACCACTGCTGTAGCCAGGTATTGAACTCACAACTCTTTGGGTCAAGTCACTGGATCTAACCACTGCTTTCATTTACTGGGCTATGTGCCACCTGAAGAAGGTTAAGCGTACAACAGCCGAAATGTTGAGAATATGACAATGAAAATGAGGACAACAGTTCAAACAATATAAATAATGTAAATACATTGTAGTCTGAGTAAAAAAAACTCTAAGTAAAAGTTTGAGTTGAACTAGCTAAGTTTGAAAGTAACCTTTCATTGCCTAGTCTGCAATATTTCCAGTGGAGTGTTTCAGTATAAAAGACAAGGATATCTGTTTGATAGTTCTAATTCCAAGTTCATATGTTCAAGTAAAAAAAGATCTGAGTAAAAGTTTGAGTTGAACTAGCTGAGTTTGAGTTGAATCATAAAAGAAATCTTTCATTGCAATATTTCCAGTGGAGTGTTTCAGTATAAAAGACAAGGATATCTGTTTGATAGTTGCTAATTCCAAGTTTCACAGCCAAAACATGTGTATACAGTGTTTGCATCTCATAGTGAGCTTTCATTCTTTTTTTTCTTTTTCATTTTTTTACACCTCATTGGAATCTCATTTAAGAATGTACTGTATCAAGGGACATAACTTGTGGTTAACTTGTTTTTGCAGGTATACTCTTTTTTCAGTCAAATGAAAACTTTATCTTCATCTTCACAAAAAAGTAAATCTTGACTTTAAAACATTGCCTGTAAAACATCTCAACAATTTTGTAATATAAAATTTCATATTTACACTCACATTCCTTTCTTCTTTTTTTTTTTGGGTAGATGTGTTGAATATTTTCACAAGGCAAAAGCTTTACCACCCCACTCAACCTTCCACAATATAACGTCAATCAGTAGGCAATTAATTAGCTAGACAGATTAATAATTTACAATAATAATTAACTGAAAATTTTGATGGCTCCAAAGTGCTAATGATGAAAGAAAACAAAATGGCAAGAGGTGTTAGACTTATATGTAGACCATTGGTGACTGAAAAGCTAAAACACACTTGATTGTTAGGAATGCAGAGATAAAATATCTTAAGAAGTCTGATTAGTAATAATGATACATTATTAGACAGTTTTATCTACTTTTGGAGAACAGTCATAATCAATTCAGTCAAAAATTTCATATTGCTAAGACTGCTCTTAAGACTGCTCTTAATATGCAGAGAACACAATATTAATAAAAAAATTCTTGCTGCTGTTTCATCATGGAATTAGTCTGCCTCGACTGCCAAGGGACTTCTTCTAACACCCACTAAGTAGCATAGAAGGAAAAGGCACAAATCCATTTTTTCTTCTTTCTCTCATTATATACAGGGTACCGTAGTGATATGATGTTCTTCATTTCCTCCCTCCTAGGGAACTTCTTAGTCATATCATATGCAACACAATACTATTACTACATAATCTCATGTAACTACAATAATATCTCTACAAAAATTTTATGGCATAAATATATATACCTCTCAAACACAAGAAAATATTCCTTATACATAGGGGTATATAATATTTGTGTCAAATTCTAAAAGAGATTCATATAAAAATAACAAAAAGGACACTTTAATACTCTGGAATAAGTAAGATATTTTTTGTGCAACTATTATAATAAATATTAGAATACAATTAAAAGGTTTATTCTAAAATTGGACATTATTTTCTGAATGACCTAATATATATATATATATATATATATATATAATAATAAAATCGACTCTGTACGTATCCAAATCTTAAAATCTTACACAAGTAATCTTTAAGGACTATGAATAACCGGCAGAATCTAAGTCCGTTATTGTCCGCCGCTATAAAGCTTTGGACAATGAGGGGAAAAAAAAAAGAAAACTGCGGAGCACCGACAATACATACAGTACTTCACAGTAAAGAAAAAAACCCTCAAACAGAACAAACCACAAAGAAAGAAAAGTGCTCGATACAAAACTAACCAAAAAAGGATTAACCAAGAGGCAGTGACGTAGAGCAAAAACACACGAGAAAAAATCGCAAGATCGCCAAGACCTACCGCGGTTTCGCACAACGGCTCGTCAGGGCGTTGTGCGAAACCACGGTAGGTCTTGGCGATCTTGCGATTTTTTCATGTATATATATATATTAGGTCATTCAGAAAATAATGTCCAATATATATATATATATATATATATAAAAGTTAACTATTTGCACAGGCTAATATTTGAATAGTAGTGTTTTGCTACACATTAATTCCTTCAGAGATTCTGGAGGCAATTAGATCAGATGGAGCAGAGGTTTTCAACTATTTTCTGGCCATGCCCCACCCAAGATTCTGTAAAATTCTGATGTCCTCCACTGTGACATATAATTATTATAATAAAAAAAGTGAACTCCTATTCATGTAATCAGTTAGTCAGTCAGTTAAGTGCCATACATGATACACACTTGGGCAATCATGTCTTTTTCGAGACATGACTAAGCAGAAGATTTTTTCACATTAAGTTGTCATTTCTTTCTGCAGCAGACTAGTTGCCAACCAACGTTATATAACACAATCTATCCTACTATTCAACCTATAGCTGGAGGGAGAAGAGATGGATTAATACCTTTCCCAAGAGAATAAGTGAATGAAACAAATTCGACTGAAATTTGAACTCAGTTCTCTGATTTCTCATTCTGTGCTGATACCCATTGCACCACAGTGCACATCCTCTTACATCTATGTAGCGGAAATCTAACAGGCCATTAACTTGGTTTAAACAAGCTTTCAAAGAACATGGCATTCATGAAAATAAAAAATAAAAGAATGAAAGGACAGTTAAAGTATTGAGAAGAAATGATTAAGAAATTGTTAAATATATATATTATATACAGTACATATGTAATTACACATGTGCATATATACAAACAAATATTTCTATGTATGCATACTGTATATGAATTGTATGCATTAACACACACACACACACACACACACACACACTAATACTCACACAGATTCACTAGAAAAAATTCATTTGATAACGCATTCTCAAATTGCACTCCTACTATTAAAATTTAATCCAGTAACAAAACTCAGAGAGAAAAATTATTTAATTAACCTTTAACCACTATATAATACAAGCATAACTAAACAAATTTAAAATTTTATCTAACATTAATTTGACATCATTAACAAATTTATTTCAAAGATCTTTCTATAGAGAAAATAGAAAAATATATATTTTTTTTTTATAAACTTAATTCTCGAAGAAATTTAATAAGAATTGGAAGTAAGAGAGTTTATGAAACTCAGAGTAGAAATTGATGGAAGTGAACTTTTTTGTTCTATTACTACTACTACTACTACTAATATATATATATATATATATATATATATATATATATATATATATACTTTACATTAAGTAGATGAATGCTTGATTTATTTTCTTTAACTGTACTGATTTTAAAATTAGATTTTTTACTATTTTCAAACAAGTTTTTGTTTGCTATATAAAAACCTGCTAATGAAAAAAAATCTAAGTTGACACAAGTAAAATGTAATTTAAAAAATGATACAGTTCTGGTAAAAAAGAAAATCAAGTGTTCCTCTAGGAAGAATATGTCATGTTTTCTATTTTCTCTATTTCTCCTTTTCCCTGTTTATTTTTTTTTATTAATCTATCCCTTTCTTTCCACTCTGCTCGGCTAACAATTGTCATGTCTGCATATCCAATGTATGTTTCCCCTTTTTCTCTCTTTTTCTTTCCCCTCCTCTCCCCTATAACATTTCCTCTATCTCCCCTTTTTTCATTTTCCTTTTTTTCTCCTCATTTTCTGTTTTCATTTCCCCCACTTTCATTCTTGTAACATGCTTATTTTTTTATTTTTTTACGCATATGTAATCTTTAAATGCCCTTTTCAAAGATCAAATTTGAATCTATTTCACTATCTCTTTGGTTTTTTTTCTCTCCTCTCTACACACTGAAACAATGTTTAGATGCCTGTCTTCTGACACAATCTTCCCTCTCTTTTTTAACTTTCCTCTCACTTTTCTTTCTTATTTCTTTTCCTTCTTTTTAAGTGAACTTCTGGTGTATGAAAAACCTTTTGAATTTTTTGAATAAAAAGATCTCTGATGAAGTGAACATACTTCAGAGAAATGATCATACGACACATGTAATTTTTAAAGTTTTATTTGAAAAAATTTACATATTTGGTTCTGTAAATAAATAATTTTAACATATGGTTACATCTACCCATTTCAGTTGTAGAATGATGAGATTTAGCTATCAATCTAGTACTGTGCTTTTGAGAAACAATGTGAGTGTCATAAAGTTAGGTGCTTAGTAGAATTTTGAACTGTATATTGAAAGGTCAGTGTTTTCAAGAATTTAAAGAGCGTAATAGGAGTGCTTGAAAAGAAAGAATATTTTCAGTTACTCCATTATAGGCATTAGTATATCTAGTATACATAATACAAGTTTTTTTTTTATTTTTATTCAAGCAAGGCAGTTATACTACCACTGGTGCATACGGGGTTACATAAGAGGAGAGTGATGAAAAAGCTATAGGCAATGTCAGAGAAGGAGTAAGAGAAGGATGAGAACACTGGCGTGAAAAGTGCTGATGAGAGTAGAGTGGATGAGGAAAAGAACATGAGAGAAAGAATGTGAGTCAGAGAGATAGAAGATGGCAATTGACCTTACATTTAAATTCTTGGAGATTGTAGCTATCAGGGAAGCAAGTATATGGAAGGGAATTCCACAGGCAAGAAGTGTGAGAAAAGAAGCTGATAGAGTAGAAGCTGCAGTTACATTTGATTGGTTTCACTGTAAATAGGGTGGGACCTAGTTGTGAGTCTAGTAGCTCGAGTAAATTCATGCAGAGGGGGCACCAGGACACTAAGCTTGTCAAAGCAGAAGCTGTGAAAGTATTTGTAGAAGAGACAGAGGGAAGCTACATTACCCCGGTGAGAAAGTGACTGCATCTGGGCCAACAAGTCCTGATTGATCAGATTGCAGATTCTTTGTTGGATTTTGTCAAGAACCCTGATGTGAATAGCAGGGGCACCTGACCAGATGTGACAGCAGTATTCAATACACAGGCAGATGGTAGATTTATATATGTGCAGTATGGATTCAAATGAGAAAACTTCCTGGCCCTACACAGTGAACTGACCTTCCTAGCAGCAGATTTAGCTATGGATTCGATGTAGTCATTTTACTTGAGGTCTGCTGAGAGAGTTAGGCCGAGGAGATGCAGTGTTTTGCTTTCAGAGAGACTAGCCTGATCCATGCTAATTGGTGGGGGAGTGGGTAGGAGCAGTTGTCTATAGTGATTAACAAACAGCAGCATTGTTTTGGAAGCATTAAAATTCACAAGCCATTTCTTACCCAAGTCCACCACAGATTGGTCCTTTTCAACAAGATCAGCAGCGAGGATCGCTTTGTCAGCCTCAGTGGATTTCTGATTGAGGCGGGAGTAAATGGTGGTGTTGTCAGCATAGATACCTACTTGGGATCTGATTACATCAAGGAGACCATTGATGAAGACCAGAAAAAGTGTAGGACCTATAATAGAGCCTTGAGGGATGCCCATGTTTGTATGATAGTATCTGGAAGCATGCTTATTCAATACTACTTTCATTATGTGATTTGAAAGGAATGACTTGATTAGATTAAACAATCGCCCAGTTATAGCAATGCTTGCATAGAAGGCCAGCATGCAGACTCGGTCAAATGCTTTGGAGATATCCAGGGCAACAGCTTGAGCTTTGCCATTCTTATCGAGAGCCTTGTATATATACTCAGTGATGGTCATTAGCATTTCAGCAGTAGACATGGTGAAGCAGAGAAAGACTTGAAAGAAAGGAATGAAACATATGCTATTATTACTGAAGAGAAAACAGCCAGGCTGGTTGTGTTTTCTATGTGCCTTGGTGGGGTTATGTAGTTTTCTCTGTTTGTCCTACAATTGTGGGCTTTTGATCACATTTATCTTCCTAGTGGTCTCCATAGCAACTAGAGTTTGTCACCTCATGAAATAATATCCCTTACTGGCTGTCACTTGACACTTATAAATTCATCTTATTCAAGGGGAGATAATCTTCCTTTGCAGTCCTTCAAGGGATTTTGGTATCCACCAACCTGTTAATTTTTATCAACCATTGCATGAATGTTAACTTTCCTTATTTTCATATGCCATAAATTAAAATTTACAATTTTGTCTAGCCATTCTTCTTTTTCTTTTTTTTTGTACTGATATTCACCCAATACAAGGCCTAAGAATCACTCAAGGTAGTAGATTACTGTGAGATATTGTATGTGCATAAGAAGAGGCAAGAAGTGAAGTTCATGGGGAAAGATTTTATTCAGGGATGAATACAGTCTACTGCAGAAAGTAAAAGCAACCTTCTGTGTGAAAATCTTCTGCCCAGTCACTCATGTTTCTTTTGAGATATGATCGTCCAAGTGTGTATTACTTATGACACTTAACTGACTTGAGGCTTGGGGAGAGCTTGAGTCCCAATAGAACCTCCTGTAGAGAACATTCATCCATCATGATAGGTAAAATCACCTTAAGAATTTAAAACTCTTTAAAATGACTATATTTTTAAAAAAATTTTATAATCATTTCACCCCAAGCAAGGCAGAAATGCCACTGATGCACAAAGGGTTACAGTGACAGAAAAAACAAGATACAGGGGATGTTGAAGAAAGGATAAAATATGAATGGAAATCAAGTAGATAGAAGATGGCAACTGATGTTGCATTTAAACTTTTAGTGATTGCTTACTTCTGTGACAGCTACAAATGGAAGGGAGCTCCACAAATTAAAAGATGGCAATTAATTTTACATTTAAACTTTTGGTGATTGTAGCTATCAGGGAAGCAAGCAAAATGGAAGGGAGTTCTGCAAATGAGAGATTTGAGAAAAGGAACTGTTAGAGTAGAAGAGGCGGTTACATTTAGCGATTTCAACTGTAAAAAAGTGGGATCTAAATGCCAATCTCGTAGGATGCATAAATACATGCAGATGGAGGACCAGGGAAAGAAGCTTGTCAGAGCAGTTGCCATGGAAATACTTGTAGAAAAGACAGAGGAAAGTTACATCATGTTGGTGAGAAAGTGACTGAAGGTGGGCTGCCAAGTCAGGACTGATTACATTGCAGATTCTTTATTGGATTTTGTCATGAAACTCAAGATAAATAACAAAAGCACCTGACCAGATATAGCAATAGTATTCAATGCACAGATAAATGATAGATTTATAAATGTGCAAAATGGATTCTGATGAGAAAAACATCCTGGCCCAACCTTCCTAGCAGTAAATGCAGCTATAGATTCGATGTAGTAATTTCATTTGAGGTCATTTGAGTGTGTGTGTGTGTGTGTGTGTGTGTGTGTGTGTGTGCAAAAGAAGGACCATAAAAAAATTAATGCTTATATTTAAAATGACTTTATCAAATGTACTCTTCTAACTTCAATTTATTCCATGCATAAAAGAACATGAAAATGAAATTAGAAATATTTTAAACTAAATATATGTACTGATATATTATTAGATGCATTTGTAGCATAGCAGTTATTAGTGCAGAGAGTGAAATTGGTATGTTGAGTTTAAATTCCTGCCGTGGTGTTTACATTCATACATATATTCTTGGGGAAAGTATGAATACATTTGTTCTTTCCTCAACCAATGGATTAATAACAGTCTTAATTAATTAATAATAATCTCTAGCTTCAGTTGGCAACCAGTCTAGAAGAGTAACTCTGAATTCAAAACCGGTTTTGAGTGGGACTAGTAACTCTATAACATAAAACCTACTTGTTATAGAAACCATAGCTGCAACACTACACGCTCTACTGGCAGTCTACTGGGTTAACACATGTCTAACATATGATTAATGCATATTCATTTAAAGATGCAAATAGATAATATTAAAAGTTATATTTGTTATGTAATCATGTATATATGTCAGTTACAATAAATAATGTTTTCAGAAGTACAGATAAATTGGTAAATTAATAATAAAAGTAGAGCTGTTGTGATCCATTTACACAGATTTTATCTGAGTGTTGGAATTCAAAGCATTTAACAACAACACATCTTTTGAACGAAACATAGAAAAGATTATTTGCTGAAGGAAAAGTAGAAGCTGAATGTCAGTTGTTATAACATTTATATTGTTTTCAGAAATATGCAATAACAATAAAATATTCAATTTCCTTGTTGTGAATTTTGTTTTATAAAGTAATTAAGTATTCATAGAGTGATGTGAAATGTATAGACAGACTTACTTGGCTAGCTTATTGTGTTTGTGAGTTTGTAGACAACTACTAGCTGTCATCTCTCCATTGTGTGCATGGGTATGCATCTGTGTAGATCAAACTGGTTTCTGAAATTGTTTTTGATCTTTGAGAAGCAGTATACTTCTATTTTTATATCTGTAACAAAGATCCAAAATCTTATTTCGCATAGGAGTGCAAACTTTTGTGAATTGACCAGAAATTAATTTCACACTGGCTTATGAAAATCTTTTTTTCTCAAATTTGTGTGAGTGGTGAAGGGAGTTATTGTTATTTTCTAAATGGTTAAAAAAACACCATGTGGTAGGTCGGTCTATACTTATATGCATAAAATATTTTGGTACTATTTGTCTGAGTAATGATTGTTTATACAACAAACCTGATGAGATTTTTATTGGTTGAAAAATATATCAGTCAGTTAAGTGCCATATGAGATAATGCTTGGGTGATCATGTCTTGGAAGAGACATGAATGACTAAGCAGAAGATTTTTTTCTAATCATTTCACCCGAAGCAAGGCAGAACTACCACTGGTGCGCAGGGGGTTACATTAGAGGTGAGTGATGAGAAAGAGGAACAAGTTACAGGGGAGTCAGAGAATGAGTAAGAAAAGGATGAGAATACAGGTGTGAAGAGGGCTGCATGAGAGTGGAGTGTAAAGGAAGAAAAACATGATAAAAGGGTTGTCAGTGAAAGGATGTGAGTCAAGAAAATAAGAGATGGTAATTCACTTTGCATTTAAATTCTTGGAGATAGTTGCTGTCAGGGAAGCAAGTATACAGAAGGGAATTCCATGGGTGGGAAGTACGAGCAAAGAAGCTGCTAGAGTAGAAGTTGTGGCTACATTTGATTGGTTTCACTGTAAAAGGGTGGGACCTAGCAGCTAATCTAGTAGCTCAAGTAAATTCATGCTGTGGGGCACCAGGGATCTTAGCCCATCAGAGCAGAAGCTGTGAAAGTATTTGTAGAAGAGACAGAGGGAAGCCACATTACATTGGTGGGAAAGGGACTGGAGTTAAGCTGCCAGGTTGGGATCAATTACATTAGATTCTTCATTGGATTTTGTCAAGAAGCCTGAGATGAATAGCAGAGGCACCCGATCAGATGTGACAGCAGTATTCAATGCATGGGTGGATGGTAGGTTTATATATGAGCAAGATGGATTAAGACAAGAAAAACTTCCTGGCCCTACAAAGAGAACCAACCTTCCAAGCAGCAAATTTAGCTATGGGTTCAATGCAGTCATTCCATTTGAGGTTGGCAAATAGATTTAGGCTGAGGATCCACAGTGTTATACTTTCAAGGAAAGTATAATATTTTTAAAATTAAAAACTCAGGAAAAAAAAAATGTCAATCAAGTTTACCAGAGACAAAATCAACTGCCATCAAAATATTAACCGAGTTGAGTGAAACTTTACATTCATCATGGTGAATTCCATTTCACTTTTTATTCAGTTGGCCTCTAGCTTCATTGACCAGAGAGAGAGAGAGAGAGTTGGGAGAGGAGGAATGTCGGAAAGTCGAAAACCAACATTAACAAGAATTCAAGTTCCTACAGGTTCAAAGGAAAATTAAAATCAGCTCTTGCAATCTGGACACCTAAAAGAGCTAACTGAAATCTTAAATGACACAAGTATATTTTAAAATTTATCTAATGCTATTTGTGACAAAACATACAAAAATAAATAAATACATATATAAATATTAATTTTTAAAATTAAAAGCTCAGGTAAAAAAAAGGGTCAGTTAATCTTACTAGAGATGAAATCAGCTGCCATCAAAATATTAACCAAGTTGAGTGAAACTTCAAATTCATCATGGTTGCCATTACTTTCCGCAATAGACTAGTTTCCAACCAAGGCTAGAGAACTCAATCTATCCTTCTATTTAACCTATAGCTGAAAGGAAAAGTACCTTTCCCAAGGGCATTTGTGCATAAGTGAATGCAATGAATTCAACTAGAATTCGAAGAAATTCACTGAATCAGCCAAAGTTTATTCAGTTTATAAAGTAAAACACACACACACACACACACACAAAACGAAAAAACAAACATAAAAAACAAATGCAAGGCCTTTTTTAAGATTGACTTTACTGAACGTAATATTTGCAGTTTTGCTTCACTATTTTCTTCTGACAATTTTCAGGAAACTTTATAATTACATCATTCAAGAACTTTTTATTTTTCTCAACAAAAAAAATTGCTTTTGATACTTTTTGCAGTTTTCCAAGTAACTTGATTTTTTTTTCCGTGAACAGAGTTTTGTAAAAACTGGAAAAAAATTGCTAATCCAAAATTTCTAGTGAATATGAGGATGAAAACTCCCCAAACAAACTATAATATTTTTTTCTGGTTTAAAGAAACATGCAACACTTTGGACTTCTTATCCTCTCTAATGGAATGACTTTCTCTTAACCAAATTCTGGATGGCTTTTAAATTTGTTGATTGTTGCTTTTTGGTCTAGAAGTAGTACTTGTTTGAATCAATCATTTGGTTCCCTGGAAAAAGCAGGACTTTCCTCCATGAAGATTATGTCTTTTTGTTGAAAAAAATGTATTCACTTGTAACAATTTGCTTAAAAAAAAAACACAATAAACAAACACAAATAAAAAAAACAATCAAATTCAAATATAACAGAGAAATACGGTTTGATTTTTGACTTATGTGAAACCCACATACACACACACATTAAAGCTACATAGCAAGCTGTTTCAAATAATTTCCATTCCAATGGTTGATTTAGAATTTTAGAGATACTGGTTTTGGATGTTGGTTTTCTCCTGCGTCATAACGTTGCTTGAGCTGAAGAAATGGTGATTTTGGTTAAAAAGTCATAGCTTTGGATTCAAACTAGAAACAAAAAAATTTAATTATCAGAAAAATTTATCTCATAATTTACTTAAACAATTATTAAATAAATTATAAGTAATTGTTTTTAATTTCATTAAGAACCGTTGTAAACATAAATCATTTATGATAAAATGTTAATAAAATAAGTAAGTCATGCCGTTAATAATGCGGTAATTATTTTACTAATTTTTAATAAATTTTATTTTTATTTTTAGTAGTGTTCATTACAAAGATTTAAAAAAAAAATTTTTTAATGCTTTTTTAATTTTTCTAAGACATTCAAAATCAAAAATAATCTCAGGAGTCCTGGGATTTTTAATTATTTTATAAATAATTTCTCACATTGAACGACTTAATTTGATCGCTGTCATAAACCAACTGGTCAACCCAATTATTGTGTAACGTTGCCCTGGAGTGGAAAATGTTCGCTCGAAACTTCGAAATGCCACTTTTTTTTTTAACAGAATCATTCGCTTCCACACAGTATCTTCTTCTCTCTGCACATATTTTGCGTTTGAGTCACCTTTTTTTTATCTTTAAAAAATAACATCAGCTGAAAAATTGGTTTCATATTTTCTTCCATCTTCGATAAATTCAATTAAAATAATTTGTCAAGAAATAAAGTTATTTTAAAAAATTGAATAATCCTAATAAATGACAAAGATAAAAGATAAAAACGAACTTTTTTACCGTCAAAATGAAATAAAAAACCTTTGTAATGTACTGAGAGAGAGTGTGACTGTGCTCTCTCACAGCAGCACACACACACACACACACAGATTTAGTAACAGAAAAAGTTTGGAATAATACTCTTTAAGACATTAGAGATTTTAATTTTTATTTATTTTAAAATTTTCCCCAGTTTTTTAAAACTAAGTCGTTTCTTCGATTTTTTCTCACCATTTTTTTTTTGTATTCTTCAGAATCTTACTTTTTTTTTAGAGTCATCGGGTTCTTACTCGTAAAAAAGCTTTAACTTAAAGAAAATGCAATACTGATTGTGATTTTTTAATGACCTAAACCTGTGCTAGGGATCACTAACTGTTGGTATCAGAAAAAAAAAAGTGACGTTAATAAGAATCACCGTCACGAATAATGCGAGAGGAAAAAGAGTGGCTGCATACTTTCACCTCTCGCAACCAGTACCCAAAATTAAAAACTGAAGAAGTCTCATTTTTTACTGAAGATATGAATTAAAGAATAAATAGTTCTGGTTTGGCTTATTAAGCAAGTGTATAATGGATTGTTTAAAGTAAATATTTTTTTTTAATTAGTTAATATTTCGTGCAAAAGGGAGCCAAGCAGAAATGTCCGCAAGGACTACTACTACTAACTGCCACCCATAAGTGATCAATAGTACTACTATTACTACTAATAATCTCTTACATAGGCAATTGCTGTCATTTCATGAGGTGGATTTACAAGTGTGTATACGTTCATTGATACATACAACAATTTTTTCCCTACAGAATTGAAAGCTAAGAAAAATTGGAGCTTTTTAAAATCTCACAAAGACAAACTGCTGCAAAAAAAACAAACATTTAATTCCTTGTGGAAGAGAAGGAAACAAAAAAAAAGCAATCCATTGCTTTCTCATTATAAAATTACCACCCACACCTAGGTAAGATATGTTGCAGTTTAGACATTTTCTTTCAGAATTATATTTTTATTTTATTATAACAAAAATTAACAGGAAAGAGTATCTGAATTATAGTTTAAAAAGTATTATTTTTAAGTGTACATATTGTTTACTTTAGATTTTAGAATCTCAATTGTATCTTATTTCGTTGTACGTATGACATTGGGGTTTTTTTTTGTGTTCGTTTAAAAATTGTTGAACGTGTTCACTGTTGTCTTGTATTAAAAAGTAAAATTGAAGACCATGTTGCGAATATGGCTTAATTATTTTTACAGCATTAATATTCATCAAGGCCGCAGAAAACGGGAATTTTTGTAATAAATGTTAATATCGAATTAATGTACCCGGCTAACTGCATTTTAATGGATAGGGTACGTACTTCAATTCGCAGAGAAGACTGAAAGAAAAATCTATTGTGATTTTGTGTTACTGAGAAAGTTGTCTTTTTTTTTTCTTTGCCATTTATTTTTAATATTCATCTCAGTTTTTTTAAACTTTACATCACCGTTAAAAAAAACAGTCATTCATTCGTATTCATTTTTTTTTAGTATTATTCTTTAACAGCATTTTTTGGTTCATCTTTTCTACTTTTTAGTTTTTAAATTCCTAAAATCAAATTTTCGTGAATATTATGCTGAATTTCACCCCATTCTCTTTTCTTTTTTTTTTTTTCTTGAATGAAAAAGAATTAACATCTTATTGCGCTCTAATGGAACTATTTTTAAATGTTGATTTAATAAATTGTCATGAAAAGTAATTTATAAAACGTGCGCATAAAGAAATTAAGAATTCTTGTGGTTATCAATTGTTATACAACCCTTTTTAATTGAAGATTTTGGTTTGGAATGCTATAATTTTTAATTGGGAGATTCTGGATAATCAGTTTCTTTAAATTGAAGTAATTTCTATTTGTGGGGGAACTCTAATTTTTCTGTCTTTTTCTTCACTTCAAGTAAGGATTTATCATTTATATTTCATTCATTACTGTTAGTGTTACGCAATTATTATTTGTGAATCTTATTACTTTTTTTTTAAAGTCACAACACACACAAAAGAAGAATGAACGCGAAAAAAATAAAATAACGGATCTAAAACCATGACATGGGTTTTAATAAAAATGTTTCAAAATTGTTTAATCAGAAAGTTGGAGGGGGTAAATTTAATTTGTATTTTTCATAAAAATATGAAGAATTCAAGTAGTTGTGAAGGTATTAAAAACAAACAAACAAAAAGACCCCGAAATATTGGTGAACGTTCGATTGTTTAACCAGTTACATACAACACTTACAACAGCATATCCTCTGCAAGAAGAAGGAGTAAGTTTCTTACTTCATTCATTGTTTATTTTTCAAATCACCAATTTCTCCTTGTTTGATTAACATATGGTCTTTTACTTTTAACTTTTCTATTTTTAAAATAAATTTAAAATTACTGCAATGAAATAGGCAAGTACAAAAATTACCTGAACTTTATCTCCCTCATTCAAGGCGTTGTTGCTGCCTTTTTTTTTTTTTAAATTTTTGTTGTGGTATTCATTTCCCTCTTGTTTGGCCTTGGCCCTCGTTAATCACGCCCCCCCCCCCGTTATTACCTGTTAATTCATTGACATTATCACCGATAGTTTATTTCGACGCCCTCACCATTTCTTTTGAAGGGGTGGGTAAATAATTAGGAATGTATTTTTCAATTTCTACTGGTAATTTTTAAAGGAGTTCCTTCAGATCTTGCGTTATAACATTAGGATTTTTTTAAATCAATTTTTCCACTTTCCATAGCCTTCGAATGGCCCTTAAAACTTCATTAATTGTACAAAAATTATTTTATTTGTAAGTCCAGCAATTTATGTATGTAGAAAAAGGAAGTTCCAATTCATTCAGTTTTTACTTTCATTTTTATGCAGTCTTCTAATTTGCAGACAATCGCGCCATTAGTCACTGCGCTTGCTTCGGGAATGATTTTTTTAATTATTAATAATAAACTACTACACAAAGTGACTGCCTAATATTTAAAAAATATTTTTTTTAATAATCAGCAACGAGGAATCTATTTATGGTGTATATATTTATTTAAAAGGGCAAAAATGCGGAAAACAACATTTTAAAGTAACTAAAAAATTAATTTCATTTTTATCTAGAAATCCCTGTGGTGGGGGTTTTACATTTTAAAAGAAGTTTTAAAGGAAAAATAACTTTTATTGAATTTTAATTTTGTACACTTCGAGTTCCATTTTTGTTCTCTCGTTTTCATGTCACAGAATTTTAAAACCCTAGTCTTGCACAGTGAGTTTTACTTTTTGTTTTGTGTCTGTTCTAGTTCTGCCCCACTCCTACAGCTGTCTATTGAAATACATGACAATGTGTCTTTCTAATTTGCCTGACTACAATTATTGGGGTGCTCTTATTCATTCATTGGTATTCCTGATTTTTCCCCACTTCGCGCTGCTGCTTCTTGTTGTTGCATAGTAGTTATCAATCAGGATTCCTTGTAAGAGTAGAGAAGCTCCGATGAATATAATATTTGGCTTTAGCCTTTACTTACATCCTAATTTCTTTAAAATTTCGCATACAAAAATAACAGGCAACAAGACCAAATCGTTTTTCCTATAAGCAAAGCTATCTTGTGAGATAGCAAACATTGCTGGTTCCTTGATTGAGATTAAAAAAAATTGTTCTCAGACATCTTCCTTCGAAACCTTGGCCCCTTAACAATTGCGTTTTTTTTTTTTTTTTGTTCAGCACAAGCTCATCAGATCACAATCCTTCTTCCTTTAAAATAAGGGGGAAACAAAACATTGAGGGTGAGAGTAACCTGATGAGCTTGGATTGAGCGAAAAAAGACTTCTGCATTGGTTGAGAGGCCAACCAAGGTTTCGAAGGAAGATGTCTTCTAAGAACAATCAAGCAAGAGTAATTCAACATAAATGAACTGTATTACACACACATTATTGTTGAGTTTGATTATATAGTGACACTAAAAATATTTGATTAGCATGAACCTATGAAATAAAGTATTTTTTTTGTTTGCATATGAAAATAAGCAAGCTGAAAGAACAAGTTTAAAGTTTAGCTCGTACCTAAATCGTAGCTTTTTATAATTTGACAATAACTTGTTTCTAGGTTAATCGATTGTGCCTACTTTTTATTTAAAGTTGAGGGGAAAATAAACTTAAAAAAAAGAAAGGCCAGTGCCGCCAGTCTATGAAGTTTTTTTTTTTTTTTTTTTTTTTTTTACCTGTTCTCGGTGTTATACACAATTCTTATTTTTAATTAGCAAAATACTTTTTGTTGGATTTTTCAAGCTTCAACGAAGTTTTCGCATTTTATTTTTTAACACAATGCCAAACTTGCCCTGTCTTTCACTGAGGTTTTTCTTTTTTATACTTTGTAAGTAAACTGTTAGATTTTTGTATTTTGGGGTTCCTCAGACTTGGAGCCTTGTTTCAAATTTGATCAGTTTTCTATATCCTGTTTAGTTTAGCAGATGTAGAAGAATAACAACAACATTGTATTTTGTTTTTGTAAGATTTTAAAAATATAAAATATTTAAAAATTATAGTTATTTTGTAAAAAAAATTTTTTAGCCCAAAGCTCTACTTTTTTTTACACTAGTGTTTATTCTCGATTGATAAAGCTATTGGAACACACAGAGTTAAGTATCAACTAAAGATGCACATTTCTTCACTATCTAACTTCCAAAATCAGCTAGTGTCCTTCAGGCCAGACTTTGTCTCGATTGACAAAAAAAACTCTCTCTACCTTGGTCCCTCGGTTTGATCTACAAAAAAATTATACTCAATTTTATTTTCTCAGCCTATTTCCTACACAATTTTAGGATAATATGCTTTCCTGTGTGAGTGTGTACATAAATTTTACAAATAATTCTTTCAATAATTTGACTACAGAAATATTTTTTTTTTAAAGGAAGAAACGTAGTTGTGAACTACATTAGTTTGGCATGGTTAAAAATCCTTTTTGTTTGGTACCAGTAATAACTAATAGCAAGCTTTATTTAAAGAATTTGTATGCCTAATTTTTTTCTCGAGAAGAGGAAATACTTCCTTTAGGTGTGTTTTTGTAATGTGAATTTCAAAAGTAAAAAATTGTTTTGTGTCATATTTTTTTTTTAGTTTTGTCATAAGTTAAAAATCATAAAAATGTTATTGGCTCCCATAAAGATGTTGATGTCTGCAGTCATTTTATTTTGAGTTTCAACATTTGAAATTAAAGCCAATTTTTTATTTGTGTTACTGTTGTTTGATGTCATATAGTTAAATTTTGTTGGAAGACTACATCTCTACATTAGAAGTAGCAAAAAAACTAGACGTCTTCTTTTTTTAAGACATGAAATTTAATAGTCTGCACTCATTAATGATTGATTTCTAGTTTTCTTTTTAGTTTAAAAATACATTTTGTATGTTTGTTATGCTAAACTTCTTTAAACCATTTCTCAGCTGTTAAAAATTGAGTTTGCTCTAATTTAGGAAATTGCGAACGTTTTTCATGAATATTCCTAATTAAGAATCCACAAAGAGGAAATACTTTTCTCCCCAATTAACATATCAAATACCTGAGCATATGAAATATAATGCAATCATAATTTGAAGTTGTATATTGTATATACTCTTTGAGAATTTTCAAGTATCTTTTTGTTTCTTTTAAAAAATCTTTTCATTTTAGTTTTCTTTGTGAACTACAATTTCAGTTTGATTTTTAGCAATAGGTTAAATTTTTCTTTATAAAATAACATTTCTAAATTTTTAAAGATTTAGAGTTGAATTTTTTTTCTATATTTAAGTAAATAGAAGTTTATTAAAATATTTTTTTACCAAGTTAGCCAAAATATAAAATCAACAACAGGTGGCTGTGAAAGTAAAGTTCATCTTTTTGTGAGTTATGTAGAATGGGAGAGTAATGAAACATATAAAAATTAGATTATTCATGAGATTTATTACATAGTTGTGACATTTATATAACCAACCAGAATGAAATTAAAAAAAGTCTTCATTGTTATGACATTGGCATTCAGTTATCTTATTACCAAATTCAGTATGTCAGTTGTCTTATATACAACAATTGTGTGGGTAGACACATTGTAGACACACAGCCATAAAAAATACTGTGTATGCAGAACAAGTTTTGCTTTTATTTCTAAATCTGTTTTGTGCTAAAGTTGTTCCTATGTTTGTTTTTATTGGCTAGTAGTTTTTTTTTCTTTTAATCATTTCACCCCAAGCAAGGCATTCTACTGCCACTACTGCGCAAGGGGTTACATAGGGGAAGGTAAAGAGAAAGAGTGGTTAGATATAGGAAATGTCATAAGGAGGGTGATAGACTGGTAAGGGTACCAGGGCTGAGGGTTGGGTAGATGGGAAGTGTTTGAGAGTGGATGTGAGTTAGTGTGTTAGGAGGTGTCTATTGACCTTACATTTAAACTCCTGGAGATTGTAGCTGTCGGGGAAGCAATCATGTGGAAGGGAAGTGCGAGAAAAGAAGCTGTTGGAGGAGAAATTGTGGTTACATTTTATCGGTTTTACTGTAAAAGTGTGGGAACTAATTGCTAATCTAGTATCTTGTGCAAATTCGTACCTAGGGGGCACCAGTGATCTAAGTTCATCCGAGCAGAAGCCATGAAAGTATTTATAGAAGAGACACAGGGAAGCCACATCATGCCGGTGAGAGAGACTGCAGCTGGTCTGCCAAGTCGGTGTCGATCACATTACAATGTAATGAGAATCTGAACCTATAGTTAAGTATTAAGAGGACTGAATGCTTGTTATATGGCCTGCTTTTTTTAGGTTAATCATTTAATGATTAAATTTGATACTTAATATTAATCTAAAAATTAAATTTTATATTAGTCTCAAACATTGCTCTAAAAGTGATGAGAATATTTGAACAAATTTATTTTTCGCTTGTGTACACAAAACAAAATTCAAGATGATAATTAGTATTTCTCTGGTTCTCTAAATGTTCTTGACAAAATGTAATTAAACTTTTAAGCCCTTTCAGGTGGAGAAATTTATTAATTTATCTATTGTTAAACCTAATTACTTGATAAAACTAAAAATGCTAATGATTTTTCTCTTGCTGCTATTTAAATTGGTAATAAAACCATAAATTTTTTTCATTTTCAGTTACTTTGTCCAGACTGTTTTTGCTACAAGGATAATGAACTGATTTTTGTAGTTCTAATAAAATATGGACAATGCTATCAGCTCTTCTTGTTCATAGCTTATGCAAAATCATTTGTAAAAAGATTATCATAAGTATATGAAAGGTTTTTAATTTTTTTTTTTTTTTTTTTCTGATTGCCTGAAGGTAATATTTGCATCATACATGTTTGATTATATAAATGGATAAATTACTATAATCATCAGGACGTGAAAAAACTTGGTCTATTGAAAAAAAAAAAAATTAATACTTTGAGTGAAAATATCTGATTTCATTGAAAAAGCTGAGTTAATAATGTAGGTTTTTTTCTTCATAATTACATTGATAAGAAATCTAAAAAGTATCCTAAGATTTCAAGAGCTGCTTTTGTTTCAATATCAATTTGCCATTTCATTGGACTGCTTAATGTGTCTCAAAGATGCATAAACTTCTAAAATGTCTTTTAGTTTAAGGTTTATTTAAAACCATTATAGTGAAATGTTTACTTATCCAAATAAAGTTTGGTGAATTTTTAGATAATTGATTATTTGGATAACTAATTTAGTCATAAAGAAATGGAAGCCATATTAAACTAGTTAAAAGGAGCTTGCTTTGATTCAGTTAATAAAATGGGTAAAAACACATTGTGGTAAAAAAAAAAAATGATTTTATTTTTTACAAATTGTATCACATTTGTTTTAAATAACAAAAATATAAAGCTGAATATTCTTAGAATCATGATGTAATTAAAAGAAATCCATTCCTGTATAGGTTTATGAAGTGTATAGTTTTTTGATGGTGATCAACCATTTTATAAGGAAAATGTTCAGCTATAGATTTTTTTAAGGAGTTTTTTTGCTTGCAATAACATTTGACAAAGATGTGTCAACTTAGTTTTGGATTTCATAGTATTACATGAAAAGTTGTAAGCTATCCTGATTGCAGAAAGCTATCCTGATTGCAGATTATCATAGGTTGTTATTGTTATAGTTTATCCAAGCATTGATCTTGACTATCTTGTAATTCTTGGTGATTTCCTTGATCATCCTTTGATCTGATTTTTCAGTCATGGCTGCCAACCCACAAGCAATTATTGTACCTTGTAACTGTAGATGGCTTGATGTTGCCTCTGGAATTAGTAATCATTAACAAAATGTCTCTTAATGTAAGTGACTTGATTACTTGCAGCACTCTTATTTTTGTTTTCTTACCCAAATGATGGCACATATTGCAATGATATTTTTTGGTTCTCACATTCAACAGCTGTAATACTAAAGTAATGTTTGATGGAAAAGACAAATCTGTTTACCCAGTTTGATGATGCAAAGAAAAAATGTGCTCCTTTTGCATTTTTGTCTTATCTTTTTCCTTCTTTCAATGGATATGTATGATTTGGCAAACCATACTCAAAGCAATCCTCTTTGTCAGTATTATGAAGTTAAATTTTCTTAAATAGTAGATATTAGTTTCTTTGTGAATCTTTCACATTTCTACTCTGAATATTTGTGATAAAACAATTTTAGTTGGTAATATTTGTTTAGAAAAATGAGAAGTTAGCTTCATCTGTTAGTGATGAACATTTGAAGCTTGTTTGTAAGTAATCCCAATATCTCCAGTTAGAACCTATAATAAACTTCAGTGTTTTTATTTGATTAAAAGTTACATCAAATTTTATAATGTCACAATTATAGAAAAAAAAAACTAGTTGGAGATGAGAAGTTAAAACTTTAAGTAAAACTTTGTCATCAATCCTTGAAAAGATCACAGCTGCTATCATAGACTTTTGCCAATTTGAAATAGTACATTCAAAATGAGCAGCATTTTGATTGGTGAATAAAAAAAAAAAGAGCTTAATGTTTGAATATGTCTCATATTCAATATTTAATCATTTAAAGATAGAAACCTTATTACATTTTATAGCCATTTAATTTCTTAGAAAATTTATTTATTTATTTTTTTAACTTTTGCATTCAAACTGAAGAAACTTTCAATGTATTTTTACAAATGAAAGTGATATGCCTGTATTTGATCAATTTATACTGCAACCAATATCACATTGGTGTCTTAGTATTTTTGTTAATCTAAATAAACATTTGTTCACACCTGCTTTTATTGACTTGTAACTGCTGTTGCTTTTTGTTTTGTTCAGTTAAGTATAGATATGTTTGTTACTGGAACTATCACATTTGTTTGAACTAATAGCTTTTTTTTTTTTTTTTAAACTTTCTCTGATTACCATGTAAGTAACCCCATATCAGTGAAAGAGAATAAGAGGTATTATTTTTATTCATTTTAAACATGCCTGAAGTAGATTGCTGTTTTACAGAACTTACTGTTGATGAAGTCTGTGTTTTTGTTTATATATATATATATATATATACATACATACATACATACATACATATACTCTGAAATTGATTCAAGAGGAAGGTGAGGGGAAGACGTTCAAGCTTCATGTTTATTTTATCCTCAGCCTTATGTATTTACTTATCATTGAATGTCAGGTGTTAAAGCTGAGCTAGTACAGATTTTGATGCTATATAATTTTCTTTACTTCTAAAAACAGGATATTTATAATTTTGAATCTCCTGGGTACTTGGGGGCATTTAACACTGTAAATGAGTTGGTTCAGTTAATATGGCAATTACTATTTTCTATGACTTTATTTTGTTTTCATTAAATATACCTGATGGGAACTGAAGAATGGGTTGAGCCAAAATGTGTTAACATATGATAAAGAGGTTCAGTTATAACAATATTAGTTATGTAAATGAATGTTAAAGTGAATATGAACAGTAGGTATATTTATGACAAAAATAGAACTGCACTAAGTATGGGAATGTAAAAGATATTAGCCAAGATATTGAAGATCACTTTTTTTTTCTAACAGAAACCAACCATGAACACTGATAGTTAAAGTAATTGCTTTAATTTTACCATCCTTTGTTTCATGAATATTTTTTTAAAATAGTAATATTCATCAAATACATGACCCAGGAGCTACTCCATATAAAGGGTTATAGAAGCAGGTTGTAAGAGGTAAGTGCAGTCCAAGGACATGTGGAGAAAGCTGATGGTTAATCTTAGACTTGAAAAAGTTAAGATTGTAGTGGTCTGAAGAATTTCCTTCTCCATAATAGAATACAAAAAGAATGGGGACAGTTCATGCATTGGTATGTGTAATGGTAGGTCTAAACAGTGAAGGTGAGGCCTTTTGTTGCTTTTAAGTATTGCATAGTGACATTTCCGGGTTCAAGCACTTCATGATAATTCTCTTCAAATTCTAATGCAGATACTTTTTTCCTCTAAGATACTGAAGGGTGTTCTAGATCTGTAAATTTAACCATAATTTTCTTTGTGGATTCTCATTAAATCAGTTTTAATTTCCAATGAATAAGATACTTTTTCTTTATTTTGAACAAGAGAACAATGTGTTTAAACAGTTCATTCTTCTTTCTGAAAGTTGTATGTGTAACTAATGTACTACACTTGGCTACACAAGCAATAAATGTTTTGCCCATTGTAAAAATGATCTGGTTTGTACTGCTGCCTTACATCCTTTAACTTCATTATCTGGTTCAACATCACCTTTTTAACTCACTATTTTTTCATTTGAGTGTTCATATTAGTCAGCACTATAGAATGCACGCAAGTTTTGCTTGCTGGACATAGGAGCACTGTAATGATATTCTCTTCCAACAGGATTTGATAACATTTTAGCTTGAAGAGTACATGACTTATATGTGGAAAAAAAAATAAGATGAGGAAATTAGTCTGAATCAATTTCATAGATTAATTACCTCATCTAACCAAATTCAGACAAACTTCACTTCTAAACAAAAATGATAGATATCAATTTATTTCTAAGTAAGCCTCTCTTATATTTTATGTGATTATACTTGATCTTAATGTGCATGGATGTGCATATCCCTCCTTTATTTTCAAATGGACTTTAAGGATTGCTTATTTAAATGGACTTTAAGGATTGTTATTTAACCCATAACTGGAGGGAAGGGATGGATTAATACCTTTCCCAAGGGTGCCAGTGCTTAAGTGAATGCAGAGTATTCAACTGGAATTCGAACTCGGCTCACTGATTTCTCTTTCCAAGCAGATATCCACTGCACCACAACGCACATCTGTAACTGCATCTGGTATTCCCAAGCAGTCACTCATCTAAGTACTGACCAGGCTCAATATTGCTTAACTTTGGTGATCGAGCGAGAACTGGTGTATTCAATGTGATATGGCCATAAGCCGCATTAATAATAGAGAAAGGTGGGTAAGGAGATATTCTAAAGATGAAATGAATATATGGGAGAACTCTTCCATGTCAAGAAGAGAGAACTGATACATAAAAACATGGAAGAACCTGAGGTACTAAATGAGCTAAGATCGGTAGTGGTCAAGATAAACAGGAACAGATGAGATTGGGATAGAAATGTTATCAACCTTAGATGATTTTGGGATTGACAAGATTATGGAAATCAACTGAAAACCTTGTAGATCTATTTTCATAGCATTTTTTTTAAGAAACCAGGTACAAATAACTGAGCTCTATCATTGACAATCAGCTTAATGAGCCATATAACCAGGCTTATCTGGACTCTAATGAATAGAATGTATAACAGAATTATAGGAAATAGGACAAAAACAGTGGTTTCTTTTATGTTTAGAATGATATCCCTGATCAGTACAAATGCAAGTAGACAATGCATAAACATTACAAAAGTATCTGATATATTATGGCATGAAGATCTGTTTGAACAGCTAGGAAAATTTGATTTATTGGGGAAAGATATGGATTAGAACTCTATGGGATTGATTCCTTATCTAATAATGGAAGATCTAAGTAACACCTATCACTCAAGTTATACAGCTACTATTTGCATTAAACAAAATATAATTCTCAGAACATGAAATATTAGAACACTTTACCACTGTAGACAGAGAATATAACATAGGAAATGGTCAGGATAAATATATTTAAGTGTATACAAAACCCAGGCCAAACAAAATTTTGTTGATGACAAACACAGGATCATAAACATAAGCAGAGAGAAAAATGAAAGAGTAGGATTGATACTTGACCATGATCAAAACAAATGCATTCCGGGATGCTGTCATATCAGAAAGAATTGTCGTTAAATTGAATGCCTTTTAATATAGCCGTCATAGTTGTGTATTCACCAAAAGCACAAAGTACAGAAGAAATTGAAAATTTGCATTCTATGTTAGATGATGCCAAGGTATTTTGCAAATCACAAAAAGTTATAATTGTCATAGGAGAACTGAATGCTAAATTAGGCAATATGGCATTATGAAATAGTTGGCAAATTCTGACTAGTAACCCATAATGAATGCTTAGAAAAGGGGTTCAATCGTGTATGGCAAATGATCAGGCATTAGCCAACACCTGGTTTCAAGAACACCAAAGATGGATATGTAGAAGCTCTGTATAAGAAACAAAAAACAGATTGATTACGTAACTCGACAAGATTCGGGAATGCAGTTTTACTTTGCCAAACATATCCAAGTGCCAACTATGAAAGTGATTACCTTCCAGTGATGTGTAATCTAAGAGTGAAACTACGGAAATTGAAGAGGACTAAGGCAGCACTCAAGTTGCAATAAAGTTTTCTTGAATGATCCGAATCTGAAAGAGAAATATATGGTTAGTGTGAAAAGCAGCTATTAGGGACAAAAGGAAAATGGAAACTTGATGTGGGATACTTTAAGAGAACTCTAGTGACAGCAGCAATCAACATTATCACAGAGGAAATTAGCTGAAGAAAAAAGTGAATAGACATGAAATTCTCAGCATGTAAGAGGGAGGAAAAACATACCAAGACATGGAACAGAATATAGGACACTACACAAAAAAAAAAAAAATAAGGAACAAATGCAGGCAGAATAAAGTGGAATGGCCCAATGAAAAATGTGCAGAAATAGAAAAAATGAGTATCGCAGATGAAGCAAATATGCACAAAAAAAAGGACACAATTGACTCCTCAACAGGATCCATAAAATCCAAAGACAGATCACTGATATCAGAAAGAAAAAATACCTTGGAGATGGAACGAGTATAAAAAGGAACTCTTACATGAAAGAGAAAAAACTGCCAATACATAGAAATATCAATTGACTGGAAATATTAAAATATTAAAATCTGAAGTGGAATCTGCACTGGCCAAATTAAACAGCCAGAAAAAATTGAGATAGATGCTGGCAGCCTTAGACGATTTTGCCATAGACGAGATTGCAGGAATAATAAATGAAATCTAGAACTGTGGTGAGGTACCAGAAGACCTAAGTAGGTCTCTTTTTATAGCACTGCCTAAGAAGACCGGTGTAAATGAATGTTAAACCTTATCAATCAGCCCTATGAGCCATATAACAAAAATTATTACCTGAATTACAATCTGTGCAGCAGAATTGGACTGAAAATAGGACAGGAACCATGCCGGTTCGTCAAAGATGCTTGAACAAGGAATACAATAATTATGCTTGGAATGATGCAGAAGGACGTGTACCTGTGTTTTATAGATTACACAGTCATTTGATAAAGTACATCATAAAGATCTACTAGAACTGCTCAGCAATCTTGGAGGATATTAGAATAAGAACCTATATTGGCAGCAAACTGCCTGCATATTGAGTACAGCAGATATACAAGACAGAAAGGATGTTTTCTCACCAGATTTACTCAACCTATGTAGTGAGATATTTCTGAGAGAACTGGAACTCTTACCAGGAGTCATTATTGGTGGCCTCGATCTTAATAACATAGATGTGTATCTATGTAGATAAGTGTTGATAGCAAACACAGAAAGAGAACTACAAAAACTCTTATAGAAGGTAGTGAAGGAAAACGATAAAGAATTAAGCATAAATTGCAAGAAGGCAGAATACATAGTTGTTAGCAAAAGGATGAGGCCAAAGTGTGAATTTTAAATTGGAAGGATCAAAATCAGACAAGTGCAGAAATTTAGTTATTTGAGAATTAACAGGAGATGGAAAATGTGACACTGGCTATCCCAATGTGTCTCCGGATTTCAATGATGCATTCTAAAAGCTAAACAGAACACTAAGGAATAGAAAAACTTTGTTAGAAACTAGGAAATGAGTACTAAATTGTTATGTGATGTCTGTCCTGCACTCCATACAGGAGGACAATCTCCTCAAAGATGATTTGAAGCATCAGAAATGTGATTCAGCAGAAGGATACTGAGGATACCATGGGCCAAACATGTGAGCAACAATAAAGTTTAAGTGAAAATGGGAACCAAAAAAGAAACTTACACTTGACATCAGGAAGAGACAGTTGGGGTTTCTTGGGAACATAATTGGAAAATCTGATACTAACAGGACAGATTGAAATAAGACAGGAAGACAGCACATAACATACTTAGTGCCCTTGAGTAAATGGATAGCAGAAAAGGTCTAGCAGAAATAACAATTATTGAGCTACAAGGAACAGGAAGTTGTGGAGAACCATGATCATCTACGTGCTGAGAGGACATGGCACATAAAGAAGAATAATCCAGATTATGCACTTAGAGCAAACAGTTTGCATATAAAGAAAATGAATTGAACAAAAATACAAAGGTATGCAAACAAGGATTAGTCTTATATTTATTTAACTTTTACAGTTAGGTGAGCCTAGGAGAACTAAGTTTTACAAGGATTTATTGTCAGCAGACCCAAACTTAACTAGATGACATGCAGATAATATATCTGGCACAGAAAGGAAACTGCAGGAACTTAGGAACAAGTTAGTACTTTCAACACTTTCCTTTACTAACTGTCAATTGTAAGACAAAATCTATGGTCAGTTGCAAGAGAAACAGTCTAAGTTGTAAGTTATGGGTTGAAGATGTCAGAATCATGCATTTACAGAAATGTAAATGTGTTCTAACAGATGAAGGGAAATTTAACAAATTTTCTATATAACAGTGAATACTAGATAATTTCCTAACAGATGAAGAGGTAACTTGAGTCAGTAGTAGTGCCGTGATTGCTATAAAGAGTGTATAAGTAATGAGGACATTTTAAGGAAAATGGAAACAAAAGGGTCTCTTATTTAGTAAGAGATGGTTGGAATTTCTCTGGCACACAATAGGTAAGAGGGCTTGGTGCATATTGAAAGCAAGATAGAAACCTCAAGTAATCTGTGATTGTGTAAATGGATGACAGTGATGAAATATTGTACTAAGTGATAGATATGAATTTGTAGAGAGCCATAATTGCCCACATTCTAAAGGTAAATAGCACAAAACATATTAAATTAAAAACAAACTAGCCAAAAGTATAGTCACCTAAATCATCACTTAATATTTTTGATATATATGAGAACAGATGATTTAAAACCTGTTCAGACACTTAAAAATAAAAAAAATTATTTTTTCAAACGTGTTTCATCTAATATGAAATTAATGTTGATAGAAGCAGATGGTTAGGTCAGAATAACATTTTATGGTGTATTGTGGAGCTATAGATTTTTGTAGTCTATTTTAAAATAACATACTTTAAGAAAAGTCTGATTTCAGGTCTATTCCTAGAGACTCATAGGAGTAAATGAATATTAACATTATTGATCTGGTAGTCTTAAATAAGTCTCCATTTTTAGAAGTTGAGATAAGACTACCTCGGTTTATTAAATGATGCTGCTTTGGGTTTTTATGAGCTTAACATTTTTTTATTGATATGTCTTTAGCATAAATGATCAAGCTTTTATTTTATTTTTTTAACTTATTTAAACATGTGTATCTGAAAATTGTTGTTGGAAGTTACTGTAGATTGAAAAGACATTTTTATTTCTTTATCAAAATATTTGATAGTTTTTAGCACTGATAGAAAAAATTTATGGATGGTTTATCTTGAAAAACAAACTCTAAAACATTTCATCCCACTGAATACTCTGCTTGAATTAAATTTTTTTTATTTTCTCTCTTACATTCACACACACACACACACACACACATTTTCCTCAAACTTGAAACAGTTTTTCAGATGTTATTTGAAGAAAACCATATACATAAATAGCATATTTGTTTTATTGAGCACCAACAATTAAGTTTGAACCAAGCGATGACATTTTTGGCGAATAATTTACCATCATGTTTTATGGATGTGGAATCTAAATAATATTCAGGTAGTTAAGAATTCAATGTTTTCTTTTTAAATCATAATTACAAAAAAGTAGTTAAAATGGAAAACTGAGTTTATGAATTTTCTATTGTCCAAGTAGTGTAATGACCCCTCACCAAAGCAACTTTTTTTTGTGTAGTGGGCTATCTCCTTGGTATTCATATGATCTCTATTTTCATATAGATCAATACTTTTATACTGACAAGCAGCAATTCTGCTTATGAATTGATTCATTGATGCAGAATTTTTTTTTTTATATTATCAAGCTTTGCATGTTCAGGTGACTTGGCTATGTAGTTTAAGAAAACCTTTGTAAAAGCCATAAACATTATTTTCTTTAGATATACTCATTGGATAAAAATGTTTGTTCACTTTAATTTTTGTATAAATGTAAAGTTTATTAATTTGGACAATGTGTTTTCTGTTTGAATCTTTGGAATTTACATGCAGACTTGTCCACATTTTTGTTAGCATGATACCATGCAAAACTCATTAAGTGGTGATTCAGAAACATACCAATGTGAAATGATCAACATTAAGTGTACCCTTCAGAATAACAACTACTCTGCAAACATAAAATCAGCATCTGAATGGTCAGGCAAGAGGACCACAAAGTTATGTCCTGTCTGCCCTACATTATGTCTGCTGATCATTTATGAATGTAAAAGGGGTAGTTATCAGCCCCCGTGTAATGAAGTGGAAAATACTGGACATGGAAGAACACTGGATAGTCAGATGTCTGAAAGTATCCACAGGTATACTAGGCTATAAGAACCTCCTTTGTAAACTTAGCCTAGAAATAAAGGGTATGAGAGTGGCTAACTAATAAAGACAGCAGAAGCAACTGTGACAAGAGATTCAGTGAATGCAGTCAAGCATGAATCAGCAAGCAGTTTAGGGTTGATGTCTCCAAATTCTCCACACAGAATTGTCCCACAGAAAATAGCCTAATAGATTAATGCATTGGTTCATGAATTTGGTGGCATAATAATTATGAGTGCAAACCCTGGGTTAGGCAGTGTGTACTTGGACTTAATGGAAACAGGGCAGGCAATAACTGAACAGTACTAAAATAAGAACAAGATTAGATATCCCATGTCTAGAGATAACTACAGTCTTTTTAGATTAAAAAAAAGTTCTGTTTGAAATTCCCTGTTACCTGAATCAATTTGGTGGTGGCCAGAAGACAGAATGATTGAAATGTTGAAGATGGCAACAAAGATGAGGATAAGATTCTGCATGTACATAATGTGCTCTTTCATTTCTAAAAGTGTAATATTCTAATAATTTTTATATTACAGTAGATCATCAGTTAAATTCTGCTTAGAAATCTTTTGTGATTTCAGGAAAAATAGTTTTCCCAATTTGATCTTTAAGATATACATTCAGTATTTTTTTTGCTCTTTGATTAATATTGCTTAATTTCAATGTCAAATTACTAATTTGCTACAGTGATAAAAAAAATCTGAGACCTATAGATAAACCTAGCAGATACCCCCTGCAAAATGCTTCAAGTTTTGTCATTCCTCTTAATGTCAATGTGACATTTGCACACAAATTTGCCCGTGCAATTTTAATTTGTATCTTCACTCCTGATGATCAAAAATATTGAACAGACAAGTGGTATAATTACTTCTTTGCCACCTGACCTCTTTTTAATGTTATCTTTTCTTTATTATAAAATTGCCAAAAACTTTAATCAGATTGTATAGTGTCTCACCATTGACTGTAGATTTATCAATTTAAATATCTCTTTGCATGACACTGTCATATTTTATTGTATATGACACTTTTTTTAACCTTGCCACCTACATTGTGATGGTCAGGTTTGGAGTTTAGTGATTCACAAATCACTAGTTGAATAATCTAGGTAGCTTTAGAATGGTCATGCAGGTGATAAATCAAGCAGACCCTGAATTCTCTTATGAAGAATGGCTGCACTTTCAAAGAGACTCCTTACTTTGGATGTTTGTTGAGATTGAAGTTCATTACAGACCTAAAATTGAACTTATTTATACAATGTATAGCTGAAGGTGCTGGAAAAAGTTTGGCTCCAGAAAGTACCAAATTCCTTCTGCCATGTTCTATCTTTTACAAGAGGCAGCTCAGACTAAAAATGGTGTATTGCTGCCATATCTTAACTTGTACTGCTCAATCCTTTTTCTGGTCTTGACAGTTCAGTGCTGATATTGCCTTGTAGGTAATTATTTTCCACCCTATGACACCTTTCCACACAGTTGAATCTTGCAAGCCTCTTGCTATCCTCACTAATTTTATGGCTAATGTTCAGGCCAGCTGCACTCCTTAGTTACCCCATTCCAGACACTCACAGCTAGAACTTTTCATGCCATATGCAGAGGGCCAATTCACTGGTAAGGAGAAAGTTCCACTTAGTTTCTTCCTCAGAAATGTTACTTTGTAGAGGAGATTTTAGAAAGGTTTAGCTTCAAGAGTTACTTGCCCTACATATCCTCATAACCTGAACTTTTTTACTCTCTTTGCATCCATAAAACAGCCAGCATATTTCATGCTAAATTTCAGGTATGTCCTTTATACCATACAATATGGTAATTCTTCTTAATGAGAGAATGATCCATCTTAGAACTAATCTCAAAAAAAATTTATGGCATGTATTGGATTGATGCTTAATTAGCTTTGAATAATCAAAGTTTGACATGAAACTGGCTGTCATGTTTAATCAACTTTTTAATTTTTTTTTCCCCTCCCCACTTACATAAGAGTTGATACTGTTTTCAAGCAAATGTCTGCAATCTATTTAATATTGACTGCCATAATTATTCCTTAAAATACATTTCTTACATCAGCAGTCATGTTTGATATTTTGCATTATTTATACAAAGAAATTTTTACAATTGGAAGTTTTCATGTTAAAAATTTTTTTTTGAAGGACCTCTTTGAGAATGAAGGCAAAATCACCTGCGCATTAAATAACAATCAAATTGTTTTTATTTTTCATATTATTTAATGTTCTATTAACTTTTCTCTCTGAAACCAGTTTGACTAGCTTTGTTCCCCTCTGTATTTGAGCAACCAAATCAGTTTTTTTAAAAATTTTTTTGCAATAGAAACTGAAGTCCATTGCAAATATTTGGTATGTGAAAAAAATAAATTTTCTTGCTGTTTATCAGCAATGGGAAAAATATGTTGGTGGTTTCTGTCATGACAAAGAACAACCACTGGTAATATGCAGAAATGTTGATGGGTTAGAAACATTAAGCACAGACAAAATGGCAGGGTCAGAGGGAATTGTAATGGAGATGCTAATAGTCTTAGATGATTTCAGCATATACAAGCTTACAGAAATAATAAATGAAATCTACAACAATAGTGATGAACTGAAAGATCTAAGCAGGTTCATTTTCATAGCACTGCTTAAGAAACCAGGTACAAACAAATGTGAACTCAACTGAACAATCAACTTAATTAGCCATATAACCTAACTCATCTGAATTTTGATGAATAGTGTGTAGCAGAATCAGGCTAGAGATGGGACAAAAACAGTGTAGATTTGTCAAAGAAGGAATACAATATTTATGCTCGGAATGTTATCGGAAAGAGCAATACAAATGCAGAAGGGCATGTACCTGCCTTTGGTTATGTAAAGGTGTTCGACAAAATACTCCACAAAGACCTGATAGAGCTGCTCAGCAATCTTGATATATTCGGGAAAGACATTAGAATAATCAAGAATGCATATGGGCAGGAAATGAATTCAGCAGATATACAAAAATAGAAAGGAGCATAAGACAAGGATGTGTTTTCTCATCAGATTTATTAAACCTATAGAGGCAATTTTGAGAGAACTAGCAACCTTGCCAGGATTTGTCATTGGTGGTCACAATCTTGAAAATATATGCAGATAACATGTTGCTGATAGTAGACACGTAAAAGAAACTACAAAATCTCCTACAGAATGTTATAAAGGAAAGTGAGAAGAAAGGACTAAAAATAAAATACAAGACTGAATGCCTGGTCATCAGTAAAAAGTGGAGCCAAAATGTTAACTATAGGTCAGGGAAACTAAAATCAAAGCAAGTACAGAAATTTGAATACCTGAGAAGTGTTCTAACACAGGATGGCAAGTGCGACACATATCTGAATGTGTATTGAGATGGCCAAAGATGTATTCCGAAAGTGAAGCAGAGTATTAAGAGACATGAAAACCTTGTTGGAAACAAGGAAAAGAGTATTGAACTCTTACGGGATGTCTTCCTGTATGGTAGCAAATGTTGAACAAGATGAAGAGACTCGTAGCAAAAGAAATGTGGTTCTACAGAAGGATGCTGAGGATACTATTGGCTGAAAAGGTGAGGAACGACAAGGTTTTGGAAAAATGCAAACAAGACTGAAACTTATAATGTCAAGAGACAGTCAAAATTTCTGGGACATGTAATGAAGGAGATCTTGAAGAATCTGATACTCATAGGGCAGAAAGGGGGGAAAGCAGCACACAACGTTCTTAGTGAGCTTGAGCAAATTGATGGCAGAATAGTGTTTTGGGGAAATAAGACAAAACTTATAAAGAACTTAGAGGGACATGACACAGTGATACAGTCAAGTGCATTTATAGTTTACTACTCTTTGAGGAAATACATTTATTTTTCTTTCTATTAAACAAAATAAATCCTCTGTGAAATTGATGTCATCCAGGTTACCTTTCAGTAAGAAGCAATATATCAGTGTGATAGATAACATCTTTATTGTGGCTTTGTCACATTCTGAGAGAACTAGAAAATATATAGATGAAAAATTTTGTTTTTGATCTAGGGAAAATCTTGCAAACAATTAGCATACAAAGAATTTTTTTAGCAGTATATCCTTTGCATATCAACTGACCTACACAAGACATTACTTGCATTTAATGCATACATATTTAAAGGAAATTCAAATTTACTCTATTGGAGCACTGAAGATTAAGGTTCTTGACAATGATTAGCAATGGTCAGAAATGCTCCAACAGAAACTTGAACTTTGGGCAGTTTATAAATTTTATCTAGATATGAGGCTGTTTATATACAAACTGTTAAAAATAAAAAGTCAAATTCAAAAAAATACTTGTGAATGTAATGTATGGTGCGATGAATAAATTCTTGCCATTTTATATTATTTCATACATGCATATTGTTTATTTTTGATTTTGTCGACTGCACAATATAGTAGGGTCAGTTGGGCACAATCTGTGAGAAAGAGCCCTCTGATGCAATTCATTCTACCAGGAATTTGGAAACAGCATGCTATACTGGTTGTCATTATCATTGTAGGCTCCAATACAAACATTTCAGTATTAGGGTGTCAATGTGAGGACAGTACAGAAAATTTGGAAAGAGTTGGATGATATATACATTCTACATCATGCTGTTGGTGTGGTCACTCATGATGATGAGGTTATACCTCCATTTATCTTTCCACAAGGCCTCAGACTCAACACAGAGACCTAAATTGTCTTGTGGAATTTGTGTTACCCTGGGTCAATAGGGTGAATGCTGGGAGACCCTATGTCTGACAACAGGTCTTTGCACCATGCCACACAAGCGAACCCAGTCATAGCTGTCAGAAAATTTCTGTGACCACATTACCCTTTACATCTGGCCACCTAACTCCCCAAACTGCAGCCTCCTTTATATGTGGAGCTCAGTTGAGCAAGAGACCAACAAAACCCTTTGTAATATTAAAGATGAACCAAAAGCAAGGATTATAGCAGCATTCACTAACTTAAATTGTCCAAAAGAGTTTCAGGAGATTCCAAAATTGTCTAAAGGCCATGGTTGAAACCAATGGGGGTTTCATTAAATAAATTTACCCTTCAGTATTTCAAGATTTTTATTTTTTTAATCATTTCACCCCAAGCAAGGGAGAACTGCCATTGGTGTGCAGGGGGTTACAGAAGTGATGAGAAAGTGGAACAAGTTACAGAGGAGTCAGAGAATGAGTAAGAAAAGGATGAGAATACAGGTCTGAAGAGGGCTGCATGAGTGGAGTGGAAAGCAAGAACATGATACAAGGGTTGTCATGGAAAGGATGTGAGTTGAAGATACGAGATGGCAATTGACTTTGCATTTAAATTTTTGGAGATTGTAGCTTTCAGGGAATCAAGTATATGGAAGAAAATTCCACAGGCAGGAAGTGCGAGCAAAAAAGTTGCCAGAGTAGAAGTTGTGGTTACATTTGATTGGTTTCACTGTAAAAAGGGTGGGACCTAGCAGCTAATCTAGTATCTAGAGTAAATTTGTGCTATGTGGGCACCAGGAATCTAAGCCTATCAGAGCAGAAGCGGTAAAAGTACTTGTACAAGATACAGAGGGAAGCCACATTATGTCAGTGAGAAAGGGACTGGAGTTGAGCTGCCAGGTTGGGATCAATTACATTAGATTCTTCATTGGATTTTGTCAAGAAGCCTGAGATGAATAGCAGAGGCACCCGATCAGATGTGACAGCAGTATTCAATGCATGGCCGGATGGTAGATTTATTTATGTGTAAGATGGATTTTGACAAAAATACTTCCTGGCCCTACAAAGAGAACTGACTTTCCGAGCAGCAGATTTAGCTATGAATTCAATGTAGTTATTCTACTTGAGGTTGGCTGATAGATTTAGGCCTAAGAGGTGCAGTGTTTTGCTTTCAGAGAGACTAGCCTGATCCATTCTGATTGGGGGGTTAGAAGCAGTTGTCTATGGTGGTTAAATGGTAGCAGCTTCATTTTGGAAGCATTAAAGTTTGAGCCATTTCTTACCCCATTCCATCACAGATCAAGCAAAATTTGCTTTGTCAGCCTCAACAGATTTCTTATTGAGGCAGGAGTAAATTGTTTTGCCTGCATAAATTACTACCTGGGATATTATTACATTAGGGAGAATGTTGAAGATAAAAAAAATGTAGTCCCTAGAATAGGGCCTTGAGGGACACCTGTGTTCATATGATGGTATCTGGAAGCATGCCCATTCAATAATACCTTCATTACATGATTTGAAAGGAATGAATGGATTAGGTGAAAGAAGCGTCTAGTTATAGCATAACCATGTAGCTCGTGTAGAAGGCAGCATGCCAAACTCTGCCAAATGTTTTGGAGATATCTGGTGCAATAGCTCAAGCTTTGCCATTCTTATTGAGAGCCTGGTATATATACTCTGTGATGGTCGTTTGCATATCAGCAGTCGACCTGGTTAAGCGGAGACCATACTGTTTATCTGAGAAGAGACCATGTGCTGTGAGATGTTGAACCACTTAAGCATTAATAATAGCTTCAATCACTTTGCCAAAAATTGGAAGAAGGCTGATAGGGTGATAATTGGAGGAGTCTGAGGGTTCTCCAGCATTCTTAAATACAGGAACCATAGCGGAGGACTTCCAGCAGGCAGGGAAGCAAGAGGCAGTAGTTGTAGAGTTTGAAGAGGACAGAGGGGAGTTCAGGGGGGCACATTCCTTCAGGACAATGATTGGGATTTTGTCAACTCCACTCACTTTATGGGGATCAAGCTTTGAAATTATGTTAGAGACAAGTGAGGGAGTAATGTGAAGTCATTTAGTTGAGCCTCAGTTTTTGGTAGTCAGGTGCTGATACCTCATATGAATCAAATGTTGAGTTGGAGAATCTGCAAGCAAAGCATTCAGCTTTGTCCACTGAAGATGTGAGGACCTGAAATTCATTGATTAAAGTGGGGATTGAGTGCTTGCTGTTATTTAACACATTTTTATAGAGCCTCCAGTAGTGTTTGGAGCTGAAGTTGTGAGATGCTATATACTGTTTCATTTTTTCAGCAACCAACAGCTTAGCATCCTCTTGCACTGATTACGAGCAGGTATTTTTCCGTTGTGTTTAAATTTTTTTTTTTTTATATCTTCTATTTAAAGTGAGCTAAAAGTGTGTCAAATACTTGATGCTCTGTGCCTATATATTAAGATGCTCATACAGAGATGTAGGTGGTGTCATGGCTATTTGCATGGACACTAGAATTGGCAAGCTGAATTCAGATTTGTTTCATTCACACTGTATATGGTGGTGGTGGGGGCAGAGGATGAATCCATAACTTTCAAACTCTGCTCTGTGTGTGTGCGCTCACATACATGCACAGAAGGGAAAAACTTGAAACGTGCTTGATCTGTTACCTACATAGATAAACAGCAATTGCTTGCATTGAAAGACAGGAATGGGTATGTTACCAAAGGTCATGATAAGATGTTAATAACCAGAGAGCACTAAACAAAATTGTATATTTCAAGAATAAAAATAGTACTGTCACATCTGTTCCTGAAGTAACAGATGAAATGAGGTTTGCACTTCAAAATATGATATGCAGAAGAATTCTGGAAAAGATTAGCACTGCTATTTATGTAGTGTATACAGTGAAGTACCTCAAGACATGTAATAGCGATCTGACTTTATTTAAAAAAGAAAATAGTCTTGGCATTTTTTTTGCCCTTTCACATTTACTGTTGAACATACACAAATTATTCTTAAAATTACTGATAAACAGATTAATAAATACTAGAGATGAGAACCAATTATTTGAACAGGCACGTTGTAAGAGTGGCTACTAAACAATACAATCTATAAACAGTAGATAAAACTGAATTGAAAGCGGATTGAAAATATAAATTTTGTTTAGACTTAGTTGACCATGAAAAGGCATTTGATTCTGTATTGTACCAGTCTTTAACTCACGATGAGTGATTTATTATTGAAAATATATAAAATGCTATATATATATATATATATACATACATGTAGTATTCTAGCTACAAAAAAGGAAAATGGAAATTGTTGTAGAGTGGAAAATATTTAAATCCACTACATCTGACATCTAAAATCATAATTAATGAATTAAAAGAATTGCTAAATGACTCAAATAAGGTAAGTCTCAATGTGGCTTAAAAATGGACTGTAGTAATGAAAACAAAATATTTAGCTGTATCATTCTGAAAAAAATAAAAACAGATGGTGAAATGAAATTTGTGTGTGTATATATATATATATATATACACACACACACACACCACACAAGACAGGTGATGTTAAAGATTACAGTTAAGTGACTTGTATACCAATAGGTGTAAAGGCATTTAATAAATCTGAAAAATACCTTATCAATATACTTAACCCTTTAAAACTGCAAGCACCCAAATGTGCTAGCAAGTTTCACTTGAACATGCCTGTAATTAGGTAGCACTATATTTCAATAGATGGTGTAAATATGTCACATGATCAACTAGATGCATCAAAATGTACGACTTGAATTTGAAAATCTACGAATCACTATAACTAGTAATACCAAGAAAGCTAAATTTGGTATCATTAGAAAGAGAAATTTACTTTCAAATAAAATCAACTGGCAATACAATTTTCTCTGGTTTTTGAGATACAGCAACTGCACTAACATTCACCAATTTGGTCATGACTCTAAGGATTTAACAAATCTTTCAAGGCCCTATAGGATTAAAATATAATGTGAATTTATAATGCTAGCTTTTGGATTGAAAATAAGCTTAAAAATGCTGGGAATTTTGAGATAGCAGTTAACATAAATCAGAACAGACGATAATTTTGAAATAACGAATGTGGAGGGGTATTGAATATTTAGCAAGAAAAAGTAATAAAAGGTGTAAAATGTTGCCAGATTGGTAGTAAAAATGGTAGGAAAAGGCTAGAGAAAAGATGGAAACCTGAGTTTTCTACTTTCCTTTTTGACATCAGTTTGGTTCAATGGCATCTGTCATGAAAGTGCTTACACAGCAAGTGTTTATTGAATTCCTCCTCACTATGATGCCGATAATTTGTACCCATTGACATTCATTGAAATTGCTGAGTGTTGACAGAAACCATTACGTGAGCAGTTAGGCATTGGGTAATGCATTTCAGCACTGTTGACAAATATGTGCAGCCAACAGTTTTTGCAGTATGCAACCTACAAAAATGTATATAACCAGTGGGGTTGACTATATAGGAAAATGTTTTGTTATAGAAATCTGTAACTATTATTCTCTCTGAATCTTGTTTCTGCAAAAGTAAATTGATTTTAGAGCATTTTTCTCTCATTGCATGAGAAAGAAATTTAAGGTAAAAATATTAATTTAAGGCTTTTGGATTTGTAAATGTTTATAGGGCAAATGGAATTGTTTTATGAATTAGTGGATATTAGTAATTTTAACAGAAAATGTGACTTTTACACAAAGAATAAGATTTGATAATGATTTCAAGTTTACTGCAAAAAACAGGTTATACTAATAAAACAAAAAAAAAAACTGGGAATGTCTTACAATTTAAAATTTTTATGTTATTTTTCCCTTCAATTCAAGTAACATCTTAGTATATATTTTTTTCTGTTCCTCTCTCTTGATTTCCATCCTAAATTTTTCTTCTATAAACAAAATATTCTCACAAGTTTGAAATTTTTTTTTCTGTCTCCATAAAAATGCCAAAACTCTTGCAGTTAAAAACTGTCTATTTTTTGTTTCAGTATGTATGTAAGATAGTAAAGCCACTAAAACACAACTGGTTAGCAGGTGTGGAAGAATTAGGAGCAGAAACAAAAGAATTAGGAAGACAGTAGATAAGGATTAACATTACATTTAAATTTGTTGATTAAAGCTTGCTGGAAAGCATGGAGCCAGAAGGGAGTTCCCTCAGGAAGAAGTGCTGGGGGTTGGATGAAGAAACTTTTGGCATAGAACTTATGGCTGCATCTAGCCAGCTCAATTGTAAATTGATGAAATCCTGAAGCCAGTCTTGTATAATAATAATAATGAAAAGGCAGACAGGCAGCTTTACAGTGATGGGTAAGTGACCGAAGCTGAGATGCCAGATCAGGACCAATAATATTGCTGATTCTTCTTTGGTTCTTATCAAGGAGCTCAAGGGAAATAGCAGGGACACCGGACTATATGTGGCAACAATATTTTAAACATGGACAAGTGGTAGACTTCTAAATAAGTAAAATAAATTCTGGAGAGAAAAATTGTCTTACCTGACACAGTGATCCAACTTTCTTAGCAGCTGACATATTCAGTATAGTTTTTCTACTTCAAGTTGGCTGAGATTGTTAGCCCATGAAGTTGCAATGAATCCCTTTCCTGGAGGTTAGCTTCAATCATGCTGATGGAAGACAGACAAGAGTCTCTCAGATGATAATAGAGAGAAATTTAGTTTGAGAGGAATTAAAATTGATAAACCATCTTTTGTCCCGGTTAACAATGGTTTTGAGGTCGTTTTAGATATCAACTGCTGCTTTGATCTTGTCGAACTGATCAGCTTTATTATCGAGGCAGGAATAAGTGGTTATATCATCAGCTTAGATGCCAAGTTGAGAGCTGATGTTGTCAAGGTTGTTGATGAAAATTACAAACAACATAGGACCAAGAATAAAGCCTTGGTGAACACCCGTGTTAGTATGAAAGGATTTAGGTGAGTGGCTATTCAGGACAACTTTCATTTCTTGATTTGATAGAAAAGATCATTTCAGCTTAATGTGTTTGGAGACACAATAACTTTTCAGCTTGTACTGTAGAGAAAACCTGTATGTCAAACCCTGTCAAAGGTTTTGAAGTCCAATGCTACAGTCCGTGCTCCTTGTCCTAGGTATGATGGTAAACTGCATCCAGCAGCAAGGCCTCTGATTGGGAAGTTGTGAGGAGCATGGAATCACCTCTTAATTGCTGTTGTTCCCAGGTTCACGCTGATTCGAAGTGGTAGCACCTGTTAGGGACCCATCTATAGACAAATAGTTAACCCCTAAAGTGAGGTCAAAACACTATGAAAGTATAAAGATACTTTTATAGAAATATATATATATATATATATATACATTTTTGAAAGAAAAATATTATCAATAATACATTTTTGAAAGAAAAATATTATCAGTAATATATTTTTGAAGAAAAACAATTACTCAGCAAAACATTTTTTGAATACAAAACTAAGACATTTTCAGTTTTCTAAAATAAAATAAAAAAGAATAAAAACAGAAAATTCATTAAAATCTGACTAAATCAACCATTTTACTATAACCAAACATTATGAAAAAAAATACTTTAAAACCCACCTTTTTGGCATTAAATAACTCACAGATGTTGATATACCATAAAACAAAACTCAAAGAGTCCGGGCTCCACCATTTTTATCTGGAGCCTGATAGACTTTTTCCAAAATATTGTCATTACATCAGTAGTTGACTGTTATAAACAAAAACTATTGCTTGTCTGAGAAAACGCCCTGTGATGAGAGATAAACCAATTCATTGATTAGGCCCTCTAGGAGTTTGCCAAAAAGAGGTATAATTGGAAGGGTTGGACAGGTTACCAGAGTTCTTAAGACTAATAACAGATGGCTTCCAGCAGGTTGGAAAGCAGAAGAAAGTGAAGCATTTATACAATTTGGAGAGAACAAGATCCAGTTTGGGAGCACATTTCTTAATGACTATTACAGGGATACCATCAGGTTTACATGCTTTGTGGGGATCTAGATTATTGATGACAGCATCTTCCATGGAAGGATTGATGTGTATATCACTCAATATAAACTCCATTCTAGGAAGGAAGTGAGGCAGGGATATTCTGAATCAGTCAAGAATAGAGCTTGAGAAATTATGGGCAAAGAATTCAGCTTTATCGGTAGAGGATGTTAACACTCTAATTGATTGAAGAGTGAGGAATAGACTTTGCACTTATTTAATACCCTATTACAGAGCCACCAGTAATCACAAGAGCTAAAGTTGTTAGAGGCTATTCAACTAATGTAATGTGAAAAGATTTAGTATTTTCTGTGTAGGTGTAGATGATGTCTATTCCTTGAAAATATTAAAAATGCCGCAAGTATGTGAATTAGTGAAAAAATTGTTTTCCATTTGTTTGCGTCTTTTGTGAATAACTGTTATATTTTTAATTAATATGCTGACATAATAAGCCTATTATAATCCTATTATTTTAATTTTTTTTTTTTTTTTTTTTTTTTTTTTTTAAATGGCAGCGGAGATTTTAACTTTACAACATTTGGAAGTCTCAAGTTCTTGAGCTGACAAGACTTCTCAGTGTTAGCTTAATTGATCATTTTAAAACTGAGTTTTTCATTGCCCATGTTTGTTGTTTTACTATATATTTTTCTTTGCGAAAGTTTTTGTTACCTTTTTTTTTTTTTTTTTATGACCAACAACTGTTAATTTGGTGACAAACTTACAATTTTTATGAACTTTTAATTAAACTTAAGTAAATTTATATGGGGAAAGGATTTGATTTAAATTTTTTAAAGTTGAATTTTCAATCTTTTAAATTCCAATTTTTTAGCTAAAGTACTGACCAACTTTGATTTGAGAAATGGTAGTGGCAACTCAAATACATGTTTATTATGAATGAATCTATGAACTAGTTTTTGATTAAATATGATTTTTTTTTTGTTTCACACTTTATTCAGGAAAGCTTTTGATTAATGTACTTAATGCATCCTCCAAAAATACTACTCTAAATTTGAAAAAAAAAAAAAAAAAAGGATAAAGTTTAATTTTTATTTTATTTCTAAACAAAAATATTTATTTTTGGTTGTTTTAGTAAGTTTGGGTGTACTTTTTTCTGTACATCTCTCAGCATAAGCAGAGTAGCAGCTTTTGAATTATGACAAATTTGACTACACATTCATCTTGCAAAATTTCAACTTTTTTAAAAGTTTTGTTGAATTTTTACCTTTTTTTCATAGGAGTAGAATTTATAGGTTTGTGTGCTCTTTGACTTTCTCAATTAAACAAATTTGCTCAGATTTGTAATATTTATACCCCCAAACCTCTTATAGATATCTGAATAGTATGGAGATCTTTCTCTTGTATATAGTGAGAGGGTGCTGATAAATTTATGACTTGACTAACTTTCTAAAATCTCAAACATCAAAATGTGGTGTTGAGCTGAGAATGTCTCAGCACCTCTTTGTAATTTTATTTTATTTTATTTTATTTTTTTTTTTTTAATGCAATATCTCAGTCATAACATGGTCATTTTCTTGATCATTGGTTTGAAAAACTTACACCTTTTAACTTACAGCATCTCTTGGGGTTGTTTAAATTGTTAGTATCTTTATGCATTACTTTTGTCAGCTCTTTCTAGAAGAGATTAAGGATGACTGAATGTGCGAAATGTCTCTGATAGAAAGATGCAGTAGCATATAATTCTTTTTGACAAATAGTGCCTGCCCACTTTTTTTTTTTTTTTTTTTTTTTTTTTTTAACTAAAAACCGTAAAATTAAGTGTTATTGAAATATATGAACCTACTTGCCTTCTGTATCAGTGAAGTCGCTACAATTTTACAAAAGTCGAAGGCCAGTTAGCATTATCCAATAACTTCTTGTGATTGCATCAGCCATTATTCATACACCATTTATGGTAAGAAAATATTTATGCTGTTGCTAAATCAACAGCCATTGATAGTATTTGTCTAGTAATGTAGGCTTGTGTTAGGATATGAGCAAAAAAAAAGAAAAAACTCCATTTCACTTACATGAAGGGCTCAAATGGTGATTCTATGCAATTAAGGTAATTCTGAACACAAACTTACTATAAAAATAGGTTATAACAAAACAGCTGTGCACGCTATTGTGAATTTTCAAAATTCAGTGATATTTAGCAACAAGATCAGAAGTGGACATCCAAGGAAAACCAGTGCTAGAGATGACCATTTGATGAAGCGCATTGCTGCAAGATTACTAATAACATCTTGTAAGCAGATGTATGCTGCATTACTTCAAAATGGCACAAATGTCAACTAATTGCAGCTTTGAAAACTGGCATTTGCTAAGCAACATGAAACCTGAAGACTGAAGCAGTTATGTTTTTATATGAATCTAATCTGTAACAATTTATGCTTGAAGGATACATTAGAAAACACCCTGGTGAGTTTTGATGAAAAGTATACAGTTCAGGCTATGAAGCACCCACTAGGATAATTTATTTTGATACCACACCTAAATCAGGAACATCTGGACTATACTTCTTGTATCCAGGAACAATGATGAATTGTGCAAGGTATGTTTAGCTACAGCAGGAGAAAATAGGGTAGAATATGCACCTTTATTCACACACTAGATTAATGCATGTTAGTGCTCTATGCCACTAATTTAAGATTGAGAACTTTTTTGTGCAAGATTAATATGACAACATTAGACTGGCAAGAGAATGGTCCAGATTTGAAGCCAAATAAAAATTTATGGGGAATTGTAAAAAGTAAAGTTGCAGAAAAACAACCTTCAAGTACAAATTACTGAGAGGCTATTAAAAAAGTTTGGACAGAAATCTGACTACTGTAACAATTTGATTCTCAGTATTCTTTGCCACATCCATCATATAAAGGTGGTCATATAAAATACTGTCCACTGGATTATCTGGCTTGAAATGAATATAGAATATTATGTTCAAATTTGGGAGTAAAATTGATTCTCATATTTTACTGTATCATTTTTGAATTTTAAGATAGGAAAATTACAAGGTGGTCTTAAACTTTTGTTAATGAAACACACACACACACACACACAATTTTTTTTTTTTTTCATAAACAATTTTCATATTACTGTTAGACAATGGTGTAGAGAAATGATAGTTACTATCAGCATTGATCATATTCATTTGGGGGTGTCACTAATTTTGTTGGTCTCTGTGATTGTCAACTTTTTATTTAAACACTGGATTCAGTGAAGTCAAATAACGAGTAAGTTTTTGTTATAGATAAAAAGATAAAAATATTTAATAAATCATGATTGGACATGAATTAATTCAGAGAATGAAATTCAAAACTTTCATATAAATCAATGAAAGTTGCCAAAACCATATGAATACAAAAGTAGTATGTAAATAGCAAAGCAATAGAGTAACTTCAAGCTCGATATACAAGTCTTTAAACGCACAGTAAGACATTTTGTATTCAACACAAAAGCTACGTGATACAAACAACTGAAAACAAGCCAGAAACAAAGGTCAAATTACAATTGCTTCTTATATGGATATTTCTTAAATGATATAAATTACAAATGTATACTGAAATCATTTTAGCTGATACAGAGGTCACTTGATCCATAATCCAAAAGTGAGCAGTTACTCTTTGTGCATTTTTTTCTCTCGCTCTTTGAGTATAGAGCAACAACTTTGAAATTTTAATTGTGCTATAAGCTTGATTTAATGCTTATATAGCTGTAATTTTATAGAAAGTCCTTTTATTGCTTTATTGTTCAAAATACAGTAGAGAATATTTTTACATTTGTCACCATTACAGCATGAATAAATTTTCCATTTAAGCATCCAATAAGAAATGAACTCTGTCAATGACCTTAAAGCATGGCTCATGTCCTACAACCCACATATGTTTAATGATTTTTTTCTTTTTTCCAAATTAGAATTAATATCCAAGAACTAATGAACAATGCAATAGTTTCTCTGAATAGATGCCTTTGGGGAAATTGAACAAAGTATTAAGGGTTTGAAAAATATCCTTACAATTGCTGGATTGCTATGTAATTTTTAGATAACTATAGCAGTGAATATGGGACAAATTCATGTCTGAAGAAGAGACTTGAAGTGACAGGGATCCGGTTCTACCAGTGAATGTTGAGAATATCATAGCCAGATTATGTGAGAAAAGAGGAAATTTTAAAGAGAATAGGAACTACACTGAAATTACTGCTAACAATGAGAAAGAGACAGCTGAAATTATGGGGACACAAAAGAGGGGGAAAAGATTTGCGTTTAACACTTATGGCAAGAGAAGTGGTGGGAGGAAAGGTAAGTAATCTACTCAACAAGCTTTAGCAAATGGATGGGAAAACAAAGGAACACAAACAATAAGTAGCGGTTAACAAACAAGAGTTACTTAGAGCAACAAAAGACAAAGTTGTGGAGAGCCATGATTGCTCACATCTTGAAAAGACATGGCATATAAAAGAATTAGGGAAAATATTCTAAAATACAGTAAACAAAAAATTTAATGAAAAGAACTCTTTAGTACCATTGTTATAAGGGGTGGGGGAGGCCATTATTTTAAAAATAATTTATTGCTCTCAATAGACAATCCATGTACTTATTTTACATGTCTATATTATTCCCATAGATGAGGTGGCATAGCTTTTATTTTATGCTAACCTTAAATGATAATTTAGCAGTCAGTGCTGAAAACAGGAAATGCAAAGCCTGTTAACTGGTGGAGGAGACTAAATTTGATTAATCATTTCCAACGAGTGAGAGATTGGGACTATTTCTCATGGTTTCCCTAAAATATGCTCTGACATTTTAGATCTTTCAAATAGTCCTTTTGTTCTTGCTTTACCATACTGGATTTTTTTTTTTTTTTTTTTTTTTTTTTTTTTTTTTTTTCAAGAGTGAAATCTCACTGAATTTCATTGATCCAAGGAATAAGCATATTTTTTCTCCTCTTCCTCCTTGATGAATGTGGTTTGTACAAAAATAAGTATTTATCAGAAAATAAGGATACTCTATGTACAGCTTATATATAAATCAGTTATGATTTAAAAAAAGTATACCATTGATCAAATATTAATTTGCTATAAGATGCATTGTTTAGTTTGTTATTCATTTGGTCAGATATTAGCATCATATGCTTAACTGCATAAATTACAGCATATTTGGTCAAAATACAATTTAAAGATTTGTCTCAAAAATTAAATTTGATTTAATGGAGCTAACTATCAAAGTGATTCTAATGGAATTAGTATTTATCAAACTTTCAACATGAAAAGTAAGATTAATTTGAAAATGTTTAAAGTCACTTTGCTAAGTCTGTGTTTTTTTTTTTTTTTTTTTTTTTTGCTTAGCTGATTGTGTTGAAATAATATTTTCATGTTAGAAAAAGATTCATATAAAAAAAAAATACATAACTTCTTGTCCAACATCCTGTCTATAGTTTAATATGAAGATTTTTTTTCTCTCTTCTGCATACTATCAACCAAGTAATTTACTTTAACAAGAGCACTAAATGTTCAGTTTCTGCTGTTACTTATTTTTATTGCATATCTACAAATATATATTTTATGTAAATGTAATAAAAACAATTGTTTGCAAAGATATTTGAACTAATGACTTGCCTGCCTTCTCTCATCTTCAAAGCAAAGATTCAATTAGGTAGCCAACATTTTTTTTTTTTTTTCGTGATATTTGTAAAAAGTGTCTACTTACTGCACTGAATGACATATTTAACAATTTCTGCTTTTTAAGAATGCATAAAACAAAATTTTAACTCTCCTGTTAACTGTTCACATTTTCTTGTTTTGTCAATGAGATAATACTTCAGTTAAAAACTTCAGGATATTCTAAGTGTAAGTTTACAGCTTTCATATAACTTTTCATAAAGGATCTTCTTAATGCTCCCTGTTTTAAATTTTAGCTGTTAATGCAGATTGTATTTCTAGATTCAAGTTCATCATATCCACTTCCTTTGATAACCCTGGATGGGAGAGCTACTGAAAAGTTCTTGATCTGACCTGCTTCTCAAAAATCTGAGCAAATAAGAACTTTTTTAATTTATTTTTTTTAAGGACTTATTGATCAAGCTGAGAATTTTCAGCACTCTTTGCCCTACTTGTTTTCAGGTCTCACTGAATTCTCAATAGATCTTCTGACTGCTATTGCCTGTTTATATTCATAAAAGAATACTAAATGCTTTCATAATATGTAATTTTATATTTAAAATTTTTATAATTTTTGAAGAGTCTATCATTAACCTGACCAGAAGTTGTACTACTGATAATGAATCTTAATTCCTGTTTTGTTACACCTATCCTCCTGGTGTCAGTTTAAACTGACAGATTTTCACTATATTCTGATTAAAGTTCATATTTCTTGATTTCAGATTAAACATTGGATATGTTCCAACATATTTCAGTGAAATCTCCCTTTTTGAGATTATAGTTTAGATATATGGATAAAAAAGGCATCAGTTTAAATTGACGTCAGGAGAATGAGTTATATTAAGACTTTAGATAGAATCTTCAAGCTATATGCTTCAAGCACTAGAACTGAGTAAATCAAGTATTTATCTAAAAATATACCTTAATTTTCTTTTAGCTTTGTTTTGTAAAACTTACTTCAATATAGCAAGAGGAATATCAAATTAAAGGAAAGAAATGCCACTAGAAAGTCTGATAAAATATTTACTTGTACAAGAACAAGATTACTTTACATAAGGATGAAACAGCAGCCATCTAATGAGGATCATTCATAAGCCTAAGAGATTAAGCTGCATGTTAATCTACAGGTGTTTGTCACCTGCTTTAACCTGTTATTCACTAATTTGCATTTACTAACCAGACATCAGTTTTAATCTATGGATTAAAGCAGATGTCCTTAGTTTGTGAATATAAGGCTTTGTTATTGCACTTATTTAGCATTTATTTTCTCATTGTCAATAAATCAAGGAACTATTATATCTTTATGAACATGCTTTCATTTATTAAAAAAATGATAAGCAGTTGCTTTCCTTCAGACACAATGTTATAAGACTATTGCTATTTGCACAGCCAATGTTTACACGATCTCCATTGTTTGGTTCCACCATTTTGGACCTTTACAGCTAGGGGATGCAAAGTCACTTCTGCGGTGTAAAATCACCCGTTTCCTATGTATTCCAAATGTAAGAAGAAAGTTCCGCTCAGGTTTTTCCCAAGAGCTGCCACAATACTCTCTTGTAGATACTACCCTGAACCTCTTCAATCAAAGGTCAGTCATTATCTATCTTCTGCATCTTTATAATCTTACTACCTTTCATTTTTCTCACACCTCATTCATCATTGCCATTTTAACTTTTTACCTTGAGAGACTCTTAAGCCTAGTATTGGGTGAATTTTTGTATTAAAAAAAAATCAAAATGGACAGTTTTATATATATATATATATATATATACAAAATAGTTATTTATTTATCTTTATTTGAATGTGGTTCTTCTGAGTGTGAGGTAATTCTCAAGATTTTGGTGTTAATCCTATTATGATGCTGAGTATGTCTATACAAGATAAACAAAATTTAAATTCTTAAACCAACTAAGTTACAAGAACTGTTCAACCTTGTGTAAGCAAAAAGAATGAAGACCAAAAACTTTAGCATTATTTGTATGAAACTGTTTTAATTTCAGTTCACTTATTTTCCTTTAGCCTCTCTTCATTTATTTTATCATTACAGTTAGTTTCTCAAAAGATGTTAATTCATTCACTTTGTTCCCAATAACTTCTCTGTAAAGAAGTAGTCTTCATGGTTTGAAAAAAAAAAAAAAAAAAATCTGTTGAAAGTATTTTTTTTTTTTTTTTTTTTTTTTCAAACAATAATAAATAGTAATGTGTATCATGTAATAGTCTTCAACTGATTGAATATTTTTGTAATGTGATAAGCTATTAGAGAGGAACAAAATATCTTTTGTTTTCTAAATTGTTTAATTTTTGAAAGTTGAATACACTATTTTAAGGTGGTCTTCATATGTGTGCATAAAGTATTTGGCTACTTTGGCTTCTTGCTTATATTCAACGACTGCGGATTTGATTACACAAAATCCATTTTCATTAGTTTCTCTTCACTATTATGTAATGTCAAACCATATTTTATATTCTTATGCATGATTAATTCAGGCCTCTAATTTTAATTTAATTTTTTTTATTTTATTTTATTTTTTAAACTCTGAACACATTTTTGAGCTCCACTCCACCCAAATCACTTGAATTCTTATCCATTATAGCCATTTTTTTACATCTTGAAACAGTGTTTATGTTAATTCAGTATTCCATCTTTCTAAATCTTTTCCAGCAAAGGCTTGTTGTAGATGCTTTTAACAATTTTTCAGGGAAACAAAAAATTTTATTTTATGAAAAGAGCAAAATATCAAAAGCAAAATGATAATCCAAACATATTTTATACTGATTGAATACAGAGAATGAATGAAAGTTCTCAGCCATAGTGTAATTTTTACCTGGATATCAAAAGGAACATGTAGTCTAGTATTATTCTTGTTGATCACCCTTTAATTCTGGATGATTTTCATGTATTACTGCCTTCATCTAGTTCAATTAGAAGCAATAAAGACAAAATCATAATTGGGATATAGAATATTAGGGCACTATACTAATGTGGGGAAAGTAGAAAATGTTAAACTGGAAATGAAAAAAAACAAACCCCTAAATGACAATATTCTGGAAGTATGGATTTGAATCGTGCAATGAATGCATGAAAAAATGTGTCTACTGGTGCACAGCAAATGACAAGTAATAACCAATGCTTAATTTCAAGAATACAGCATTCTTGTGAACATAAAAGAAAACTCAGGTAGGTATGCAGATTACACAGCAACCATTAAAAAAAAAATGTAGGAATGCAATTTTCCACTCTAAAACTTTCCAAAGCATTAACTACAAAATTGAAGAAAAACAATGTAAATTACAATGCAGCAGAATCCAGGATAACCTAATTTATAAATGGATGTATACTGATATTGTTTAAAATCTAAAACTATATCAGTAATTCAAACTCAAACAAGTGAAGTTAAAAAATCATCCTTAAAGTTATCCAAAAAAGAAATGGATTATGGACAAAATTCTCAAATCTGAGCAAAGAGAAACAGAATTCTAATGAATAGCATAGATGTCAAGGAAAAATATAAAGAATGCAAACAAAAGATGAACATCTCAATGAGAAGTGTGACAAAACACACTATGATGCATAGATATAATAGGCATTCATAAAAAGGTAAAAAATAACAAGACAGGAAACCTACTTGACAGGTAGTGTAAAATCTAGGAAGAGAATGTTTATAAAGAGAAATACCACAAAGATGAAATTAATACAGTAGTGATTTTTTTCCATAATAGAAGAATCCACTGTGCATAATAATGTCTAATGAAGGAGGAAATAATTTTACAACTCTCAACAAGGTTCTATGTAAATCACAAATCACTCGGATCATGGGAAATCTGAATGCCAAAGTTGAAGAACAAAACAAAATAGTCAATATGGTTGGACTAGGATCCTGAAATAAATTCAGCAAAAGATGGGTTCAGTAGCAAACTATCAAATAATTGCCAAAAACTGGGGTTTGATGAAAAAGTGCAAAAAAGGATTTGATGCTGATTTTCTCTCCATGTGGAGCAATAAAATACCAAAAAGTTTGTATATTATAAAGGGTCTATCTATAGATGTGAAAAAAGTTTTTAGCTCTGACCTCTAGACTTATTGATTTTTTTTTTTTTTTTTTTTTTTTTTTGGCTTTGAAAATTGGCCCAAAAAGTGCCTGAAGATAAGCTTCCCTGTCTTTCTAAGTATGAAATTTGGATTCCTTACCCTCAAAACCTTTCCAGGTCCAATTTTTAGGGTTATTGGTTAAAAACTTTTCAAAAATTAAAATCTGAGATACTAAGTGAAAACAAATGTAGACAATCGGTTTAATGAGCCAGATGACCAAAGTAATGATGTGTGTCCTGATGAATACTGCATAAAACATAATTAAACCAGAAATGAAACCAGTTGGTTTTGTCAATGAAACTAGAACAAGAAATGAGATTAAAATGATACCAGAGAGAGCACTACAAATGCTAAAGGATGTGCACATGTTTTGTAGCCTATGCAAAAAAAATTTGCAATGGTATGTTATAAGGATCTACTTGAACTGTTGGGTAAACTTGATCTATTGGTGAAAGGTATTACAATAATCTAGAACTTATGAAGGTGTTGCTCCCAGTATATGTATAGAAAATGAATTCAGTAAATAGAGAAAGGGGCATGAGACAAGGATGTTTTCTCTCCAGATTTATTCAACCTTTACAGCAGTACTATCCTAAGAGAACTGGATACTCTATCAGGATTTATTATTGGTGGCCGTAATCTCAACAATATAAAATACACAAATGACACTGTGGTGATGCTTGACTTAGGAAATGTAACTAGGACTTCATAAACAGAGAAGAAAGTGAGAAAAAAGGACTAACCATCAAGTGCAAGAAAACAGGATGTAGTCATCAGCAAGAGAAAAAGGCTAAGATGCTAGTTAAATTGGAGATGTCAACGTCAATCAGGTGCAGAAGTTTAATTTCAACAGAGGATGGAAAATATGGTTCAGTAATTGGAACACAATTCCCTTGTATGGTAGTGAATGCTGGATAATCTTACCACAAATGAAGAAACTGAAGGCTTCAAATGTGGTTCTACAGAATGATACTAAAAAAAGCAATGAAAACAGTAAAAATAACTTCTCAAAATCAGAGACTACTGAAATTTCTTGGGGACTTAAGGAGGGCTTGGAAAAAACTTCTCTTTAATGAGGCATAAAGAGATAGGTGAAGGCAGATAGCCACTTATCTGACGAGCTTGTGTGAATGGATGGCAGAACAGGAGGTGAGAGGCTTGGCAAAAGGAGAAACATTGCTAAGGGCTATGAGATTGGAAACTGTGGAGAGCCATGACTGTCTTGAAGGGACATGGCACATAAGAGGACATGACATAACCTATACCTGTGACATATAGCTTGTACAAACATATTTGAAATACAACACAAGGACTTACACAAAATGTTAGAAAAGTTTGCTTTATATATGGGAGTGATAATTTAGAAAAATCTGTAACCTTTTAGTGAGAATAAACCTCCTGCATTTGGTTAAAGAATGAGTTTAGTGAGTGCATAAAAATGGAAAGAGTTGTTAATGAGAAATCTCCAGTATTATAACTTTGCAAACCACTTTTGAGAGATTGGATCATTCTCTGAAATGCACAAGTCTTTTTTATTTTTTTTCTCCTTTTTATTTTAGTTGCATTTTCATCTAAAATGAAGTTAATGTATACTAAAAATGTTGCTTGTATCTTTGGTATTAGAATCCTTTTCATTTTTTTTTTTTCTTTTTTTAAAAAGAATTGGTCTTAAGGCCATTTAACAACAACAAAGAGCACATTTTGGCCAACTTGATATGCAATGTGAAAGGATTCTCATGATATTATCATTATTTTTATATAATTAATGATATGGGAAACTTCACAATGGGTTGAATTTATTTTGTTACAGAAAAATTAACAAGTATATATTTTTAAAGTTTTTATTTTCCTAAAGATAATGGTAAAAATGCCAACATTGAAACGATTTGTAAGACCATGTTCAGCAACTTAATATCATTCTGTGATGTAAGTGCATTTGTTTTAATATTAAAGATTTTGAGATTGGTTCAGTTCACTTAATGGATCTTAAACTTAAGGCTTGTATTAATTAAATCTATGCTTATTTAATAATAAATTTTAACTATTGAAATAAAAAAATATTTACTTACTCACATATCTATTTTAAACAATCTTAAGTCAATTCAAATATCCTGGGCATTTTATATATCACTATATCACAGTGGCTTAAACTAATTTCTATATTGAATTAGATGAGAGTAAATGTTATGTAGTTTTTGAAGAAATATATATGTACTAATTTATTTGTAGGTATTTAACTTTATTTTTGAAGCCTAAGAATAAAAATTCAAACACATTGGGTTAAACTAGGCTTTTTAAGTATTTGAAATGAACTATTAGAAAAGGTACAAAAGAAACTAAAAGGATAAAATTTAGATTGTTAATGTTATCCTTAACATTCCTAGTTGTTGAAAATTTTACTTTGTCAGATATATTTTTCCCTCTAATAAGATTTTAAAAGTATTGTGAAAGTTGATAATTCCTTGCAGTCATTCTTGAAAATGATTGGTTTTGTTTGTATATTATAAATCAATTAACACCTTAATGAGGTAATTAGTGCATCTGCTTTTATGATGTGATAAATATTTCCCAAAATAAACATTTGGTCACTTGCCATTAACAATAATAAAACTATAAACAGAATGTACTCTGTTCATAGTTGGAAATATTTGGTTATTTGAAAATTGCTAATCAATTGTCTGACAGTTTGTAATTTACTCAATACTACTAAACATACTTTGCTGGGATAGAACTAAACAAAAGTAAATATATTTGCTTGGTTTCAATCTGACAATGACTATTTTGTCTAAAATCATTAGTGCCATCAATTTTCAAAATAATTCAAGAAACTTCATTTTCCTGCCTACCTACAAATTAGCTTCTGAAACTTTTGTCTTATCTATGGGTCTCATTTCAGAAAATAAGTACAAAAGAAAAACCTAGAAAATTGTGTATTTAAAATCAATCAAAAAATAGAATAAAGAAGTATAGAATTGGAAATCTTTTAAAACAGTATCTGATTTACCCCTGCCTGACTTATTTTCTTGTGCTCTTCTTTTAAAATTTTTCTTTTTATAATTCCTGATATTCTCATTGACTGCAGTGTTGTAACTTGTACTAAATTATAAAATTACAAGTATTCATGTAAAAATGTTGGAATAGTGGGTGTATAATTGTTTTTAAAAACTTTTCTATTACTGATCATACTTTTGAATTTTTAAAAATTTCAAACCACCTGAAGAGTCTATGAACCTTTAACATGCAATCAAAATGACCTTTTTGAAGAGTTGTTAGTGTTGAATAAAGAAATATAACAGTTGTAATATCTTTTTATAAAAATACTAAGAAATGAAAACTTGGATGTTGAAGCTGGTGGCTAATGTCTGTTAAAGTTGTCCCATGGCAGTGTACAAATATTTTTCATTAAAAAATTGAAATGAAAGATTGGTGATAAATGTGATCCAACGTGCTGGGAATAGTAAACAGAAAAGAGCTAAGTTGCAAATGTTTTATCTCCTGACTTTGGCTAAATGAGCAAAGATTATTATAAAAAAAAATTTTAGCATCCTTTTTGTGGTTCAAAAAAAAAATAACACTTATTTTGAAATTCTTGCCAAAATAAATAATTATCAGATTTTAATGAAATTTGCAGAATTTTATTTTATTTTTTATTTTTTTTTTGACATATGTTACCTTTCACAATTTCACCCCCTTTATATTTATAGTTAAAAGCAGAATTCCTTGGAGAATTTAAATCAAATCTTTTCCTTTTTTTTTTTTTTTTATGAGACCATTTACTAAAAATCTACTCTGAATCATGAAGTAAAAAAATGCAATCAATCTGTCATTATTAAAGCTTTTAATTGCTTTTATAAATTAGATATAATAATTTGAGTTTATAATTTTTTAAATCTTAAAATTCTGTATTAATTTTACCCTTTTTAAGCAAAAAATTTTTTCTTAATGTGCATAAATGTGAATGTACCAATTTTTGTATATACAGGTGTTCTTTATCAGAAAATAAGAGCAATAACTGTAGTAAATTTAAAGCCAAAATTTCTAAAATTCAAACACATTAGTATACAGAATATTTTGCAAAATTTTAAAGATTACTGAGTGCTTAAGTTATATATAAAAGGCACTTTTTTTTTTAAATGGTTAGTCTCTGTAGAACAATAGATAAACATCAGTCTCAGCAAACTATGAACAGATTAAACAGCTACGGATATGTTAAAAAAATTTCTGCAATATTTTAAATTTGTAAAATGGTGCTAAAATCAAATTTTCAGCCCCCCCCCCCCCACAATCCTTGCAGTCAATTTAAATTAGTTTTGAAATGAAGCAAGGTATTGGAAATATTAACTTTAATCTATTTAATCTTTAAATTAAAACTAAAATATAAGTATCAAAAGATTTTTTTAAACTTTAGTTTAAACATTAGATATCATGAATCTTATTTGGGAAATGAGTCAAGCCATCACCTTTTCAGCAGCCATTGTATATTGAAGTTTTATAATTTCAGAACAAAAAATATAAGTCTGTTATAAGTCGATATATTAAATACATTTTATGCTAATTTTTTTTACTGATTTCAAAAGAAATCCTTAATTATGGAACACTATTCGTTTTATTTTATGTTCACTCTTTGAAGCTGTAACATACTTTGTTACTCTTTGTACATCACTTTTCAATAAATCACAGCATGAAACTTTCATAATCCACTCTTAGTGATTAAAGTTTATAATTTTCTTGATAATCATTTGTTCAAATATACAGGGTGTGCAGGATGGATTGTCCAAATTACGCAAAACTGAAAATAATACTCACATCTGATTTTACCAAAATTATACAAAAATATCTTGAAGTATCAATTCAATAAAATTGCAATTGGCTTTAATCACGGCCTCCAGATGACTTTGGAATTTCTTGCATCTCTTTTGAACGGTCTCCTTGTGCAAGTTAGTATTGCCATAATCCTTGCCTTCAGTTCATCTTTTGTATTACAAGGAGTTTTGTTATTCTGTTCAACTGTGCCTCACACATAGTCAAGGGGTTTGTAGTCTTGGGAGTTAGGTGGCCAGATTTAAAGGGTCATGTGGTTGCAGAAATTGTCTGACAGCCATGACTGGTTTCTCTTGCTTCTGTGGTATGATGCCAGACATAAGGTCTTCTAATAGTGCTGCTGTGGGTCAAGAAGGTGGCTATCTCCTCAAGTTACTTGATGTAAGCCTCTGTGTTTAGTCTGAGGCATTGTGGGAAGATAGAGGCATGATATTGCCATCACTAATGATCACTCCAAACATGTCTATAATCACCATTAGACTCCTCCAACTTTCTGAATACTCTTCATTGTCCTCAGATTGACACCCACTCTACAATGTTTATATTGGAGCTTCCACCACAAATACCAAGCAGTACAAGATGCTGTTTTCAAGTTTCTGGTGGAATGAATTGTGTTATGGTGCTGTTTTTCTCACTGACTGTACTGTACTGTGCATTTGACAAAAAAAAAAATGAAATGAAAAATATAAAATGCCAATAATTTATCCATTATAATTAATTGCCTGATACATACTTCATTAAATAATAATATAACACTAGTGATGATAAAAAGGTTAAACATTTTTCAAGCATTATTAAAATTAGTCAAAGTGAGATAAAATTCAGTCATTGAATTCTGGTAATTTCTGAATATAAATTGAAACCAAATGATTAAAATTGATATTATCTAATTTAGTCTTAAATGTTTAGTTTATATATATTTTTCAAATGCCTGTTTTTTCTCTTTTTTTTTTTCTCTTTATGTGAGAGAAAGAGATATAACTTTATATATTTTGGTAGAAAACAGAGGGCAACCCTAAGTATCTATAATAAGAGAAATCTGACACCTTTAACCTGATAAAATGATGTAGCTCTCCGCTTCACTGAGTCAGTGTTCATGAGTCTAAATTGTAATAAATTGGCTAGTTGACATGAGTCAAAGGATGAACTTATGTTAGTCATGAGTATTGAGGCATGTTTATCTTAAATCTCTTTTTGCAGTGATACTACTAAAAAGTATTGTAGTTATTTTGTTGTTTCTTGTTTTGTTAAATTTTTCTTTAGGCAATATGATGCAAAGTTTTGACTGAGAAACTTTATTATAATTAGGCCTCTTCTATATGAACAATTTTATAATTGTATCATTGAGATCCGTAATGTGTCTTTTCCAAAAAAGACAAATTAGGATAAAAGAAAAATCAATGTTTAAACTGACTGAGTGTTAACCTAACATCCTAAAATATCTCTATTTTTGCCCTACTTAACCTGTTTAACATAGATAGAAAAATCAAATCAAATAAAATGAAAGTTTTAATATGGGTACCTTTGCAGACACCTGATATCTCAGATTTTAAATGAATTTAAAAAAAAAAATGAAAATATTCTTGGAGTTTTTATCTTACTTTTAATTTCAGGCATATAGATTAAATTATTTCCAATAAGCAAAAAAAGATTTTCTATATTTCAAAAATAAAATATACTTTTGACAATTTATTTGTGGAATATTAGCTGATTTAAAGCTTAATTAATATTAATTGAAATAAATATTACTTTAAGTTTTTCTATGGTATCTGTAAAATTGCTTGAGGAATATAATATAAACACTTTTTTTATGTAATTTTTAACTACCCAGTAATTTTGAAAATTTAAAAATATTCACCGTAATCTAGTGTTGAATTTTAGATACTTCAGTTTTAAATTTACTGTAGTTATCACTTTTATTTCATGTTATCTATGGACATTTGTAATTACAAAAATTAGTACGTTTATACACAGAAAAAAAAATTACAAAATATTGTGGTATCAGTCAACTGTAATAAGCTTTTCAATATATGATTAATAAATATAGTTTTTACTTAATAACATCAAATTTAGGACAAATTAATACAGAATTTTAAAAGGTTTAAAACTTTATAAATTGTTAGAATTAAAATAAAATGAAAAGCAAACAGTTCTTGTAAAAAAAAAAAAAAAAAAAAAAGTTCATTCATCGAAAAAAGAATTTTAAGACAATAGTGTCCATAATATCTTATTTATAAAAGCGATTAAAAGCATTTCAAATTAATGCCTTAGTTTTACTGCATTTATTTTACAATTAAGAGCAGTTTTGGTAACTGGGTGTCTTGTTTTATAAAAAAATTTAGGATTTAAATTCTCAAGGATTTCTTAAAAATAATATGAACATTAAGTAGATTAAAATTTATTTTTTCTAAATTTCTTAAATTAAAATTCATTGGGGTAGGGAACAGATGTAAAAAAAAAAAAAAAATCTAAAATAATTTCATTAAGTCCTTAAAATCTGATTTTGACTTTTTTTTTTTCTTCTTCAAGGATTTCCAAACTAATGTTTTTCAATGCTGAAAAGATGCTAAAATTTCCTGTACTAATCTTCTTCCAACTTGTTGCTGATGTCAAAAAACATTTTAACCCCCAAAAAATTAAAATATATAATTTAATCAAGTATATTTTTTTTTTTTTTTTTTTTTTTTTTTTTTTTTTTAATAAAAAATAAATATTTTTAGAATAAAACTGTTTTATTAAGTTTGGGACATTTTTATCATGTGCTGTAATTTTTTTTTTTTTTTTTTTTTTTTTTTCAATAGCAGATCTGTGGAGGTACCAAATTTTGATCATTTAAAAAAAATGTAATAAAAAAAAATACTAAGAAGAAAAAAGCTGAAATCAATTCTGATCCATTATGTATTTCATATCAGCTATTAGTACAAGAGTTAAAATATGTTGTGCACATTCTTTGAATATTTTTGAATTATTGTATGTGCTTTGTCTTGTAGTGATAACAAAAAAGGAGAAAACTGCTTTAAAAGAAGCATTTCTAAATGATACTAGAAAAATGACATTCCAAATGTTTCTAACAATAAAACAACAAAAGCTGTTTGAACAACATATCTAGCAAATAGGGCAATTTGTTGTCACATGCAAAAAAAAATTCTTTTGGTTTTAGTAATGTTTGTTTGTTTGTTTGTGTTTTTTTTTTTTTTTTTTTTTTTCTCTCTCCAATTGATTAAGGCATAGAAATTGTGTTTATGCCTTGAACTGGAATTAGTATGCTGCCAGCCAAGTGTATAAATCACTTTTGAAAGCTGCTTCTGGCTTTAAGCATCTCTTTTCCTTTTTTGATAGGATATGTTACAATGTTAGGAAACATTAATATCTTGGAGTAAATTTTTCTGTAATCCTGCCAAATTATTTCTCTACTGTTGTCATTGCATAGGTTTAAATGAATGCTTGTCTGTAACACCCCTCATATCCTTTCCTATGATTCATCTTTTTTGGAAATAAATCCAATCACAACTAACCATTAAAAATATTCAGATTGAAATTATAGTTTTTTGTTTGAAAATTGATTTCTATAATGTCCAAGAAATCTTTTCTAAAAGAGCAATGAGCAAGATGATGGAGAGATCTATAAATGATGTCCTTATCTCTCTATCAAATATATATATATATATATATATATATATATATATATAACCAAAGATTTGTAATTTTCATTTACTTTTATACTTGGCTTTCCTACCAGTTATAGCTGTTAACTCTTGCTAGAGAAGCGACTTCAGCTCTCCTCTTTTTTTTTTTTTTTTTTTTTTTTTTTTTTTTTTTCTCACCATTCTTAATGATCTTAATGTTTTGTCTATAGAATATCTTGTATGTTTACTGTCTATGAATTTATACATTATTATTTTTGTATTTCTGGTGCCTCTAACAAGTATGAAACTTATGTTTAAATGAATGAAAAAAGTTTTTTTGAATGCGCATGTGTGTATTTTAATGTCTCTCATATATGAGTGTGGCCATACTGTCACAGATGACTTCAAAATATTTATATTGATATGCTGTCTAAAATGATGGCAATATACATACATACATAGGGCTTTATTATAATTGAGAAGAGATATATATATATATATATATTTATATATGCACGGTACTTATTTGAAAGCACTCAATATCAGTGATAGAGCTAACATTTGAATACACTAATCAAATGCGTATATATGTACACAACGACACACACATATATATATATATATATATATATATATATGCCAAGCCCCATATGGTTCACATATAGTTATGTTTGTGTGAGTCCCGGTGGGCACGTGCGTGTGTCTGTGTGTGTCTCTGCGTACATCAATGGGTGTACAAGTATGTATCTGTGTTTGTATGAGACGTCATAATGACAAATTTTCTTCCCACTTCCACAAAAATACACCAATATATGCAGCCCTACATATATCCAATATTTTTTAAAAATTAACCAGTTTGTCTGATGATCACAAGAGCATGAAACCCAGGGTCATAAACTCGTACCTATGTAACTGAATATATTCTTCACTTCTTGACAACATAACTATTGCAAAAAAAAAAAAAAAAAAAGCACTGTTAAAGAGCAAATATCCAGCAAGAGCTTTCATAACTGGTGGTAAATAGTCAATGCTGCCTTGCTATTGTCTTTTTTCATGAGTTTGACAGAAGGGAAATATATATAAATATATACAATGGTCTTTTTTTTAGTTGGTCAGTTAAGTGTCATATGTGATATACACTTGGGTGGTCATGTCTCGAAAGTGACATGACTGACTGGGCAAATTATCCTACAGTAGGTTGCCAGTACTTTCTGTGGTAGATTGGTTGCCAGCCAAGCCTATAGAACCCAATCTGTCCTGTTATTTAACCCATAACTGGAGGGAAGTGACAGATTAATACTTCCCAAGGGTATGTGCATGTAAAGGAATGCAAGGAATTCAACTGGAATTTGAACTCGGCTCACCAATTTCTCATTCCAAGCTGATATCCACTGCACCACATAGCACATTTATTATAGTAGAGAGGATAAAAGAAGCTCCTTGTTGATCTATGAAATTAACAATTTCTGTAGCATTTGTTGTCATAACCTTTTATGCTCTTGTAGGCTTGTAATATTCTTTCCCAGTTTCTTATATTCAAGAATATTTCTTGTTATTTATAGCATTGCTAACTCAAGTACAAGTAAAAATCACATGTTATAAGGTGTCAATTCAAATGTAGTTCAAACTTTTATATTTGAAAATAATGTTTTAAGTTTGTGATAATTTTCGAGAATAATGTTTAAAATAAAATTGAGATCTTGCTCTAAATATTCTAGAATTTCATAGGCGTTACTGAAAATATTCCCAGATGTATTGGATGGCTGAATTTGTTTATTTGAATTATTTTAGAAAAACTCTTAATATAATTACAAATTTCCTTATTCTAACTTTATTTGGTTCTTATTTTTATAGTGTTTTTTTTTTTTTTTTTAATCATTTCACCCCGAGCAAGGCAGAAACACCACTGATGTGCAGGGGGTTACATAAATGTAGAAAGATTAATTAGAAAAGAGCGAGGAGTACAAGCTAGTTAGAAAGGAACAATAGAAAGCTGAGAAAGCAGGTGCAATGACAGATACATGGGCGGAGAGAAAGTGAAGATTATACAGGGGAGGGGAGAGAGCTAGAGTCCAGTGGTTAGTAGGTGAGTATTAACTTTGCATTTAAATTTCTGGAGGTCGTAGCTGTCAGGAAAGCAAGAATACGGGAGTGAGTTCCACAGGCGGGAAGTGTGAGAGAGGAAGCTGCAGGAGTAGAATTGTTGTCTGCATTTGGCTAACCTGACTGTGAATGGGTGGGACCCAGTTGCCAGTCTGGTTGCACGGGTAAACACCTGTTGAGGAGGCATCAGTGACTTAAGCTCATCCGAGCAGAAGCCATGAAAGTATTTATAGAAGAGACAGAGGGAGGCCACATTTTGACGATGGGAAAGTGGCTGCAGTCGAGTCACCAGATCAGTACCTATCACATTACAGACTCTCCTTTGGAGCTTGTCAAGAACACTGAGGAGAACGGCAGGGGCACCTGACCATAAATGGCAGCAGTACTCCATGCACGGACGGATGGTTGACTTGTATATATGCAGGATGGATTCAGGTGGAAAAAACATCCTGGATCGGCATAGTGACCCAATCTTCTTAGCAGTAAATTTTGCTATGGATTCAATATAATGGTTCCATTTGAGGTCTGAGGACAGGGTAAGTCCGAGGAGGCATAATGTATTACTCTCCGGGAGAATCATCTGGTCCATGCTTATGGGAGGCAGACGAGGTTGCCTGTAATGGTTGACAGACAACAGCTTGGTCTTAGAGGAATTGAAGTTGACAAGCCACTTCTTGCCCCAGTTCACCACAGAGTGTAGATCCCGCTCAAGGTCAGCAGCGAGATTATGTCTGTCCGTCACGACAGGTTTCTTACTGGAGCGGGAGTATATTGTAGTGTCATCTGCGTAGATGCCTACTTGGGACTTGATCTGATCTGGGAGGTCGTTGATGAAAATAAGGAAGAGCGTCGGGCCCAGGATAGAGCCTTGTGGGACACCAGCATTCGTGCTGTAGGACGAAGAGGCACGCCCATTCAGAATGACCTTCATTTTGCGGTTATTTAAGAAAGATTGGATTAGGTCAAGCAGGCGACCGGTAACCGCGTAGTTTGCATAGGAGGCCAGGGTTCCAAACCCTGTCGAAAGCCTTGGAGATGTCCAGAGCAACCGCACGAGCCTCGTCAGACTCATCAAGGGCCTGTAGCATGTACTCCGTTACAGTTGTTAGCAGGTCGGCTGTGGACCTGTCAAATCGGAATCCATATTGCCTGTCGGAGAACAGTTTGTGGGCGGTGAGATGATGAACTATTTCAGCATTGATTATAGCCTCGAATACTTTCCCGAATATCGGTAAAAGACTGATAAGGTGATAGTTGGATGGGTACGAGGGTTCACCACTGTTCTTAAAGACAGGAGTGACTGAGGAGAATTTCCAGCATGCAGGAAAGCAGGAAGCAGAAAGGCAGTAGTTAAACAGTTTAGAGAGGACAGGGGAAAGTTCAGGGGCACACCTCTTAAGGACTATCACCGAGATTCCATCATCTCCACACGCCTTATGGGGGTCGAGTTTTGAAATTACTCTGGATACTACTGTCGGGGTAATATATACGTCGTGCAGTTTGGCCTCAGTTCTAATAGGGAAGTCGGGTGGGTGCACTCTGGACGAGTCGAATGTGGAGTTGGATGAGAATCTGCGGGCAAAGCACTCAGCTTTGTCCGCAGATGACGTGAGAACATCAAATCCATGGATTAAAGGAGGTATTGAGGATTTCCTATTGTTGAGCACTCGTTTACAAATCGTCCAATAGTCCTTGGAGCCGAACTTGCGGTCAGCTATGTGCTGTCGCATTCTCTCAGCAAACAACTGTTTGGCATCATTTAGGGTTCTCTTGCACTCACTGCAAGCAGATGTGAACAGGCGCCTATTGTGATCAGTTGGCTGTCTCCGGAATAGACGGAAGTAATGGTTCCTGTGGGCAATGGCGGCTGAGCAGGCCGGAGAGAACCACGGAGAAGAATGAGGTTTTAAGCAATACTTCCTGGTGGGTATGAAGGCATCAATGCCAGCTTTCACCCATGACGAGACCTCAGAGGCACAGTCATCAACTGATAGGTGAAACACTTTTCCCCAAGGGACGTCGCAGAGGAAATTGCGAAAGGCATCCCAATCAGCTTTTTGGTAGAGGTAGGAGGTTCTATAAGTAGGGGGCTCCTGGGGGGAGTGAGATTAGAAAGAAATACTGAGGGAGACTACAGCGTGGTCGGAGTTGCCGAGAGGGCAAAGCTGCGAGACTTGACAGGCGTTGGGTGCAGAGGTGAAACATATATCTAGCAGTGAGGAATGACCCGAGGGTGTGCTTGGGAAGCGAGTGGGGAAGTCCACCACTTGCGTAAGGGATTGGGAAATAGCAAAGTTCATGGCGTGAATGCCTGCCAAATCAGTAACGGCATTTTCAAGCCACTCAGTGATGGGCATTGAGGTCTCCAAATACAAATATGTGGGCAAATGGGTGATAGGAAATAGCCTTATCTATGTCGTCGGCAATGCTATCTAGTAGGGAGCATTCAGGAGAGGAGGGAGAACGGTAAAGGAAGAATAGGTAGCTAACCGAACTAAGGAGAGACAGGTGGAGACGTATGTATTGGTGGTGAGTAGATTTGAGTGAAGTCACCCTAGTTATGGGGAGGTGTTCACTGACATAAACACCCAGCCCATGCATGTGGACAGTGGAATCCTTCCTTAAAAGGGGAAGATAACCAGGGATGAAGAGGTCAGAGGAGGGAATAGCTGAGTTGAGGTTAGTTTCGCAGAGCGCGAGGATGTCAGTGGACTTTTCATGCAGGAACGCTTCTACACTAGGAAAGTTAGTACGAATGCCTCGGATATTAGTGAAGGAGAGGTTAATGGGCTTAGGTGGTTTGGATTTAACTGGTTTAGGGTCATTTCTGATTTGTTTCATGTTTTTTGTTTATGGAAAGGGACCTAGGGTAGAGGATACAGGCGGTCATTACCCACGATCTGTGCTGGGAGGGAAACAGGCTAGGGCTGCAACAAGGTGTGGACTCGGGGTTGCCCACCGATGTTAAAGTTAGAAGATCTATTATGATTTAATTATTTAACCAATTTCACATGTGAAGATGGGTAATGATATAAGATCAATGCTTGAAAAATCAAGGATTTTGGATAACTCTACATTTTTCTTGTAACATTTGAAACCATTAATTATTTGATGAGCTTAATTTTATTAATGTTTTGTGCGTATTTTAATTTATTAAAAGTATAATTATAAACTATTTAAACAAGTTACTTTTTATTAATTGTGCAAATTTTTCTTAAATTTTTTTATTTTATTTTGCTTTAGGTTAATGTTTTTCATTTTTTTTTTTTTTTTTTTTTTTTACTTCACTAAATACATCAATCAGTTATTTAAACAAATGAAGTCACAATTCTTAAAAATAACTTATCAAGAATCAGTAATGTGTTAGTTATTTTATAAGCTGCTTTTTAGAATTCGATGAATTTATAGTAAATGTAAGTTTTATATTGGATTACCATGACAGTCATTATTAATTGATAGCTGTTCTTAAATCAGCAGTAATTAACTTCAGTATTAATTTTAATTGCTAGAAAATAGCATAAATTGTAAAACCTAATAAAAAAGGTATTTAAAGTAGGTTGTAAACTACTTGTAATTCAATATTTTGTCATTGGCATGCCAAAATATTGAATTAAAATATCTCTACAGTTAATTATTGCAGTACTTTCTAACATTTTGAAGTTTAAGGATACTTAGATGAAAAAACATTGGACTTTTATAGTGTAGTGTAGTTCTAATTTGTCTTTTTGTATTTGTTATACTCTTACCAATAAAAGACTTTTTTTGTCTCAAGTAGCACTCTCTCTAACCTAATGTAAATATGGAAGTTTTAATTTGATGAAAAAATGAATTTTGCTACTTGTTTCAAAATTAGGCTAGTTAGTATATGATGACCCTGTACTGCTTTTGTAGGTCATAATGAAATGAGTGTTGTAGCCATTATGAAATGTGAAAAAAAAATTGCTAGCAGAAATTATAAAAATGCATATAGTATTTTCAAATGAATGTTTTTTGAAAATATTCTAATTTAAAAATACTAGCCTGGTTAGACAACAGGGTAATTCCCATTCTTAAAATTTAATTAATCTTTTTTCTTTAAAGTTTTTTATGCTTGCATATATATATATATATATATATATATAAGCTTGTGTGCACTCATACATTTTTTTTTTTTTTTTTTTCCGTGTGAAAATACAAAATAATTTTGGTATTAACAAAGTATACATTATAGTTTTATCAACTTTTTGGTTGTCTTATGGTTTGCTGCTGATAAGGAAAACAAATGTTTGGTTTAGAGTTCAGTTATGCATGTGATGGGAATTTAAAAATGCTAATGTTAGCTTTTTAAGAAAATTTATTTTTTGTATTCGAAAGTCTTATTTTTGACTTCTGTTTTAAGTATAAAGCACTATATTTTTATTTCTTATTTTAGTTAGTTGTTAGACAGCAGATGGGCGATGGCAGCTTCTGGGCTTGTTTTGTTTTTTTTACCCAGTTATGGTTTGAGTTCAATGTTTTAATTAATTGATAAAAAGATTCTACTACTATTATTTGATCTATATTTCATTATCAAATAAAGTAGCTAATTTCTGGCTGAATGACTTAATTTTGTAACTTTGGCATTCAAATTGAACTGTTAACTATAGAACAGGTAATAAAACTATTCTGTCTTTTACTCTTTTAGATGCTAAAGAGTTCTTTGTAGCTTAGACTTTCTCTCTGATATTGGAGTTTGTTCTAGCATTATCTGATCAACTGAAGATGATTACAAGAACTCTTAATTTATTACAATTCTATACTTCAGATGACATTCCTTTTTAGTTATGTTATCTGAAGTAAAACTTTTTCTTTAATTATTACATTCCCTCATCTGACTTCTCTATCCCTGGCTACCTTCACCTCTTCAGGAAGGACTCCAATGTCCACATGCATGGGCTTGGTGTTTACGTCAGTGAATGCCTTCCTCTAGCTATGATGATTTCTCTTGAATCCCTACATCATTTTTATGTGTTTCCATTTCTCCCTTCTAAGCTTGGTTAGCTATCTCTTCTTTCTCTACCGCTCACCCTCATCACCCGACTGTTTTGTTCTTGACAGCATCTCCAATGATATCGACAAAGCCATTGCCTCCGGTCCTTTTGGCCATATATTTGTGTCTTGCGACTTTAACGCCCATCATACCTCGTGGTTGGAGAACTCCATCACAGATCTTGCTGGTGTACACACCATGAATTTTTCAATCTTTCAGTCCCTTACGCAGGTGGTGGAGTTCCCTATGTGTTTCTGTAATAACCCTAATGGACACAACTCACCACTAGATCTCTGCTTTACCTCCACCCCTGACTCTTGCAAGCAACTCTGCCCTCTTGGAAACTCTGATGCGGTAGTTTCCGTTAGCATCTCCTTCTGTTTCCACTCCACCCAAGAGCCTCAGACCAGCAGAATATCTCACTGATTAGGACTCGTTCTGCGGTTTTCTGAGTGACGTCCCTGGGAACAAAGTATTTAGCCTTCCCGTTGAAGACTGTGTGGCTGAGGTCACCTCTTGGCTTAAGGCTGGCATCGATGCTTTCATCCCTGCCAGGAAGTTAAGACTTTCCCCTACCTGCTCAACTGCCATTGCCCACCGAAATCACTTCTTTCGACTTTACCGGAGTCATACTGTCGGACCATAATAGGCACCATTTTGCCTCGGCTTGCAATGAGTGCAAGAAGATACTTAGAGGAGCTAAGCTGATGTTTGCAGCCAGAATGAAACAATGCATAACATCCTGTACATTCAGTTCCAAAGACTACTGAATGCTCTGTAAAAGCGTGCTGTACAGCAACAAGGCCTCAATCCCACCTCTAATCAACGAATTTGAGGTCCTCACCTCTTCAACAGACAAGGCTGAATGCTTCGCTCACAGATTCTCCACCAACTTGACACTGGACTCATCTTGAGTATCTGTACCCGACTTCCCTCCCTGAACCCAGGCCTAACTGACTGACATACTCATTATTCCCTCGGTGGTCTCCAAATAATTTCAAAGTCGTTCCCCCCCCCCCCCCCCCCAAGGTGGGCAGTGGTGACGGAATACCAATCATTGTCCTAAAGAAATGTACTTCTGAACTCTCCTCTGTTCTCTCTAAACTCTAACTACTGCTTCCTGCTTTCCTGGAAATCCTCCTCCGTGGTTCCTATATATAAAAGTACTGGAGAACCCTTAAATTTTTTATGCTTTGTTTTATGCTAAATAAATATTAGTCAGTTTTTTGTGTACACTTCCTCAGAACCATGAAAACCAAATGAAAGAAAATTTTGATGACTGGATTTGAATCTCTTCAAGAGAATAGAACTTACTATCTTTTAGATCACTTAGACATGCCATCAAATATTGCCGTGTGTTTTGTTTGTTTTTTATAATTGAAAGAATTAAAACCGTCAAATGACTGTGTGGCATAGTAGAGCAAAGAAAATGAATATGGCCTGCTATTGCCATTGATTCAGATGTTACTTAAGTAGATGTGGTCCAGAATAAGTGAAAAAAATTTTAATACTATTATGTCTCAAAACATATTTGCAATATTTTTAAAGTGTTTATCAAATGACATGAAGATTTTTAATGTTGGTGTTATTTAATTAAAAAAAACACAGAGGTAAATGTATAAGTGTGCAGACAAAAAATATGAAAGATATTGTAATATCAAAAGCTTATATCCATAAGAAATCAACTGTTGAATGACAATTTGTTGTGACAGTTATAAACTGATGTTAAAAAAAATGTATCTTCATCCATTACCATTCAACAGACTTGTGTGGGATAGTATCTTTTCACATAGTTCCATGTGAAAATGTTGATGTGTTTGCTCATAGTAGCTAACTAACCATACCAGTTTTTAGAGTAAAATTTGGTGCAGATTTTTGTAGAAGATAATATTTTCTTCTTTGATCATTTGCAGTTGATTATTGAAGATTCTTATTGTTAGAATGTTGAATTGTTTTCTGCTTCTGCCTATTTTGTTGCAGAGTTGGAGATGTTGAAATTGAAGATTATTGAATATTATAATACTTGCTTGAGAGGATTTTTTTGTTATTTCAGCTTTTGTTAAATTGTCTTGATGTCACTTCTGCTGAACCAGAGTATGAATTCCACTACTTGACTCTGGACTTGAAGCTACGATGCTTAACCAACACTGATATACTTGAGGTCATTGTTCTGATGTAATTTTGGAAAGCTTAAATGTAATGTTTGTTTTTTCCTGATCATGCACATGGGATCAATTTTATACTTGACCTACTGAGGTTATCAAAGCCTCATATGCACTTTTTCTTTCAATCACCTTATTTTTTCAAGATTTATTTATTTTGACTTCTAGCTGCTGGAGTCAATGAGTTCAGAGCACTTCAGATATGGTCAACCATACCTGATTTCATAGTTAATCAAACTATGGCTTTACATAATTCTTTCCAGTTTTACCTTTAGAGGGTAGCTAGGTTGATTTTTGAATACTGTCTTGATTTTGCATGAATTGCAGATTTCTTGAATCTTTTTCAACATACCTCTGATATAAAATAGGCATTTCTGACTGCAATCTATCCTTTTACCCTTGCTGCTTCATACTATATGAATGATAGAAATGGATATTTTAAATTTTGGCTCTCTGCAAATTACTAGTATATTCTGGAAGGTTAGTTTCTTTTTTTTTTTTTCATCTTGAGCTGTATTTAAGTTATCTTAAATCTTCCACTACTTTCTGTTTCAGAAAGTCAACTGTGATGTATGAAAACCCAGGTAATATTTCCATAAAAAATGTCAATCCAATTGAATCATTCTACATGCACAGAAATATTAACAAAAATTAAATTTTGTACAGGATGATTAGTTTTATATGCAGAAAACAATAAATGAATATAAATTGGTAAATAAATAATAAATGTGCATTTAACTTGACATTACCTTTTATTGAATACTAATGTAGGTGTATTTGATATTGTGAGAAGAAGTATTATTTGGAAGGAAGATCTCCCTCCATAAAGACTCTAGGTTATTCGTTTTCTGGGGTTATTTCCTTTCTCCATTGTTTTGACTAGAAACTGAAAATTACAGTGTTTCACCAAACCCAGATTTGTTGGACTGCAAAGTGGAAGTGGTCAGTCCGACAAGTATCAGAAGCTCTGTGCAATGAGATATTGGGGTACTGCATTTCTAAACATTTTATGAGAAGCTATAAAGCTGAACTTCAGAGTTGGAGAAAAAATGGTTAATTGCTGCTATACAATGAAGAAAAACTTGATCCCCCTAATGGCTGTGATTTAACACGATGAACAAAAAGTATGCACAGTTATGGGCTACAGAGAGCTCAATCAACATGTCAACGCATTTACAGCAAATGCTGATGTTTGCATGGCCAAGTTGAGGGAATGACACAAAAAGGTATGAGTGTATTGCTACTGTATTTGAGGAAAGAATATCTCAAGTTTGCATTGACAAATCATCATAGCCATACCAAACAGTAGGTAAAGGATATTGATGTGTCTGGGATTTGGTCTTATCACAGCACCAATGATAATGAAAGAAATTGTCAAAGCTGTACTATCTTGAGAGGACAAAGTGAAGGAAGCAGTGTCTGCTGACACTGATGACATTTTTGTCAATGATAGTGTCATGTTGGTGATGCATGTTAAAGAACATTTGTCACAACTTGGACTCTATCGCAGGATCCAGAGTATCTGAAGGAAAGGATAAAGGTATTAGACCTTGAAGTCTGGGGAAGAATAACATTCTGCAATGGAAGTGAGGGAACATGTTTCTTATATTTCTAATCCAATCATGAGACTGTTTTTTTTTGTTTTTTTTTCTGTAGTTAACTGATGCTTCTTTGAAAATCATGAAACAATTGCCACAGAGAAACAGAACTATCTCATAAAGGAAAAATGGTATGCTACTCACCAGGAAATGAATTTGTGGGTTGACAGTCTTTTGCAATTGGGATATTGGTGGAAGAAAACTGAGCATTGATTGAGGAAATATGCTGGTTGTCTTTCAGCATATCAATTTAGTTGAGCTCAATGCAGTAATAAAAAGCACCAATCTAACTCTTCAAAATGAAAGTGCTTCATCTAAAAACTGACTACTTGTGCATGCAACATTGGCTTAAGAACAGCTTGACCAGCAAGGCAAAAGTGCACCAAAACGGCAGGGGGAAATGTTGCTGAAGAGGAGGCTTCAAACATTCTTGAGGAATATAGATTATTTATTGATATGACATTAGTGAGGTCAGAATAAACTATCGAGAGGGAGGGAGGAATGACACTGAAAGTTTGTGTTGCTGCTCTGAGTGAGAGCCAGATATTGGATATTAACCAGCAATACTGGGCATTTTGGGATAAGCTGAACACCCAACTTTGTAAGACAAGTTATTCCTGCTACATCCAAGGCAGCTATAAGAGCCATAATAAAATCTTGTCTAGAATGTCAATTGTGATAGATCCAGTGCACTGGAATAGGGGAAAACTGGATGTGGATATCAATTGGAGCTGGTTGGGAATGGATATTATTCACTATGATGGTAAACACTTAACTCTCATTGACTGTGAACCCTCTTGATTCCTGATATGGCAGCCCATTTGATGCCAAGACTCTGCAGTGTGATTTGTCAGTTGGAAGCTATTTTTTTGTGAGTGGGGTCTGTCAAATGAAATTCTGACAATGAGGCTGCCTTTGCTTGCAAGAACTTGCTCTGATGTGCCTATACTCTGGTCAGAAATGGAATTGTAAAGATATGCCACAGGACCATATTGTGGCCAGACAGTGTTTTGTCTTCCTCAGTTTCAGATGACATGTCAGGATCAGGTGGATTGATGCTGTTCTCTACACAAAATGTAAGATGAATGAGGGATGTACAAGGTGGGGAATACTGTCTGGCTCATGGTCCTGAAAGGTAGATGCACTACATGATTTTAAGTGGGCTGCTTGACTGGAGTTTAATCAGTGGAAGTTGTGACTTTCATGTCACATAAGTGTGTTCCTTCCCAGAGTCATACTTGCTAGAAGATAAAAACAGCTAAAATGGTAGGCTAATTCAGGTATGAGCAATCAAAAATCTGATGACTATTCATCTGCCAGCAAATTACCTTGAGATGAACTTGTCAGGAGGTTAAGTGAGAAGCCTCACAAACTCCTAGACAACCAAACCGGAGCTATCTCCCACTCAGAAGTAGTATGCGGTAGAAGCAACCTGTGCTCGGCTGTACTTTTTGTGATCATAAAATCAAGTGGAGTATAAGACCAAGAAATTCTAAACCTGAGGCTAAAAGGCCATGATGTCTTGCTTGCCAGATTGAAGCTGCCATTTGCAATTTAGTTAAAGCACATGCAAGGTTTTAGGTCTTTTATAACTATTGCTAATTTTCATGCATGGACAAAACCTGATAAAAGATGAGCTGCACAGACAGGCAGGGTGTAATCTACAGGACTTTGACTTGTTCTGGACAGGACTTGTGACTATCTACTACATTCTATAGAACCACATTTCTGTTGCTGCAAGTCTCATCTGTGAGGATATTGTCCAGCATTCACTGCTATATAAGAAGTTATATTACTTTACTGTTCAGCACTCTTTTCTAATGAAATTTTCCTGTTTCTTAATAGTTTGCTTTACTTTTTGAAAGCATCTTTTACTATTCCAATACCTGCTATCAACACTGTCATTTGCATATCTTAAGATTGTGGCTGCCAGTAATGAATTCTGGCAGGACTTTTCTCTAAGGATTGCCTTGCCGTATATTGAATAAGCTCAGTGATACAATCCCTTACCTTGCACCTCTTTATATTTTTGTGTATTTACTGAATTGATTTTCTATACATATACAAGTGGTTACATCCATTATAAGTTATGGATTATTCCAATATCCTTCCAAAATAGATCAAGCTTACCTAAAATTTCAAATCACTGTACCTTATCAAATAATTTTGCATAATGTATAAAACAGTATATGTGCTTTTACATTTTTGTGATCTCATTCTGAGCATATATATTGCATTCTTTGTTCCAATGTCTTAATGAAATGAGTGATCTTGTCTCACTTCTGATCTAATTCTACTATGCACTATATTCATCAGAATTTAGGGATGTTTTGTTGTGTGGCTCTTTAGGCTGATTGTTCATTGTGATCATACATCCTAAGAAAATATTCACTTGAATTTTAAACATCAACAGAAAGTCAAGTAATGGATTTGAATGAAATATTAATACTGAATTCATTAATGAATAAGATCACTTCATAGAAATATTTTTATGTCAGTAACCCACCCTCCCTTATTTCATGATCTTTTACTTCAAACTGAAATGTCAATAGTATAAAAAGATAATTCCTAAATAATTTAAATTGGTTTTAATTTAATTTTTTTTTTTTTTTTATAAAATTAACATGCTGAGAATGAATTAATATCTTGAATTTGAAAGTTTAAAACTGAATATAAACTACATCACTTAAATAATTTTACTTATATTGATATTTTAATAAAGAATAATTTTAAGGTTTTATCTCAAAATATTGAACTGCTCTATTTGTAGAAGAGCTTTTAAAATTGCATTCCATGAATTAACAAATTGATTTTCTAAGCACTGCTTAGATGTGGCACAATGCAGAAAGTATGGGGGTACCCAGTAAGGATCAAACTCACTACTCAGTTGTAGTAGGTTTTAGTGAGATAAGCTTGCTAACCATTACACCACATTATGGAAGCTATTTTCTTTCACGGCACACAATGTAATCAAAAATTGACAAAAAATGTGAATGTCAATAAATGAAAATTTTACTGAAGAGAATTTCTCATGATAGATGGAATAAATGAATTAAGAAAGCAAGTTTTTTTTTCTTCTTCCCCTTTTCTTGGCCCAGTACTTTACCTGTTGGCAATTTGTGTTAACAGACAGCCTTCTCTTCATTTTCATTATTCAACTGTAATGAAATATGTCAACTTCAAGGATTTTCAGACTGAAATAATACAGTGGCTAAAAGGATTATAATTATTCCCTCTAACACTTTTTATATAGCATAAGAGCTTATTAATTATCTGGTGTTGACTTTTCTAAGGTAGTTTTTTTGCTTTTGTTATTTTTAGTCATCTGCACATTATCACATGATGCAGTGAATAAATTTAAGCATTATTTTTTTTTTTTTTTTTTTTTTTAATATAACTTTTGATGTTGACTAATGTATTTGGAGGAAACAAATATTTCATGTGTAGCTTTTTAATTCTTTTAACAGGTGGTATGTGTGTGATATAATACTCAGGTTAATTTGGAATTTACAAAAGTTTTAAAATTTATGTATAAAAATTTCTTTCTTTTTGTTTAAGAATAAGTATATTTTCTGGTACTTAACACCAAAATTATATCTTCATAAAAGATATGTAGATTATTGTAATATATTTTTAACATAATTAAAAAGTTCATGATAATACCTATTAAACAGGTTTACAGTATTGATTCAGCTTTCTATATTCAATATCATTGAAGTGATTTCTTGTTTGGGATACCGTGTATGTCGAATGGAAACAACTGCATATACTTCTCTGAATTGACTGTTTTTTGGTTATATCTGACCGGTATAGTGAATGTGTGTGAGTGTGGGGTTTTTTTTTTCTTACTATGGGCTATTGTCTGCTTTTTATGTTATTGTTTAAATTTGGATAATATTGATCTCTTTTACATTAATCAAAGTTTAAAAATTAATATCTAATAAAATGTTTATATGGCAGACATTGAATTTTGTATAACTTTTTTTTAAATCTCTGCTTGTCAAAATAAACTTAATGTTTTGATTCTCTATGAACTATCATAAACAAGATAATTTAATAAGGAATGAATTTATTTCAGCTTTCATCTTTGTCTCATATGGTCACATGATTATATAAGAATTTCCATGATGTAATATTTTTGTTCCATCATAATTTCTTTAAAGCTGAGTATTTAAAAGCACTAAAACTAAACTTTCTAAAATTATTCTTTGCTTCCATTGGTAAATGTTGGATAAGCATAAACCATTTAATCTCTGCAGAACTTTCAGATGTTTGATAATTGTAAGCATGCTCATAGGGTAGAAATGGTGACTATGAATAATAGAAGAACTGCAAACCATAAACTTAGTGTTCAGTTTTAAAATAAAGTAGGCTGGCCATGGTTTGGCTACTGAAGTTTAGAAAGCACAATGCACTTCAAAGGAAGTTCTGCTTTTTATCAGTTGTAATATTTATAGCATCCTTCAGTAAAGAGAATACTAGCCAATTGCAGGCAGTGTGAGGAGAGCAGGTCTGGCAGGCAGTGTGAGGAGAGCAGGTCTGGCAGGCAGTGTGAGGAGAGCAGGTCTGGCAGGCAGTGTGAGGAGAGCAGGTCTGGCAGGCAGTGTGAGGAGAGCAGGTCTGGCAGGCAGTGTGAGGAGAGCAGGTCTGGCAGGCAGTGTGAGGAGAGCAGGTCTGGCAGGCAGTGTGAGGAGAGCAGGTCTGGCAGGCAGTGTGAGGAGAGCAGGTCTGGCAGGCAGTGTGAGGAGAGCAGGTCTGGCAGGCAGTGTGAGGAGAGCAGGTCTGGCAGGCAGTGTGAGGAGAGCAGGTCTGGCAGGCAGTGTGAGGCTTAAAACTAGAAGAAAGGGTGTTTTTGTTTTTTAACACTTCATTAATCCTTGCTTTAATTTTTTAACATTATTAACATGTTTATTTTATTAATACAAAATTTTCCACTTGTTTTAATACAGAAGTATTTATATGTAATGGATTTGTATAAAATCTATAATTTATTGGATATAAGTAGTGATGTTAATAGTATCAGTTGTTTTATAGAATATAACATTTCTTGCAACAGAATTAGTAAAAAGAAAATAATTTTAGATTGCTAAATTTTGGACTGTATTCTATTGGTTGCCTGAATTAGTAAGTACTGTGAAGTAGAAGTGGATGTTTTATTAATATTGGAGCTACATTTAGATTGAAAGGTAAATATATTAAATTTAGTAACCATTCCCTAACAATGCTTTAGAGGAACATGTGATATGTATCCATAACATGGGTTTGGATATGTATGTAGATATTTTCATTCTTTATTCTGATGGTTTTGTTTCAGATTTTGTTTTTTATGTGACCTTTCTAAATTAATATTGATTTGTTTGGCCAGATTCTATGTCCTTTGTACCTTCAAGATGTGGGGAATTATATTTCTTCGCAGCAATCTTTTTTTTTTTTTATCAGTACTTGCTTCTTAATAATGCTTTTCGTCTTTTTGTTAGTAACCAGAATATATTAAAGCTTTTTTCATTTTGAGTTAGTTTTTACGTTTGCTAAAGAGAAATTAACACTGATAGGTTTATTTAAACAGCCTGTGTTAATGATGGCACTACAAGAAAAATTTCAAGTTAATAACCATGTAGTTTGGTAATAGAATATAAGTAAGCACAGATCTAATGAAGTGTTATAGATTAAAGTAATTAATGCATAAGTAGGTAAAGTATGCCCAAAAATTTGTATATGATGAAAAAAAAAAAAAAAATTACTTTCACAAATGTCACCCCCCCCTCCCGCAAAAAAAAAATCTTAAGACAAATCTGTAATTATCTCGATTCTCTGTGCACACAGCATAACCAATTCATACCATAAACTTGTATATTTTTTTGTTTCAAGAAATAGCTAATTCTACAGGAGTTATTTTCAAATTTACTTTTACGAAATTTGAAATGTACTAAAGTTAAACAAATCTCAAATGTTTGTCCATTCTAATCATCTTGAACTAATATTAATTTACAAAAAATTATGCATTTAGAATCTTTGTGGTATAGATATTGTGGATCTAAATGTGTTCTGCAATGTTTCTTAGGGCTACTCCTTTACCAAGTCAGTAGGTTCACTGTGCTTCCTAAATGGGTGGAACATGATACAATGATCTATTTTTGGTAATATTAGCCTTTTCTTGGGAACAATTTATTTCGGTCTGCCAAATTTAGCTTTTCTAGGTTAGTTACATCGTTTGTCAAGAAGTGCTGTGTTTACCAAAACTTGACTCTTGTTAGATAAAAATGCGAGGAAACAAACAAATTTTGTAAGTTGTTTTGTTATTTTTATATACATTTTATGGGTTTGTGGTGCCTACATCTATTCTTTTAAATTAACTTAAATTTAAAAAAAAATTAATCTAAAATATTTTTGTAGTGTGTAAAGACTTTTTATTTAAATTATAGTTATTCAGTAAATATTTGTTTTGTTTGGCTTAAAGTTGCAGTAACAGGGTAGGATAAAAATCATCCCACAAGGGAATTGCTTATAGAGATGCATTTAATATCCACAGGAAGGTGTCTTTATATTATGCTTAGGTTGATGAGGCACAAAGCTGTACTTATGGTGCATTCCATAAAGATCAAGCTCATTATGCAGTAGTAACAGTGCCTGCAATGAGACATCCTAACTATTTATTAGGTCTGGCTCAGTCAGGCACAAGGCCACAAGTAGGCAGAACAAAGTACTAACAACAAAATAGTCTATAAGTTTGCTAATCTTTAGAGTAAGCACAAACTTTTTATTTTTTCAGTTATGAACTTTAATTAAACTATTGTAAAAAGGTTGGAAATTTAACAATGTGAATATTTCATTTATGTATGTTTTTACTAAAGCAGATATTCTCATCAGAACACAAACTGCTCACATATTAACTCTAACATTTTGTTTTAACAAAAGTTTAGATTTTGCAAGTACCTTACGTGTGAAAATTTATCTTGTTTTGAACTGACGCTAACAAGATCGAAGAGTTTTTAGCTTGTTGCTTATATATATATATTGCACACTTTTAACTTCAATATATAATTTGTATATTGATTTGTATGCAGCTAATTGTTCTTTTCCACCATACTCTATTGCAAATATCAGTTATGTGCTAGTAACCATTACAAATTCTAAGCATCTAGCTAAGCATAAATTAAAGATCTGGATTAATTTTCTTTGATATTCTAAGATTTTATTTTTTAAATTTTAAGAACTGTAAAGCGGTTATGGCTATAAAAACGTTTCAAAATTTGAGTTATGAGTTTAAAACTAACAAATTTCATGAAAACATGACAAAAACAAAAATCTACTCTAATACAATGATAAACACTATTTTGCTTATGGCAACAAAACTTTTTTTTTTTTTTTGGGAGGTGGGAGTCTCAACCATCAGTGGCCCAAGTCAACACTTTTCAGTTTTACTTATTTCATGTATTAGGTTCAATATGAACCCTCCACTTTTTTAATGATAGAATTTTAAACTAATATTTTATTTGTAAATGTTGCAAAAATGATTTTCTATTGATTTTAAAATTTTGCTTAAATACCTAGACTTTCTAGTATTTAAATTTAAGCTTAGACTATTGTCTTCATCTTTGTTTTAACAATGTCATGCTTGTTTATCTAGGTCTCCCTCAGGGAATTAAAAACTGAACTCTTTATTTAATGTTTGGGATATCTTGTTTATTTGTGCTCATTTATTGCTCACCTCATTTTCATTGGGTCTGGATTAAACAACCCAGGGATTGAACACAGAATTACTATGCCAACAAATTCACAAACCAATACTTTGTTTAATCCACTTGGCTTAAATAAGTCAGCAGTTTCATACTGAATAACTATTCAATTGAATTTAGTTGGGCCTATTTTTATTATGCTCAAGACTACAATACATATTGTCATTGAAAGTGGAATTATGCCCCAAGTTGATTATGTTAACTTGTAATTAGGCCAGTAATTAGATGTGAGCATGTAAATAGTCAGACTAGCAAGTTTATTCTAACCTATTTAGTATGCTAATACTATTTACTGCAACAAACACAATTAAGTCCAGCACAAAATGTCCTTTGAAAGAAAAATATACACAAATCTATCAAGACATTTGAACTCAAAAAAAAAAAAAATTCCTACAAAAATCAAATAGAAAATTATAAAAAGGGCAGCCTCATATGGTATTAACAGTAAAAACAGTAAACTATGCTTAGAGGAAACAATTGGTTTTAGAAACTCTTAAACAAGAAAACTGAAATAATGGTTAAGTGTAGGCATATGAATAAATACTTGCTTTGCCATCTAAGCAATATTTAAAATATATAAACTTAAAACCATGAATATAATAAAAAAGAAATATAAAATAAATGAACAAATACTAAAAATATACACATCTATGCATATACAAATGAAATATATAAATACACACACAAAACTACAATGGAACAAATCTAACTTTCCATAATTAATGCCTCAATATAGAAGATAACACCAAGGCAAACACAAATACTAGCTATTAAATAAAAAGAAACATTAGATAAATGATTATACATATTAAATATTTGCTTTTATATATAAGTAAATATTTAATTTACTGCATATACACTATTTAAGTGTGTGAGAGTATATATTGTTTACTTATTTAAACAGCAAAGAAAATACTCCATACACCCAACCACCCATAATTAATATCCTAAAAATATGGAAAAATCACTTAAACACTAGTTTATGTATTAAGAAAGCACAGGCACAAGTGTGCCTATGCTTGTGTGCATGTGTATAAACCTATTAATATAGGCATATACATACAAATTCAAACCATAATAAAAATTTTATTATAATATATAAACCTAACTTAATAGAACTTAAAATACCACTATAAGTATTTACTTCATTATTTAACCATTAAAATTAATTATTTATGTAAAAAAAAAAAGTTAAATACAATTTTTGACTTTAGAAAAAAACTAGAACACTTGAAAATTAACAATGACAGCCTGTTGAGAAAATCCGGAAGTCAAATGATAACAATTAAAAGAAAAGGGGGGAAAAAGAAAAGGTTGAGTGAGTGTAAAGTAGAAGGGGGGAATGACAAAATGGACAAATTTCTACACTGATGCACATCCTTCAAGCAGTGTGTACACACACACACACACACACACACATACACTATGAAAAAAGCAAACAAAAAAAAAACTTGCACTAATGTTGAATGCATATAAAAAAAAGTATAAGCAGTCAATTGCTGATAACCCCCTGACAAGTTGACAGACAGGTTCATCTCCAAAACTCTGGAGTTGAGATGCTTAAGGTAACATCAATCATCTAAGCCTAAGCGACAAACTTTTTATACTATATACTTGGATATCATGTGACTTTTGAGGAAGCAAAAATATATATATATATATACACACACACGCACACACATTCCATATGAATGGAATAAAATTTCATATCCAAAAAAAAAAAAAAATTATTCTTAAAAAGTGCTCAATACAAAGTAGTAAAAAAAAAAAAATATAACAACCAAGGTACAATGATAGCTGTCACCAAAGCAAAATCTTGGCTATTATACACCAATTTATGCTGAACCATTACTGGATTTAAATTGTGTTGGTGAAGTATGTTTGTCAGGAGAAAGTTACACGCACAAAAAAAGTAAATCCCTGCTTTGTTGCCATTGTTCAAACACCATATGGTATGTTGCTATCATAATCAGTAGTAGCTTTGTGACTAGCAATTTGATGTATATCAGTTTGTTGGAAATGTTAGGGACTGAATAAGGCTGTCCAACCTGGAAGAATTTTGAAATTGATTTTTCTTTGTATTCAATGAATTTACTCTTGTTTACTTATTTGAAAAATGTGTAATATGAACAAATTTACTGTAAGAGTTGACTCAGATTTTTATTTTAGTTTGTTTTGTTCTACTCTTTAAAGTCTGTCTATATGAGGTACCTTCAAAAACTTAAGCATACAATGATGAAAAAGAAACCTAAAATTGATGAAAACAGTTTTAAAATATTTGGTCTTTCCTCTAAATAACAGTATTTTTTTGGTTATTAAATATTTAATCTTTCTGAATATGTTTCAATTCAGATTAATAATACTTTAAATCATCTAATATTTGTCAAAAAAAATATTTCAAAAGTATATTTTATTTTTAGAAAATTTTTTAATCAAGACTCAAGAGAATTATATTGTGATGAAAGACAACTAAAAAAGGGCGCTAATCAGCTATTGTATAAAAAAAAAAAATTCCTTCCAGTCAATTTAAATTAGTTTTTGAAATACAGCAAAGTATTTTGATTATTTGAAATATTAAATTTAATCTATTAGCTTGAAACTAAAATGCTTCAAGAATTTTTCATTTTTAAAAATTCATTTTAAACTTTGTCTGACATTTTTTGTGGAGATCTGTATTCTAATTACTATTGAAAAAGTATCAACTACAGTATATGTTTTTGTTTTGTCATTAAAAATCCTCCAAAAAACTAAAAAAAAAAAAATCCATAAAGTTTTTGTAGATTAAATTTATTTCTGATTTTAAACCCCCCCCCCCCCCCCAGCTACTATCCTTTAAATAGCTACTTATTCTTAGTTGAAAAATTTTAGTATTTAATCAAACTTGCTCAGTGAATAATAATTATTGAAAAATTTGAGATGAAACCCAAAGTTGATATGCATACTTAAAATTAATAAACTATTATGGGTGGGAAATATGTTTAATTTAAAACAAAAATGAAAAATGATCATATTAGAATACAAAAGTTGTCAGCAAATTTATATTGAATCTTGTTTCTTATATTTTTAAAAAGCATGTACTCATAGCATTCCATGTTTCAATTATCTGAAAGAGTAATTTTTTTTTCTAACACACAATCTTCATTCTTTTTTATATGTATATATGTATTTTTCTTTTTACCTGATTAAGAAACCATATATCTTATCCTGCTGAATCCAGATTTCAATGCAAATGACTTGTAAAACATGAGATAGTGATGATGATAAATATGCAAATATGGAATTTGTATCAGTTTGAAACATAAGGATTGGATAATAAAGTAAAGCCTGACTTTAAAATATTTGTATGATAAAATGTTTTTGTGATTATCAAGGTCTTACAATATCAGCGCTTTCTTCAAAGTTCTCAGTATTGCATGAGAAAAGTTAGTCTTTATATTAAAGACTGACAGGAAAAGCATTTATTTGATCATAAAAATATTAGAAAATAGATTTGGTATTATGAAATTTATTTTTGTATATAAAATATGAAAAAAACTTAAGCTTAAAATTTAAATTAGTATTTATAATCAACTGAACATATTAGCTGAAGGGAAAAGGATAAAAATCAGATACAAAGACATGTTCGTTTTTTTTTTTTTTTTTTTTTTTTAACATATTTTAGACTTGTTGATAGAATTTTCTTTTTGAATTCACAAATCTTGTACTTATAGCATATGCACTATATATATATATATATATATATATATATATATATACACACATACACACACAGTCTTGGTGCTATAGATAAATTGTTGCCATTATATGCACATTATTTGATTTTAATGACTGCACAGTATAGTGGGAGCAGTTAGGCACTGTTTGCGAGAAAAAGAACACCATGGCACAACTCACTTTTCCAGAAATTGAGAAATGGCATGCTTTATTGCTTAGCATTTGCATTGGAAGTTCAAAAAAGTTCTAACTGCAGGATTCATAAGAGTCTAGCAGTTTCTTCTGAATAGATAAGCAGAAAGCTTCAGATGCTTCTAAAAATTTGACCATTCAAAAGTAATATGATCCTCAAATCATAAAAAAATAGGAAAAAAATTAAGAGTAGTTATCCCAAGACTCTAGTTTACACTTAGAAAATGGATCAAAATAATGAAATTTTCTTCAATTTCAACTGCTGATATCTTATTTTTTAAGCTATGTTGATAAAATTAGCATGTAAAAAATTTATAAAGATAATTCTTTCTTGTGATTGTTTTTATTTCATGTCTCTTTAAATTGTCACTATTTCAACAATGGGCATAAGTTTTGATTCAACAGTTGAAGAAAAAAAATGCAAAAGGTAGGCAGTGTGTATGTGTAATATTGACTTTTCTTCCACTTGTACAATGATGTCTATTTTAAGGATTCATAGCTTTTGTTCAATGAATATGAAGAGTCTTTGAGACATTGAAATTAAATAGGAAGCAGCAACAGTATTCATAATAGTTCATCAGTTTCTACTGAATAGATAAGCATAAAGGTTCAGATAATTGAGGTAATTACAGCAGCGAACAAAAGTTCTAGTAAGTAAACATTTTGCTTAATAAGATTATAGTTACTTGAATTGCTTTCTCAAAAGACATGTTGCTTCAAAGCATCTCTCATCAAGAAAATAATTGGTACTTAATATTTCTTACATTAGTCATCACAAGCTCACAATAAATCACAAGATGAAAGATAAGTTAGTCAATAATTAATATCAGTACCAGTTATTATAAACCAACAATAAAAAAAACAAACAAACATACATCTGAATTCATTGAAACAACTGACCATATTTTATATTGTTATATTTTGCTATATATTATTGTATCAGACAGGATTTCTAGTATATTGTACTAAACCTAGTACAAAATTTCTAGTGCATTGTACTCCTAACCTAGATATTGATTTTCAGAGAAATGGAATAAATTGCATATTTATTGGTAAATAATACTCTTTGTACCTTAATTAGGTATCTTCACTGAAAGAAAGATCATAGCATGATGGAAAAAAAATGCCTCAGATTTAATAAAAAATTTTATCATTTAAATGTTAAGAGGAAAGACAATTTTAAATTAATGATTTTAATCCTTTTTAACACATTTTAAATTTTGATTAAATTAACTTTTTTTTCTTATTTTTTTATGCATCAATTGTGTAACAGCTGGCTATGGAAATTTTAGCACTTTTTTTTCTCCCCACCTCCCAGTAAAATAACACATAAATTTGGTAATTCTTGCAAAAATCAAGTAAATGTCAGATTTTAACAAAGCTTTCATGACTTATTCACAAATGAATTTATTTTGAAATTGTTTTTTTTTAAATCTGATTTTTTTTTTTTTAATTTAAGAAAAAAAAATTTTTTTATACTTAATTTATATCAATTAAATTTTGATTGCAAACTTTTTTATTAGTTAAAGGCAACTTCTTGGCAACTGTAAATTTTTTTTTTTATCCAAACAGTTACTACTTTTCTGATAATCTGCTTTAAATAGTTTTATTGCAGTTTTTATTTTACTATCTAATTAGATAATCTTTTAATCACTTTTGTAAACAATATATATTAAGGACATTGTAGTCTGAAAGAGAAAAAGTTTTCTATGAATAATGAATTTTTACAAAAATTGTTTCCATTTTTTTTTTTTTTTTTTTTTAATAGTCTCAGAAATAATTTAAAAATTCTACAAGACTTTGATCACATTTAAGTTAAACACAATATTTGCTAACAAAAATTGTAAAGCATAGTACAAATCATCATGCACAATGATTTTTAAAATAATTTTTTTTTTTATATATGTATAAATGTATCAAATTCAAAAGTATGGGTGATTATACTTCTAAAATTAGATTAGAGAATATTTCAACATTAAGATTACTGAGTACTTAAAAAAAATTATACAAAAAATCATTCACCCATCATTTTATACTTTAAATCAGTTAATATTCCTCAAAGTTTCAGAAAAGTTCTTTTTTTTTTTTTTTTTTTTTTTTTATTAATAAAGAAAATTACATTGCAATGACTGAAAAAGCTAATTTTATCCAAAAAAAAATGAATCTACTTCAATCAATATCATTTCTGTTTGAAATACACCAGTGTGTTTTGCTTACTGGAAATAGTAAACTTAATCCTTTAGCTTTTAATCACAGCTAAAATGAAAGCTTTTTAATTTTTAAAATTAATTTTATGCTTTAAGTATTGCAAGTTAGTGGAGGTAGCTAATCTTAATTAATCCACTAAAACTGGATAGATTAAGGAAAAATGCAAAAATTTCTACTTCTTTTGCCGAGGGAATAATTCTTTGCTTTCATCCCCTGAAACTGAAAGCTCTTTTCTATTCTTTCCAAAAGAATAATTTAACAAAACTCAAATTTCATTTTCTACAATGTTTTTTCAAACATTGAAAATTTAATTACCCTATTGTTCAGTGATGTTTAGAAATATTATGGATGGAAATGTTTTAATAGATCTAGGTTGACTGGTACATAAACATTAACTCTTGATAAACTATTTGTTAAGAATAGATAACTTAAAAAAAAGGGATGTTGACTGGAATATTCAGTCATCATCTCATGTAAAAGTACAAATCTTTGCATTTCTCCAATGGTCTCTATCAAACAGAATATTACTTTTTTGTTTTAAAACTTCTGAAATTTTTTAATTTAGTTCCATTTTTAGCAATCTATTATAAAAATAAAATATCCTTTTCTGAAACTTTGAGAAATATTAGGTTATTTAAAGTATAATTCATATTGAAACAAATATTATTATCCATAAAAATAATTAAATATATCATGAACATCTTTTTAAGTACTCTGTAATGTTAAAAATTTCAAATATTCTCTGTAATCTAATGTTTCATTGAATTTTAGATCTCTTATTTTCTGATAATTTGTATAGATGTCTATATCTACAAAAATTGGAACTTTTGCAAAAACAGTTCAAAATCTTGTTTTATACACAGGTCTGTAAATTGTAATAAATTTGATTTATTATTAAATATAGTTTTACTTAATTTTTATTAATAGTTACTCTTGAAACTGAATTTTAAAGGATTTAAAAACTTCATACATTATTCTAATTAAAATTGTAAAAAATAAAATCTTTTGATTCCTTATTCAATATTAAAAAAAAATTTTCAAAACAATTGTCCTTGATTCATAAAAGTAATTAAACTTTTCTGAATGATGCTTTAGTTTTAGTTTTTTTTTTTATGATTGAGAGCAGATTTTTGGTAAGGTGGTATCTAATTTTATAAAACAAATGATTTAAGTTCTCTAAAGATTAAAATAGTTTAAAATGACAAAATAAGTTCTTGGGAAGTTGATTAAATTGTAATTGGTTCCATTCATACTTTAAATTGATCATTACCGGCTTTTGACTTATTCTGGGCATAACTTTCTATTTATCAGAAAATTATAATAAAGACCTATTTTCATTTCTTGCTTTTGATTTTTGTTAAGTGTGTCAAATCTATTTTTGGCATTGAATGTCCTCTTCAAAAAAAGTTTAATTGGGTTAAATGCAAAACTGATGCTCTTTTCAGGAATTTTAGCTCCTTACTGCAGGCAAAGATTTTTAATCTTAAATTCCTATTTATAATTTGAAATGTGAAATTTTTCTATCTTTCTATTAAGTTCAAATAATATTAATATAGTTCCGTAATTGAGCTAAAAAAAATAATTCTAGAAATTCAGAGCATGCTGACTGCACCTTCTGCAGGGGGTAGAAGTCCCACAAGGGGCCCCCTGTTTGCCATGGGTGGCAACCCTTAACACTTGAGGACAGGAAAACTCCTAAACCTCCTGGTTCTAAACTCCAACACAAAAACTTTGGCCTCTACTTGAGCTTTATTGGATCAGGCTGTGCTAACCACCAATCAACTGGCTGGTTACATGAAGCCCTTAGACTAACAAAACAAACAAAATTCAGTCACATTTACCATATCAAACATTAAAATGACTAAGTGGTGGGTGTAGGGTCAATCAGACTTGAGTATACCAGTCATGGAGCCCTGGAGGAATGAAGCAAATTGGTTACCCCCTCATCTCGCCTATATGAGGTTCAGAAGTGGGTGAAGAGCGTGGCTGATGAATAATGATAAAGTATGAGTGCCAAAAAATTTAAAACTACTTGTGGATATAGACAGAAAGTGACACAAAATCAAAAAAATTTTGAAATATGTAGTAAAAGCATGAATAGAAGACAAACTAATAATGGAGTTGTCATCTTTTGTAATAAAAAGAACTTGGCATCTTGGATAACTCCAAAAACAATTAAAAAAAAAAAAAAAATAAAAGTAATGTTACTGATACAAGAAAGACATAAGAAAATATGATGCTGAAACTAAGGATAGCCAAATTTCATAATATATAAGGGTCTACTCATACCAATTTTTATATTCCCATAAAGGCATGGTGAGAATCACTGAACTTCCACTGTGTACACTAGAGGAAATTAAGAACAATAGTCCTTAAAAAAAAAAAAAAAAAAAAAAAAAAAATTACAGGTATAAAAAGAATATCCATGAAAGAAAATGATAGAATTATAGATACCAACACTTATATCATTACTGTTGATGTACCAGAACCACCAAAGAAAATAAATTTTTTGTACAGTTTCCAAAATGGAAACACTTATTCTCAACCTATTGAGATGCTTCAACTGCCAAAGATATGGACATGGTAAGATAAATGTACAGGAAGTTGGTATGTGGGAAGAATGATCATAACCACAGATCACCTGCCTAAAGAAAATCAAATGACCTAATTGTAAAAAAAAAAAAAAAAATCATATGGCAACTTCCAAGGACTGCAAAACCTTAAAAAAAGATTCATTAAAAATTAAGCATGCCAAAAATATTTCCTACTCAGACTCAAGGTAAAGCCTTGAAACAGACCCCAATACATGATCATATGCAAAAATTACCCAAGCACAATCAAGCTATACCTATGAAAATCTAATTCCAAAAAAAATTACATGAAATGCAAGAACCAACATTTTTAGTTCTAGAAATAAAAACATTAAAACCAATTGTAAGCTTGGAAACAACTCATAACTATCTACAATGTAAATCCACAAAATTCACTAACAACCTCTACAACAAAATGCTCAGAACTTCTCAAATGAAAAATTCCACAAACAGAAAACTGATAGAACAAAACTAATTAAACCTCAATACAAAATAAAATTGAAATCCCTAAAATAGTAGAAACAGAATTACAAGCAAATAAACAGAACTATAACCCACATAAAGCTAAAAAATAAAGAACCCAAATAATCAACGTATAAATTCTTGACAAAGGACAAGCTCACAATTAGGGAAAACAAACAGGTAGAGAAAGTATGGAATATATAGAAAATAGATAACAAAAAATATAGTCTTCTTCACTAAAATAAAATAATTTTATACTCAAGTTGGACAAACTGAACACAAGCCATACAATAGAAATGTAGATGTATTAAACCAAACTATGAGGAAATCAAACAACTCCTTATAGATTACAATCCAAATATAGTACGCTTGCAGGAGACCTAAAAAAATAAGATATTACCTTTTAAAGGACATGAAACTTGTCAGAAAATAAGTCTCAATCTAAATCTATTTATAAATGGAACTTTGTCTGTGTGTCCGTTACCTATAGACTCCGAAATGGCTGAACCGATTTTCTTGAAAATTTACACAGTTGTACTATAATCATCTGCGAGTGTTCTTAGCTAGGTTTTGTGTTGAGGTACCCCTGATAAATATTGATAATCGAAAAAATTGGGTTGTAGAAGGAGTGGTCCGGTTTTAATCAAATTTGATACACTCATAGACAAAGATATAAGAAATGATATTCAGAAGTTTCAAGGTTGCAGTTCTATCCTTGGATAACTTATTTGACTCTGATATTGGAAATCTACCGGGTCTGATCAAAATCAGTTTTTCAGCTCTTTTATTTTAGTTTTTGCTTTGGGTTTGGCTCTAAGTAGGTATAATTGTAGTTCTTAGTCTCAGCCATGATAGCATTTACTAAGAGGACTTATTTAGCCTTCAAAATTCAGTTTGACGAAAAAACTTATTTGATATTGATGCCAGGAAATCAAAATTTGACTTACATTCATTCATTTTTCTTCTAGTCTACGGTTTAACTTTAACTGGAAACAACTATTGCTTTTTAGTCTTTTGTGCCAACGTCCAAAGAGTCTGAGCTCTAGGACCATGGATTAGTTTTAAAGCTTTCATTACACCCGAGCAATGCTGGGTTGTACTGCTAGTAGAGAATATGCTAAGTGGGAGTATTTCAATATTGGTTTAAAAATGAATACCCATAAGAAACTATAATTGAACAAATCTACAGATTATGACAGCAAAAGCTTCAATTCATTGAACAATAACTATATGTTAAATTTATATTCCTCCAAAACACACTGAATAGGATTGAAATAGAAAGGCTAATTGGATAACTTCCCACTCCTTTTCTACTAATGGGAGATTTTAATGCATAAAGCAAACTGTGGGATCTCCAAACTATTAAAATTACAGAAGCTTTACTAGAATCATTGGATGTACATATCCTCAACAACCAAATGTGTACATACCTACACCCAGTTAATGGATCATCAGTTATCGACCTAACTGTATCTTCTGCGTCAATTTTTATAGACTTTTAATGGAAAGTTCATGATGACTAATGTTGGCCCTTCACCTATTTTCCTACATTTAAAAAATTCAAAAATATAAAAACATGATTGAACAAGAAACTTACATTCACTTCAAGCAATAAAGAATACTACAATATTCTCTTTACTATGACAAGACTAAAAAGACTTCAGAAACAAAAAATTAAAAACTCAGCAACTAGTCCAGATGAAATTCATTAGCAATTTTTAAAACACCTGCCAGAAAAGTCTTAATATTTCTCCAGATGTTCAATGAAATATGGTGTTCAAACAAATTTAAAAATTTCATGTCTGTCATTATTCCAATTCCTGAGCATGGCAAAGACCATTTCAACCAAACTACCAGTCAATTTTAGTAAGAAGTTGCACTTTCAAAATGATAGAATGGTAAATGCTCAACTGTGTTACCTGGAGCAAAACAATTTCTTATCTAGCTACCAAAGTGTATTCCAGAAAAACCAAGAAAACTATCAACTTGTATGGCTACAATCCTTTGTTCAAGGTCATCATAAGGTATCAATATTTTTTTAATCTTGAAAAAGCCTATGATACCATGTGGAAGTATGGGATCCTAAAAGACATGCACAAGATGGGAATAAAAGGAAGAATGTCATCCAAAACTTCCCATCAAACTGAACTTTCAAAGTACGAAATGGAAATACATCAGGCACACACAAGCAGGAGGCAGGAGTCACATTTTATCAGTTACATTATTTCTCAAAATAAATATTAAAAACATTAATACAGCTATTGAAAAATACTTGTATGTAGATGATCTCTAATATCATACTCATCACCAAAAATGCTTTCCCTTGAAAGATATATACAAACATATTTAAACAAAATAGAAAATGGACAAATGAAGTTTGTATGCATTTCTGCAAAAAAGAGCCTACCATCTCAAATCAGAATTCAATTTAAATGGACACGTAATTCCTGTAGTTCAACAAATAAGGCATCTAAGAAACATACTAGATAGCAAACTTAACTTCAAGGTGCACATTGATTACCACAAACAAAAATGTCAAAAGGCTTTGAAGCTTCTAAAAGTAATATCAAAATCGAATTAGGGTGTGAACTACCTATATCTCTGAGATGGGGGAAAAATTATGTCTAATATGCACTAAAACTACAACCCAACCCAAATAACTTAGCATACCAAAAACACATGAACCCCAATATATCCAGTTCTATAGAAATAAACCAACTGCCATCCCTTCACTTAAACTTTGACTTAATAAACCAGTAAAACAAATAAGCAAAGATCATGATAACATAACACCAGTCACAAACAAGGTAGTTTTATAGACAATCTCCAAGCCTCATATAAGTCTAACATTTTCATTTTTCTTACTTTTGCTGACTGACAAAAAGAATGTATGAAGAATTTAGACAGATATTGTGACTGTAAACGGTTCTACACCAATGGATAAAAAATCCTAGGTAGAATAAGTGTAGCATTTAATACACCACTCGGTAAATTCTGGTCCTAACTAATAAAACAACTTTTAGGCTAAAATTCAGCTTTATTCATCAACATAGTCTCTTTCTCTGTGATAAATCAATTCCAATGCTTCTCTGATAATTTGATGCCTTTTTTTTTTTTTTTTTTTTTTTTTTATTTGTCTTGGACCTTCTTTATTGGAGCCAAATCTATTTCCCTGGAGCATTCTTTTGAGGTCTGCATTAGCCAGTAGTCATTGGGGGCCAGGTCTGGATAATAGGGTAGATGCTAAAGCAATTCAAAGTACAATTAATGTAGTTTTGCCATTGTTGTGATCAACTTGACATTGTGCTTTGTCTTGGTGAAAAATTGCTCTTTTTCTTTGTTTATGGCTGTTTTTTGGTGATTTCTTCCTTCAAACGAACCAATGATGCTATATATTTGCTATTGATGGTTCTTTCTGTCTCAAAATACCTTGCGCATCCCAAAATATAGAGGCCAAAACCTTGCCTGTTGATGTTTGTGTCTTTGGTCACTTTGGACGGCTTCACCTGCTGCTGTCCACTCATCTGACTGCCAATTTGACTCTGGACTGAAGTGGTGGATCCATGTTTCATCCATTGTCACATATTTATGCCAAAACTCCTTGTTGCATTGAAATCGTTGCAAACAACGCTCTGAATTGTTGACACGTTGTTCTTGATTGGCTGTGAGCAGATGCAGTACCCATTTTGAACACTGCTTTCTAATTGATAAATGTTCATGCAAAATGGTAAATACACTGCATTCTGATATGTTCAACTACTCTGCTATCTCACACAACTTCAATTTATGATTGGCCAAAACAAGTTTGTGGATGTTTTGGTGTTTTCTTGGACAACTGCTGATTTTGGGTGACCTGAGCATTCAGCATCATTTGTGTCTGTACAATCACATTTAAAGTCAGTATACCACCTCTTGACCATTGTTTCTGACAGAGCAGAGTCTGAATAACTTATCAAGCCATTGCTTTGCTTGAACAGTATTTTTCCCATCAGAAAGCAATGCTTTATCAACACAAAATTTAGATCTTTCCATTGTTTTCAAAATTTACAACAGTAGCTTCACTTAAATATTTAATTTGTAAATTAATAATGGATTGAGCCCAAATTTTGTCACATGCTATTTGAAGGTTAGTACTTCATAAAAATCATATGGGCTTTTTTATTTTTTTATTTTTTTTTTTTTAATCATATCACCCTGAGCAAGGTGGTAACACCACTGATGTGCAGGGGGCTATGTGAAAGTGAAAAGATTGGAAAAGAGAAAACCAGAAACCACATCCTAAACAGGGAACAAGGGATGAGCCTCTTCACCTGTTCAATAGACGTGGGTGGAGTGTGAACCAGGTGATAGTGGGACTTATTGAGTGATTTTAAAAACAGGCAAATTCATAAACAAATCAGGTTGCCAAATAATGTACTTGTTGATACAGCTGAAGTATAAACTGTTAAAATGTAATTGAAAATAGAAAATTCAAAAGATAGGGAGTTTGAGAATATTATAAACTTCCCATCTAGTTTAACAGCAATTAAAGAACACAAATCATTCTTATATTCAAGAAATCCTAGAAACTTGTCATCAGTTAATAAAGCACAAAACAATATTGGCTTGGATTCCTAGTCATATAGACATCAAGAGAAATCCTGAATCACTGGCAAAAAGGCACTGAAAATGAAAATATCCAACATCAAACGCCCATATACAGATTATAAATCAAAATTACAAAATGCATCAAAAGAAAATGGCGAGCAGTTTGGAACATGTTCCTAAACAATAGACTATATGAACATCAACTGACAATAAGGAGAATATGGAACCATTGGCTGACTGTAGGCAAGATATAGTGTTCAACAGAATAAGAATTGGACCCCTCCCACTCCTACCTACAAGGTAGGAACTACATCTCAGTGTACCCACTACAACCAATTTCTCACTGTCAAGCATATCTTGATAGAATGCAAGAAACACAAAAATATGTAGTAATTATTACCAAGCACAAATATATATATATATATATATATATATATATATATATACTCTTCAAAATGTACTTACTGCCCAAGTAATAGGACAGCTGAAGAAAATAAAATACTTTTAACTTCTATAGAAAGTAGACTTTGAACTATACAACTTGCATTTTGAAATACTCTTGAACAATACACCTTGATATATTTTGACAATTAAAAAAAAAAAAACAACCTCACAACCACTTAAAACATCTTGAAACATTCCTAAATAAAAAATCCAGTTTCAACATTAAATGACTCACAGGGGTTGATATGCTTGTAAAACAATCAGTCAATCCCCTCAGTAAAGATATATTATCCCCACTTGAAATTATCAAACAATTATGGTATTATATCTGTTTTTGTCATCTCTAGGTTAATGTAATTTCAAAGCTTGACCTCCATAAGGTGAGCGGAGGTGATAGAATCCCAATCATTCTCCTGAAATGTTTCCCTGACTGTCTTCAAACTCTACAACTACTGCTTCTTGCTATTCTACCTGCTGGAAGTCCTCCTCTGTTGTTCCTGTATTTAAGAAGTCTGGAGAACCCTCAGACTTCTTTAATTATTGCCCATCAGTCATCTACAGATTTTTGGCAAGGTGTTCGAGGCTGTTATTGATGTTGAAGTGGTTCAATATCTCACAGCCCACAGTATGATTTCCGCTTCACCAGGCCTACTGCTGATATGCTAACGACCATTACAGAGTATATATACCAGGCTCTTGATAAGAATGGCAAAGCTAGAGCTGTTGTCTGAGATATCTCCAAAGCATTTGACAGTCTAGCATGCTGGCCTTCTATGCAAGTTACAGGGCTCTGGTATAACTGGATGCTTGTTTGGTCTAATTCAGTTGTTCCTTTCAAATAATGAAGTTAGTATTGAATGGACATGCTTTCAGATACCCTTATATGAACACGGGTGTCCCTCAAAGCTCTATTCTAGGTTCTATTATGGCTTCGACTTACCTCGTCGAAGCAAGAGAAGGTAGATTGTTTGCACATGCATTTTGCATGGAACCATGAGGTGAGCGTCAGCAAGGCAGTTTTGAAATGACATGGCACATGTGTCATCGATGAAAGCAAGGCTGTCACAAGCAAGAGACCTTGGTTTCTTGCCCTAGACCGAAGACTTATAAAAAGAGCCAACTTTTGGTTTCAGGGCATCATGGTGCTTGACTCATGAAGGCTACACTGGTGTTCAAGAGAAAGAGCTATTGTTTATGGTGTGCAAGGAATGAATTCCCGAGTAATTGCCATTGCCACATGAAACATACGTGAGAGAACTGACAACTGTGGGTATATATTGTAAAAGGTTTTATTTCCTTTACAGTACTTGTGCAGCTTTGAAAACTGCAATTAAGACAAATAACATGAGCATATGAAGGAAGAACGTACACAAGCATAGATAATTACAAAATTCAAAGAAATAAGAAAATAAACAATGAATTTTACATAAATATTTATAACTAAATAAGGGAACTTATAGCAAGTGTTTAAATCAGCAAGAATCGTTTGAATCGCCAAAGCAATACATTTTTACAAATTCTGGTTGAGGAAAATCACTTGTGTGACTGGGAGTTAAGATAGACAAGGTTATGCTGAACAGTACTGTGCCTGACAAATATTTTGATCTTTGGCCAGATTATCATCAAAAGTGGTTTCCTTGCATCCACTCATAATTTTCAATACTACCTATTTGAGATAATTTTTTTCTTTGTAAAATTATATTGAGAATTAGGAAAATGTTAACAATCTAGTCCCTAGATTTAACAAGTTATAGATGCAAACTAAAATCCTGTAGTATGTTTGACTAAACCTTTGTAAGTTTACTCTGCAAAATTTCAAGTTGGGAAGTATAATATATAGTGTTTGAAGGTAATAGTTACACCACATTGTAAAGGAAAATTCTCTTAAATTTTTCAAATTTTTATTGAATTAACAGGATTTATGTTGATGCTGGCCTGAAAAGAATTTAAAAATACTGATTAAAATATTTTAGTTAATTTCTTTTTATTTAAATTTTTTAATGAAAAATTCTGCATATGTATTCTTGCAATTAAATACCTAATATTTTATTAAATAATTGATTGTATAGTCTTCATTTTCCTCTTTTTATTTTATTTTTTTTTAAACTGATTTTTATATCAGTTGGTTGGCTGGCCCATTATATGCAAAATGATATTGATATTTTGGAATTCATACTAATGATTTTATTTGGTATCTTACATTGTTTTAGTTGACCTGTTTTCTGACCAATTTACAAACACCATTTGAAGAGTAAATCATTCTATAGTATTTTATGATATCTGAAAATTCATGATTTTGTAACAGATATCACTTTTCTGGCACAAGATAGAGAAGTTGTTCAATTAATAATCAGATCATTTTTAAGATGATACATCAACTTGGTTCTGTGATATTTTATTTTTTGATAGTTTTTCCAATTTATCTAGTAAAACGGACCTTGGAAACTATAATTATTTCAGTTGTATTGACAATGAAAAGAAACCTTAAAAAGTAAGACTGAAATCTGTGAGAACTGCTAGAAATATTAACTGACAGTTTTTCATGATTAACAAGTGTGATTAGGAGGAAATAATGACTAAACCTCGAGTGACAATCTACTTGAAGCTGTGTCCTGAGTAGCCAGCTTTTTTGTAGCAACTACTTGACTAAGTTACAAAAACCAACTGGTAGCAGTCATTCAAATCTAGCCAAACCATTTATTTTTCAATGAATCCCTGATATGCCACTGCAATTTTTTTTTATACTTCTATACATGTAATTGTTATCAAATTTCTAAATGAAGCATTGTCAGTTATTAAACTAAAAACTACTAGTCAAATATTTTCTCCTGAGAATAGTGGTGCAATTCATGTTAATGATTATGGTATGACTAAAGAAAGCAACTAAAAATTAAATGAAAGAAATACTAGTAAAAAAACATTGATCATTGATAATACTTCCTTTGAGAAGTTCAAATAACATGACTTTTTTTTACCTTTTGAATGAATCATTTTTTTCAGTTTCTTGTAAGGTTTCATTCTGTATTAATTAGTGCATGACAATTTTTTGTTATTTCTTTACAAAAAAAAAAAGATTAATCCAAATTTATTTTCACATAGATTTTAATTTGCCTATTAAGTCCAAGGCTTTGTCTCATTTATCTTAATTCCTGAAAACTTTTTTTTTGGTAAAAGGCAAAAGAAAAAATGTTATATGAACAATTAAGTTGGAATTTTCTTAACTGGTTTTGTTTCATTTTTTTTTTTTTTTCTCCATTGTTACTATGAATCAGTCCATAGACACTGGCTAGAAATTTTGTAGGGGTATAACTTTGAGCAAGTGAACTATAGCATATTTTGATTTTAATTTGTGAATGTGGCATTAATGAAGACTTGATTGAAAACAAAGCACAAAATCTGAACAGACTGTAGATGAGAAAGACTATGTAATGAAAATGAAATATAAATTATTTTCTGATTATTAAAGTGCTATATTTTGTACAGACAAACTTTTATATGTTGTATGTTAGTTCAGCTACTTTATTTCTTCATTTATTGATATAAACAGCAGCCTTTTTATTAAAATTGTTAAATGAAGTAAAGTGGTATTAGTAGTACAAATCAGAAAATATTAAATTGCAGAAACTATTATCTCATCACAAAAGAAAAATCAGTCAAGTGTCTGGGAAAAATTTTCAGTGCTAATTTAAGATACTGATGATACGCAAATGTTTTTCAGACCTCTAAGCAATGTTGAATAAAGTGGACGAATCAGGTCTACCAGGCCATTTTATGTCATGGATATACGAACCTACCACTCTGCCCAAGATTCTGTGGCCACTGATGTTATATGAAGTGATATTGACAACAGTTGAGAAGATGGAGAAAAAAGTGAGCAGATATTTGAGAAGATGTCTTGGCCTATTGAAGTTTAAGCAGTGCAGCTCTGTATGGAGTTTCTAATGCATTGCAACCTCTCGTCAGAGAATTTGTGGAAGTTTAAAGTGGCAAAGATAAGGGTGGCAACCCAATATAGATATTCAAAAGATCCTAAAGTTGCAGAAGCCAGTATTGAGGTTCAAACTGGGAGAAAGTGGAAGAGCATAGGTTGAGACAGAAAATGCTAGTAGGAACTGTAGCAGTAGGCAGATCAGGCCTATGTTTTTGTTCCAGTCATTGAGGGAGGCAGTGGAAAAAGAAAAGATCATAAATATTGTCTTCAATCTGAAGTGAGAGTGGGTGTAGAGGAAATTAGAACAAGTAAACTGGTGACTTTAGGTTAACAGGGGGTCTCGACGAGATGGAGTAACCTGGAAAAAAAGGAAGATTTCATGGACAGATCTCTGGTACACCAATACCAGTAACACAAGCTTCCTTGTGCAGGCAGTCTATGATACGCTGCCTAGCCGGGCAAACCTTCACATATGGGGAAAGAGTGAGTCTCCACTTTGTCCATTGTGCTAGAAGAGAGGATCCCTCAACACCTATTGACCGGTTGCTTCAAGAGGAGAGGTACTGGTGGCACCATGATAGTTTTAGGAGTCCTTGCAACAATAATATCAAGGAGTCTGAAACAAAATATCTATGAACCAAATAAGACAATGAATTTTGTTAGATGTGGGGGGAGGGAAGTAAAGACAATGCAGAAGAAGAAAACATCCCTCCTCAGCTCTGCCCCAAACTGGCAATTGAGAGTAGATATAGGCAAGCAGCTTAAATGTCCAGTGGAAATAATACAAACTAAGCTTCATCCAGACATAGTTATTTATTCAGAGAAGACCAAGCAAATCATCATGTCAGAATTAAGTCCCTTTGCAAGAAAATGAAAGGAAGCTTGAGAAATATTTACTGATAGTAGAGGAGTGAAGATGTAGTTGGTGAGCCCAGTGCAAACCAATTGAAATTGGTTGCAGAGGCTTCACTGGTCAATCTCTATGTAAGATGTTGCCAAAATTAGGAGTAACGGGTTTTGCAAAAATTTAAGCTATTCGCTCAGTAACACTGGCAGCAGAAGAGGCTTTGAGAGGGCTTTCGTTGAAAAGATCAAGTGATTGGTAGTCAATAGGGAAATGAAAGGAAGATGCTGTTTATATATACACATTTTTTTTTTTTTTTTTTTTTTTTTAAGGTGGGGTCCTGGGTATAACCCAAAACTACATCCAGCAATGGAACCTTGACCTGGGGTCAGAACTAGGGTACCCCAAACTATTGATACCTATGGGTAACCCCTGGCTAGAACATAGCATCTGTTTGCTCTCTACCAGGGTTACAGTATTTTTTTTTCTTTTTTTTTTCTCCATTACCTAATTAACCCGAGTATGAAAATGGGGATAAGTGTAAGCAGAATGATTGAGTGCTTTCTTTGTGTGTGCAAGTGTTTGTAAATGTCTTGGTTGGGGAATCAAATCTGTACTTACCACTTCAAGTCTAGCATGCTGCCACATTCCTGATCAGATAGAAAATTGTGGCTGTGTTTCCTTCCTTGTTTTAAGGAAAGCATACACTACTGGTGAACCAGAAGTCATCCGCGATTGGACAACAAATTGCCAAGAAGAGTCATGTGTGTGTGTTTTTTTATATAATTGTCGCCCCAATCAAGGCATTTTACTGTCACTAATGTGCAGGGGGTTACATAAGAGGAATGTTATGAGGAGTGACAGGTTTCAGGGGTGTCAGGAAGAGAGTAGGAGAGGGAAGAGAGTACTGATGAGTGGGGTGGACAAAGAAAAAAAGCATGAGAGAGAGGATGTAAGTTAGTGAGACAGACTATTGGCATCCAATTTAAATTCTTGGAGATTGTAACTGTCAGGAAAGCAAGTATGCGGAAGAGAATTCCACAGGTGGGAAGTGTGAGAAAAGAAACTGATGGAGTAGAATTTGTGTTTACAATTTATTGGTTTCACAGTAAAAGAGTGGGACCTAGTTGCTAACCTTGTGGCTCAAGGAAATTCGTATATATGGGGTACCAGTGAGCTAAGTTCATTGGAGCAGAAGCCGTGAAAGTATTTGTAGAAGAGACACAGGGAAACCACACTGCAAGAAGCAGAAAGGCAGTAGTTATAGAGTTTAGAGAGAACAGAGGAGAGTTCAAGAGAACATTTCTTTAGGACAATGATGGGTATTCCGTCGCCACCGCTCGCCTTATGGGGGTCAAGCTTAGAAATTATTTTGGAGACCACCGAGGAAGTAATTAGTATGTCAATCAGTTGGGCCTGGGTTCAGAGAGGGAAGTCGGGTACAAATACTCCAGATGAGTCCAGTGTCGAGTTAGTGGAGAATCTGCGAGCAAAGCACTCAGCCTTGTCTGTTGAAGAGGTGAGGACCTCAAGTTCGTTGATTAGAAGGGAGGTTGATCTGTTGTTCAGCACGCTTTTACAGAGCCTCCAGTTGTCTTTGGAGTCGAACTTATGGGATGCTATGCGCTGCTTCATTTTGGCTGCAAGCATCAGCTTAGCTCCATTAAGTGCCTTCTTGAATTCATTGTGAGCTGAGGCAAAAAGGTGCCTTTTATGATCTGACACGTGACTCCGGTAAAGCCGTAAGAAGTGATTTCGGTGGGCAATAGCAGCTGAGCAGGCAGGGGAGAACCAGGGGGATGAGTGGGATTTAAGTCTCAACTTTCTGGCAGGGATGAAAGCATTGATGACAGCCTTAACCTAAGAGGTGACCTCAGCTGCGCAATCTTCAACAGGAAGGCTAAATACTTTATTCCAAGGGACGTCACTCAGGAAGTCATGGAATGAGTCCCAATTGGCTCTTTGGTAGCAATAAGATATTATACTAGTCTGAGGTTCTTGGGTGGAGGTGAAAGGAGATATTGACAGAAACTATTGCATGGTCAGTTACTGAGAGGGCAAAGTTGCTTGACATTGCAAGAGTCAAGGGTGGAGGCAAAGCATGGATCTAGTAGTGAATCGTGTCCATTAGTTATTACAGAAATATGTGGGGAACTCCACCACCTGCGGAAAATACTGAGTGATAGAAAAATTCATGGTGTGTACACCAGCAAGATCTGTGACGGAGTTATCTAGCCATTCAACATGATGGGCGTTAGTCGCCAAACACAAATATATGGGCAAATGGGTGGGAGGAAATGGTCTTGTCGATATTGTTGGAGATGCTGTCAAGAATGGAGCAGTCAGGAGATGAGTTTCAAAAGATGGAAAAAGTGGGAGCTGATAAAAGGTACACAAGTCAATACTTGATTAGTATCAGCTGGGTCACTGTGAAGAGAGGGTATGATGTTGAAAGACCCGAAAATCCTAATGAACCTCAGTTAGAAACATCACTGATGTGTACTGAAGTATCCAATAGATGTATTTTATGAAATTGTTATTGTTTCTAGTAATTCCATTTTCTTCCACTGGAAAGCTAGCTTATATGCAAATTATTTAATGCCAACATGGCTAATTATGTAGAATATACTTATTTGGATGTTTAAATTGAAGACTATATCCATAGCTTGATATACATGAAAATATGTTAGGTTTACTTGTTACCAATAGAATGTTATAATTATTTCCTCTTTTATTCTGTAATGTTCCTCGTTGATGTTAAAAACGGATACTTAGTCACTTAATATTTTGGCTTGATATCTAGAGTGAGCTTGAATGACATTTGTAAAGAATCAATATGGTATTTTATTTCTGAAAGCCTATTTCCTTCACTTCCCCAATAGCTTGGTTATTGGCATGACTCAAAAATGTATTTCTTTTTATAATTGCTAATAACCTCACTGTTGTTCTGTCTATCCCCCCCCCCCCCAAAAAAAAATGAAAATATAAGTTTTGTGATGTATCTCTTCAGGATATTAGTGATCATAGCTCTCTATAATTTCCTCTCCTTTGTAGCTTTTAATAAATTTTTCTTGTCATATTTCCAGTCTAAATCTGTTATGTACACTCTTTTTATCAGAATTCAGATTAGTTTTGTCATATAGCTCATTAGACTGATGGAGTTTACATTTATTTGCATCTATCTGGCTTCTTCAATAATGATGTGAAAATGGATTTACTTGGGTCTTCTGGTATATCACCATTGTTGTATATTTCATTTATGTTTGTAATCTTGTCAATACCCAAATCATCTATGGCTTCCAGCATCTCTGTCACAATTCTGTCTGATCCTGATGCTTTTTGCTCTATTTTGCTATTCCTAAGTCTACTTCAGTTTTCAATTTTTGTTCTTTTCACATTGTATTATCAATCCTTTCATCATGAAATAGACCTCTGATGCAATCCTTACATCTCTGAAGAATTTTCTTTGTCTAATATCAATGTCCTGTCTTTGGATTTTATGCATCTTTTTGATGAGTGTGTTTTTGTCTTAGTTTTTTTTATGCATATCTGCTTTATCTGTGATACTCATTCTTTCTATTTCAAGCACATTTTTCATTGAGCCATTCCTTTTTAGTCTGTCTGCATTTGTACCTAATTTCTTTGTGCAGAGTCCTATATTCTGTGTTCTACCTTGGCATTGTTTTTGATTCCTTTTTATTGTCAAGAATTCAATTCTTTTTGCTTTTTGTTATTTCATATGCTGTTACTGAAACTCCTAATGCGTTCTACATTAAGTTTCTATTCTCATTTTGTCCATTGTATCTGCTTTAAACACTCCATACACTCTTTCACACTTTGGTCATTCAGGAGTCTGTCTTATGAAAATTTAGGTGCTGCATTCACCCTCTTCAACTTCTGTAGTTTCACTCTTAAGTTTGCATCTCATTTAAAGGTGGCTGCATTTGCAGTTGCTGCTTGGGTAGGTTTTGCAGTGTAAAATTGCATTTCTGAATCGTATTGATAACTATATACAGTAGGGGGAAATAAGTATTTGTACATATGAAAATATTAAATATTTTACTCCTAGTGTGTTACCTGAACAAGAGAATAAATTTACTGTATAAGATTGCATACTGCCAATATATGCATATGAAACTAAATGATATTCAATATTTAAGAAAATATTGCCAAATATTAATTTTCAAAGGTGAAAAAAAATAATTGTACAGCAGAAAAAAATGTTATCTCCATTTAATACTTTTTAGCAAAAACTTCATTAACTTCAACAGCAACCAATCTCTTCCTGTAGTCTTTAATTAATGATTCGCATACTGTAGTAGGTATTTTGCTTTATTGTTCCTGGCAAATTGTCTTCAGATTTGTGAGGTTTGTTGGACCTCTTGACCGGATTTTAATTTTCAAATGTGGCATAAGTTCTCTATTGGATTCAAATCCAGGGACTAACTTGGCCATTGTAAGATTTGTTTTCAGTAAGCCTATTCTTTGTAGTCCTAGCAGTATGCCTGAGATCATTGACTTGCTGGAAAATCCAATTGGGAGGAAGCCCAAGGCTCTCTACAGAAGGCACTAAATTTTCCCTTAAGATTTGTTGATATTTTTCTGTATTCATTTTACCGTCTATAATTGACCAAACCCTCTTACAGAAAAAGCAGCCCCAAAGCATGATACTACCACTCCCACCAATTTTGATGGTTGCTATTGTATTCTTTGGTGCATACACTTCGCCATCTTTCCTCCACACATAATTCTGAGAATTACGACCAAACAACTCAATCTTAGCTTCATCTGTTCATAAAACTACTTCCCAATAAGAATTTGGCTATCTTTATGCTCTTTTGTAAATTTTAATCTCTCAAATCTGTGCCTTTTCAAAAGGAGTGGTGTCTTCCTTTGTGTGTGACTTTAGACTGTCTTCATGTAGTTCATTACTTATTGTTTGCTTAGTTACGTGAACTGATAAACGCAAATCATTCTGAAGATCTTATTGGGTGGCCATTGGATATTTTTGATCTGTTGTCCCAACTTTCTTCATAATCTTGGAGAGATCTTCCTAGGAGCACCTGGTCTGCATTGGTTCTCAGCAGTATTACGTCTTTTAAATCTTTCTATGAATGAACTATGAATTGTAGTAAATGGGGATGTTCAGTTCATTGGAGATCCTTCTGTAACTTTTTCCATCTTTCCAGAGCTTAAAAATCAATTCTTTCTGTGTGTTAGTCAATTCTTTACATCCAGACATAATTGGAACTACTTTCTGTGAGTAGTGATTGCAGAATGTCCTGGTTATCTGAATGTCAACAAGTTACTGAGAACATTCTAGAGAATATTCTACTCTGAAGTTTAACCAAAATCTACCACTCTATAATACAAAATTGATACTGTATGAGCACTTTTTCACTTTGCCAAAACATGAAAATGCATATATTTTTTAAATATCAAAGAATTTCTTGTTTTCATTCTCTGATTCTGATTATATTCCCCAAAATACATGTATAACATTATTTGTGTTTTTCATTTGCTAGAAATGTGATTAACAAGTAATTTTTGTTTATTTCCCCCACTGTAATTGATTTGGGTTTTTTCTTCTCTTTGACTTCTCCATGTGTATATGTCTTGGGTTTTCTTGAAACCAGGTGTTGACTACTACCTGATCATTTACTGTGTACTATTGAACCTAGTTTTCTCCATATTCATTACAAGTTCCTCGTTTGAATTTCACCATTTTTCTCCTTGCCTACTTTGGCTTTTAGGTCTCAATGATGATTATAATTTTTTGTGATCTGCATTGGGCCTTGGTACTAGTGTACTGTAAAACTTTTCAATTTCTTCTGTGCTTGTGCTGTTAGTGTATATACAACTATGATGGATATGTTGAAAGGCTTTCCTTTAAGTTAAACAATAGGAATTCTTTTAGATAGGTGTTCTGAGGTATTGTCAACTATCTTGATGTTTTGGTTTAATATCAGTTTTACTCCTCTTTCATTTTTCTTTGCACCTGCACAGATGATACTGTTTGTCACTGACAAAATTGTGATGGTTTGCCCATCTTGTTTCACATTCACTTAAAATATAAACATTTAACCTTTTCATTTCTTCCTACTGCCCACATTGGTTTAGAGAAATTAATTCTTGAAAATTAGTCATTCATTTTATCCAAGGGTTCAAGGTTTATCAATGGTAATTAAATCTGATAAGTGACTTTAAATTTCATTTTAAAAAGTTTTTTTCTCCCTTTTGGATTTGATTTCTTATTCATTTTTCATCCACTTTTTAGTTTTAACATGTAGCATGAAGCATCTTTATATACTGTTTAATTTAATCTATCTTTGACCAAAAAACTTTAGGTTTAACTATTTGGTTTTTGAAAGTGGATTCTCTGAGTTCTTCCATTTGATTTGTTTCCTAGAAAATAATTTTGTACTAGTTCCTATTGAGTAAATATTGCTTTTGTCAGCTGAAACATTTCTTGTAAGGAACTGGCATAAAAACTAATGTGATAAATATAAACTTATTTAGGTAGCAGATATTTAACAATGCATTTCAGTCATGTTAACTGTAGTGAGTAATCTGGTATGTGTGAAATATCTGCTGTCAAAAGTATTTGTAAAGATAGTGAAATGATTTTGCAAATGAATACATGGTTTGATTCTGTATGGTCCATACTGTGGTCAATGTCCAAGAAAATTATATGATAATGTATATTGATTTTCTAAGTGCCATTTAGATATAGCACCAGGTCGAAAGTATGGGGTACTCAGTGAGGATTGAAATCACTACTCAGTTGTAGCAGGTTCTAGCGAGACAAGCTTGCTAACCATTATACCACATTGAGGTGCCCTAAATTATATGATAATGTATGAACTGTGGATATTTTTTCTTTAGTAACTGAATTTATATTAAGATTTTTGAAATATCTGACGAGGCTATAATAAAGGATTTTTTTTCTTTTATTAAAAATATTTTAGTCTCTTAACTCCCATCCTGCATCTAAGTTTATAAGAGTTGATACCTTTTTGGGACCTGTGCTTTTGTGTGTGGTATGATTTTTCTGTCTTCCCTAATAATTATTGGGATAAAAACAGCAACCTTTTTATGGAATTATATATATATATATATATATATATATATAACACGTTACTCAATAAATTCCAGGTCTAACTAATAAAACAACTTTCAGGCAAAATTCGACTTCATTCATCAACATAGTCTCCTAGAGTGATACATTGATTCCAGCGCTTTTCTAACAATTTGATGCCTTTTTGTAGAACAATTTGTATCAGTTTCTGATACCACTTCTTCATTGGGGCCAAATCTTTTCATAGAGCATTCTTTTGAGGTCTGCAAACAGCCAGTAGTCGCTGGGGGCCAGATATGGGGAATAGGGTGAATGTGGAAGCAATTTAAAGTGCAATTCATGTAATTTTGCCATTGTTGAGATCGGCTTGTGACACTGTGTTGTCTTGGTGAAATATCACTTTTACTTTTTCATTTGGGTTCATGATTTTTTTTTTCCTTCAAGCACATTAATGCTATATATTTGCTATTGATGTTCTTCCTTTTTTAAGGTAATCAATAAACAAAATAACTTGTGCATCCCAAAATTACCTACTGATATTTGCGTCTTTGGTCACTTTGGATGGTCTTCACCTGCTGCTGTCACTCTGCTGTCTATTTGATTCTGGAGTGAAGTGGTGACTCATTGTCACATATTTGCATCAAAACTCCTTGTGTTGAAACAGTTCAAAACAATGCTCTGAATTGTCGACACGTTGTTTTTGATTGACTGTGAGCAAATGCAGAATCCACTTTGAACACAGCTTTTTTCATTGACAAATGTTCATGCAAAATGGTGACTACACTGCCTTCTGATATGTTCAACTGCTCTATCTCATGCAACTTTAATTTACAATTGTCCAAAAAGAGTGGATTTTAGGTGCTTTCTAGAACTGCTGATTTTGAGTGACCTTAGTTCGGCAACATTTGTGTCTGTATGGTTGCATTTAAAGTCAGCATGCCACATCTTAACCATTGTTTCCAGTGGAGCAGAGTCCAAATAACTTGCCAAGCCATTGCTTTGCTTAAACAGTATTTTTTCTATCAGAAAGCAATGCTTTATCAATACACAAAATTCAGATTTTTTTCATTGTTTTGAAAATTTGCAACAGTAGTTTCACTTAAATAACTGTAATTTGTAAACTAATAATCTGATTAGGCCCAAATTTTGTCACATGCCATTTGAAGGTTAGTACTTCATAAAAGTCATAGATTTTATTTATTAGTGGTGCCATCTATATATATCAGGCCTGGGACTTATTGTGTGTGTACGTATATATATATATATATATATATATATATATATATATATAGTCATCTGCAAACAGATCTGTTTTGCTGTATCACAGCTCATCAGTATGGTTAGACTCTGATTGCTTTTAACCCGACTGAATTGGTGTCAGTCAGTAATTCTACCTCTGGGCTATGGGTGTTCGGTAGAAGGCAGACTTTTTAGCATGTATATTGTTATTATACTTGCCCAATAGCCAGAGTGCTCTAATCCATTACTGAATTATATATAAAATGGACTCTCTTGTTGATTTTGACATATGAGATTCTGACAACCTACTTCAGTTTTTTGTATGTGTTGCCTGTGACACTTCAGTCTGGCTAGTGACCTGTGTACATATTGTGAAACAATGAGTATCTTTGTATATAGCAACAGGAATATTTGCTGTTGTCTTTAGTCTCTTAGCCAGTCAGTATGAATGATGTCAAAATTTCTGATTTTCCTCTGGCACAAATATCTCCAGTTATTTCTATCCAGGGTTACTCACTGGAAGTTAGTATAAGACACATTGGCAACTGAGAGGTTACTCTTTTAGCTTGTTTCTATACCTGAGCCACAGCCATCCAACACTCCACTGTCAAGCTGGCTATATATGAGGAACTTGTATTGTCATCACTCATCCTTGCAACATGACCAGCCCAGCAAAGTTGACTACATCAAAAAAGTTTCAATTATATAGTAGCGAGCATAAAGATCAGAACGATGTTAAGAAAAATTCTAAATATGAAATAACTTTTTATTTTAAAGCTTCATAGAACATTAAGAAAAAAAAAGGGATATAAAAGTAAATCATATAATTCTAAAATATAAAGTTCAATAAACTTATTTTGATAAAGTTATAAGAATAATTATATAACATTTGAAAAAATTGATCAAAAACATCAGAGCGATTAAATAAATCCATAAAATTTAATTTTGCATTACTGAAGTTATTTAGGGTAAGAATATGAAATTGGTAATTTTACTAAATTACACTGGTTTTTTACTGGCTCTTGCATTGTAAACATGGCGAAGATATCTATGATGTCATTGGAACTTAGAAAACTGATAGTCAAGTTACGTAATGAAGATTGGGAATATTTCAAAGAGTGTGGAGAAATCAGTGTTATTCATAGTATTTTAAGAAAACTTGAGGAAACTGGGTCATGTGAAGCCAAGAAACCACCTGGAAGGCCTAGGAAAACTACTGCAAGGGAAGACAGATGTATTGGTGAAGAATAAAAAGAATTAATGCTAACCTTGGCATTAAAATATCAAGGCACACTATGAAATGAATCTGAACAGTCGAGTAACCTCTACAAAGCTTTACATTTATAAAAAGAATCAAATGAGCCGATTAAAATTTGCCATTGAACACCTCATATGGACAGAAGAACAGTGAGATTCTGTTCATTTCAGCAATGAGTCAGTTTAACTTTTTCGGCTGTGACGGGAAAGGGTTTGTTCGACACAGTTCTAAGGAACACTATTTGCCTCAGTGCACTAAAAGTAGCATTAAATTTGGAGGAGGAAGTATGATGGTGTTTGGTATGATTTCATTTACTGTTACAGGACCTCTTGTTAGGCTACATGGTAAAATTAATGCAACTATACAGAGATATTGAAGAAATATGTTGTACCTAATTTGAGAACTGCAATTAGAACAGCTGTATTTATGCATGATAACGTGCCATGTTACACAGCGATGTCTGTTCAGACATTTCTTTTTGAGGAGGATGTTATTGTTATGGTAAGGCCTGCTCAAAGCCCAGATATGAATCCTATTGAGAATGCTTGGAAGTTACTACATGAAAGCGCTAATGAAAAGAATTCAACAAGCGTCAAAAAACTATGGACAAATTTGAAAGAATAGAAAATATCCATTAATGAATACAAGACATTAATTTGCTCATGTAGCAAAAGATGTCAAGCTGTTATTGAAAGTAGTTTTTTTCACATCAAGTACTAATTAATTATGAATGCTGTTTTCATTTGGATATGACGTGTCCTATTATAGTATGATTTTGTTAATCGTTCTGATGTTTTTGATCATCTATTTTTTCGAATGTTATATAATTATTTTTATAACTTTATCAAAATAAGTTTATTGAGCTTTATATTTTGGAATTATATAATTTACCTTTTACATCTTTATTTTTCCTTGATAAAATGTTTTATGAAGCTTTAAAATAGTTATTTCACATTTAAACTTTTTCTTAACATCATTCTGATCTTTATGCTTGCTACTGTATAGTCCATGATGTGAGAGAGAGATAAATACCTGTACATTTAAATTGTTTGAATGATCTGTAATTCTAAAATATCCCAAAATCTATCAAGTTTGTGACCTACTGGCTGTTTAAAACATGTATATCACTGAAGATATTGTGCTTCCATTCTTAAGCTGATATGTACTGGGTTATTTTGTTTGAGATTTTGACTTCATTGTGTAATCCAGTTTTGATGGTTAATGTTCAAAAGTCAAGTTTCCCAGCAAATTATTTTGGGCTTTTTGTGTAAAGGAATTTTATTCAGCTTGATTAGGTAAAATAAGATTCATAAAATGTGTTAATTTACATGCTTATGAATGAAATGCTTTTCTTATTTTAGTAACATGTTTGTGCCCGATAATTTGCTTCCTCTCATTTCACAATTTGTTGGTTGGTTCCAAATGTCTTGTATATAACTGACCAGAAACTAGTAGAAGTATACATAGGTTTGAACGGAAGAAAATCAGTTGCAGAAGTCTGCTGATGTGCAGGAAGTTAAATTGACATGACACATAATCTCCAATAATTGACACAACAAAAATAAGATCAGATTACTCAGGAACAGAAATTGACCTTATGAACTTTAGAATTAACAATGAGACCATCTATATAAAACCAGTTTAACATGGTGACAGTAAAGTTTAACAAGGTCATCTGTTTAGGACTAGAGATGAACAGTTATCATTTGTCTATGACAAATGTTATAAAGATCAGTCATATTCAGTGTTTTCAGGTTTCTTTTTATATGAATCAAACGATTCAGAAATATTGGTAGTAGCATTTAAAAAAAAAACTCTTTAAAAATAACTCGTTTAAAAATCTTATTTTGACCAACATAATTATTAGCATTAATGATTTATCATGAAGTTTTTATTAAATTCTGATTTTAAACAAGATATTTATTACCCTAGTCTTAGCTTTTACTTTGCTGATTAAAATCATTTACTGATAACTGACAATGATTCTTATTTTATAATTTTTTTGTTTTCTTGCTTAGAAGAATCATATAAATTGAAAGAAAAAAAATGTGTAAAATCACACACACACACTTCCTTCCTTCTTTTTTAGGTACCTACAAAAACAGCTCTTACCTGATCTGGTATGGAAGGTACACTACCTCCAGTTTTCTTCTGGGAGCTGGTGCTATGATTTAACTGATGCAAACTATGTGGTTGAGATTGTGCTGCAGAGTGAACTTGTTTGCCCCTCCAGATCTCAAGTGATCTATGAGATTGAGATCTGGGGCATTTGGTATCCATGACCACACAGTAAAATCTTCATGTACCTAAAACCATACAAATTGCTGAAAGATGCCAATGTCATCACAGAAGATTGTCATTAAAGCCCATAATTTGTTTTGCGATGATGTTTAGTATAGTGGTATGTGATAAAGTACCTTTAACATGAATAAGAGCCATCGTTTTCCAGTAGAATATAATCTGAACTATTGTGCTGCTTCCACTGGTTTTTTTTTTTTTTTCTATTATGCATCCTAATGTCAGAATAATAGAGAATAAATACTCTGGCACTGCCATTGTTCTTATTCAAGAAAAAATAACTGTTCAGACAAGGTAACTAATCTTCTATTGTTATGAAGTTCAGTTCTGATGCATGCATGTCTATTGAAGACTACTTTGGCAATTGAAATTGATTATTAGAAGTAATTTGACTGGCTTGCAGATCTATGCAACAAAGATCATTGTATTTTCTTGTAATGCATTCTCTTCATTAACAGCAATTTATACTGTAGTAGCTCTTTTGTTGGCTTGTACTGGTTGGTAAAGCCTTCATTATTTTCTTGCATATTTCCACACAACCATTCCTATGTTCTGTCAGCTGGAATATAAATTAGATTCATACTCTGAGGTGTAAGATCACACCTACTAAAGGGACTGCAACATGACCATGAGTTGCGATGACTGAGTGGTCCGTGATTCTTGAGATTGAGTAGATTTGTGAACTGCAAAGCTCTACTTTAGTTGAATTAGCAGTTGGAGAGGATCGAATCAATCAGCTCATCACACACACACACACACACACACAATTATTACTTCGCCCCAAAGACTAACAACAAAAAAAAAAAAATGGACACCTTGTCAAAGTGAAAAAAAACCAAGCAAGCAGAAATATTGTGGATGGACATGTTCCATAACATGAAAACATTTCCCAGCTAAACATAAGCAAAGATCTTGTGATAAATCCCAAATGATCTGTTTGGACACTTGAGATGAAAACTGGTTTCAAAAGCCAAGTTTTATAGCCCTTAAATGAATAAGAAAAAAAGGAAGGCACACTGAAACACATAATTGCCTTGAGTATCTTCAAAAAGTTTTTTTCAAGAAAGCAGACCAATATATACCCTCCCCTTTTAAGATGTTATTAATGTCAGTAATAACCTGTATCATATAGCCAAATTTATGGTGCAACCAATATGTAAGAGATACAGAAAGACTGATCGAACTACCTTGATGGAGTAATTGAATGTGCTATCATCACTTAGCATGTACATAGAAATGCTGGAGGTAAAATGCAGAATAAACCAACCATTACCAGAGGCACCAAAGATAGCAGACTCAGAACAGAAATATATCATGCTCTAATATTATGTGTATGTTATCATTTACAACCAATACTTGTCCTCCAGATAAATACAAAACTCTCATTGAGAAGCTATTATAACATGTATGAATAACTGACCAACATTCATAAAAGAAATCAAAGCAACATAAAGAAAAACTGTATCAACTACTAATCCATGCATAACTAATACCACTGCAAACCATTCAATGGATTTGCAGTTGGGGAGTTAGGTGGCCAGATGAAAGGGGTGATTTAGTCACAGAAATTGTCTGACAGCATTGACTGAGTTCTCCTGGTTGTGTGGTGGCATGGTACAGACTTGTTTCCAGACATAGGCTCTTTCAGCAGCCACTCTCTTGACTCAGGGCAGCACTACCCCTCAAGGTACTTGATATAAGTCTCGGTGTGAGTCTGAGCCCCTCACCAACAAATTCAGGTATCTTTTTCTTATCAGTGAGTTTCCCAAGCTGTTGTACCCTTGTAATCACCTTTTAGACTTGTTCAGCTCTTTCTTAATCCTCTGCACTGTCAATTCTCCCCACAAGCACTCTGATATTTTTACCAATGCACCCTGTATATACTAGGCATATTTAAGCAGCAAGTGTTAATCCAGATAAGTTTGATGAAAAATAACTGACAAGGTCAATTTTTTAAAAAATTTTTTTGATTGTATTTTCCCAAGTTTCAGATAAGGTGTTGAGTATTGTGCTCAAAATTGTGGGTAAACTGTCCAAAGTTTATATTTTTGTTCATAAGAATTTTATCATTCAATTGTTATTTTAAAGTGAAAGCAGAAATTGACGTTTTTATTTTTAATATATTTTTCATTGTCAATGTTAAATAAAAATTTTATTTTAGCAAAAGAATCCTCAACCCATGTGCTTTTTAAAGTTATACTTTCTTGTAATTATTTATCACTGTCAATTGTAGTGAAAATCTCATGCTAGGTTATTCAGTGAGGTCTGAGAATGCTCAAAAGTTTTCCATTTATAAATTAGATTGGTTATTGTTTTTCATTTTATGAAAAGTTTTATCAGATAGGGAAAACTTTCTGCATGCAATGCACTGAAAACATGCTCCCTTTTTTTAATACATTGATACTGGCCCTACAATTTCAAAGGGATTTAGTAATGTGGAACCTTCTTGCCAGTTTATTTTTTAAAATCTTGTTACAGATAGCAATTTGGCAGTGATGTCTGACATGAAAGTGTATGAAACACAGGTGTGTCATTGAATTTCTTCATGAAGAAAAAAAAATTGCACTCATTGTCACATATTGATGCTTGAATGTTTGTGACCAAGCTGAAATATGAACAGTTAGACAGTGATGGGCAATATTTTAGCATTTCTTACAACAATGTGTATGATGAGCCATATTCACACAACTCTGCCTAATGGTAGTAACTGGAAAAAATGTTTGTAATTGAAAGCTTGCTTTATCTAATGTTATTGTGCTCTCTATACTAGTTTTTGTAGAAATAAAAAGAGGCTATTCAATGTTCACTGTATATAGTCTCAAAAGTATGAACTATTATAAAACAAGTGAATTTGACATGGCGCAAGTAGATTTTTCTAGTAATGTAAGCAGTAATAAAACAAAAGTTCATTTTTTTTTTTCTTTTTAGTAAGTACTAAAGTAATTATTGTACTCCTTTTGGTCAGTCTATATTTTTTAAATAGATATGTGAGGAAAAATATATAAACATGATTTTTTTTTTTTTTTTTTTTTTTTTTTACAAAATGATTGCCAAAAAAAAGTTTACAAGCAAGTAGAATTAAATAAAAGAACTGAAATATATAAATATTTTTTATATAAAAGATACTGTTATGTAGCAATTTGTAACTGATGTAAATATTACTGAGTAACTAATATATTTTGTGAGGGTGGTGGAATACAAAAATTACTTATTAGGTGATGTATATTTCTAATATCATGTATGCTAAATGTTTTATTTTTTTGTAGAGATGTACTTCAGTATAATAGACAATAGTTACAGATTATCATCATTTACTATCTTTTTTTATACACTGGTGAATAAAGATAGCAGCGTCTGTAGCCCATACCTGTGCCAGGCTCCTTACAACTCTTTCACATCTGGCTTCTTTTAACATTTTCCATCAAATTCAATCTCTGCAATACAATTCTTATGCTCCACCAGTTACAGAGGAAAAAAAAAAACAGGAATGTTTTAGCACTTACACCCACTTCCCCAGCAGACATTTATTTTCTAGGAAAATAATACAATCAAATGTAAGATTTGTCATAATTCATTACTTTATATGTACCTCCACTTCTTTGTGATAATTTGCAGTTCCTAAGTTTTAAAATTAATTTTTATAAATGAAAAAGCTTTTTCGAAGCTTTTATTTTAGATTTAACTGAAAAATAAAGTATGAACCTCCCCCTTGTGACCTTTGTGTTGATGCCCAAATTTCTGCAGCTAATCAATAGCCGGTTGCTTCATTCAAAACTCTGCCCTGTCCCATGTTGTTTGATTCATCACAAAGCCAGTTTGGGCTGAAAGTTTCTGAAATCCACTGCATTGATGACCCAAGCAGAGCAACAAAAAGAAAAAAAAATCTTTGAAATCAAAAATATATCTCCAGATAAAGAGAAGTAATAGGTTTAGAATCCAGAGTTCTTTGACATTTACTTTTTCAAAAAGCACTCAATACAACATACATTGTAGCGTGTAGTAGAATTATAATTAAATTTGTTTCTTATTTAAAATTAATTTTAAATAAAAAACAAAAATTCGTGTGTGTGTGTTTTTGGCATAGTATTGGTTTGAGTTTATCACTCTTGCATGCAATCAATTAAAATTCCAACCCATGACTTCTATAAGATGTAACACTTTATCTAAGTTGGTTGATCTGGTACCAAGCTAAAGTCGGAGATTCTGCTAAGGCAGGCAGTTGCATAACACATCTGTTAACTCGACCCGTACTGGTTTAACACTAACTAAACTCAACTGTCCCTGAAAACCCACCAACTGTTGCTTATATTGAGCCTTACATTCAGCGAGAGTGGGTGTGATGCATGCTGCATAGGCTAGCATTTTTAAATGACCAATCAAAGATCCTCTTTTTGGTCACCTGATCAACCTTGTTTCCTTTGTGTGAGTGCCTTTTAGTGCTACCCTAGGGGTGTGGTTCAGCCCAAATGAGCAAATTTGAGTTATCGTCCAAAATCTTCCCTATCATGCTTCTGCATGTGGTTTTCATACCTGGAATTTTTCATTTCAGTCCTTGTGACAAAAAGGGGACAATTCTTTGGGATTCTTAATTATCTAGGCTTTCTAGGCTTTCTAGCTTTGGTTAAAAAAAAGAAAAAACATCATGCTTCTTTTAGTGTGGAAAATTCCTTAAAAGCAAAGAAACTTTATTTCTTAGAATCCAGTCACTCTTTTTGACTAGGAATGGCTTTAAGTCACAAAATTCAATTTTTCATGCAAGGGAAAGATTTTAAGTCAAACTATAGTTGTCATTTTATCAATGATTGTTAAATTTTCACAGTTAACAGAGAGACTCTTTTTGCAATAATGGCTATCCTGAATTTAGTAACAAAAAACATACAAAATTTTTATCTATTTGACTCAATTTTGTTGCTAGTATTCTAGAATAAAAAAAAAATTATCTCATGTGGTTGTTTGTTTTTGATGACCATAAATTTATTTATCTTTTCTTCAGTGGTCTTTTTAGAATATCCCTCACTTGCCTCTAGCGAATGAAGAAAAGATTCAATTATATTTTCTCTTTTCCGGTATATCAGTCTATCTATTCAAATAACTTTGTCATTTTTGTTTTTGTACCAGAAGTAGTGTTACAAAAAGGATTAAATTTATTTCCATTAAGCAAAATACTCTGTAGTGTATTTTCAAATAGAAATTAGATTGATTGTAATCAATTTTTTCCCTTTCTCTAAAATAGCTGATTAACACCCTTTTATATAATTTTATTATTAAAAATCTTCCAAAAATAAATTATACATTTTGAAACTTTTATTAGCTGATTTAAGGTATAATTAATCTGATTTTTGAAACAAGTATTATTTAGTTATAAAAAAAGCAGATTTTAAAACGTACAGTAGTGATTTGCATATCTTGTTAACACCCAGCACTTGTCAAGCACTGATAGCTATTTACATGTTGGTAACTATTTACATGCTGTCTACAGAGACTTTATTTTAAAACAATTTAAGAAAATGAGTGAATGCTTTCTTTATATAATTTTTTTAATACTCCATAATTTTACAAATGTTGGTAATATTCTCCATAATCTAATTTTAGGAATGCTGACTTTAAATTTATTCATCAAACTTATTTTCTGATAATGTTGTGTATGGTCATCCATACTTTCAAAATGGGCATGTTTTATACACATGAAAAAAATAAGTTATTCTTAAAATCTTAGTGTAATGATTTGTATTAAGCTTTACAATTTTTTTATTTAATAGTCTTCACTTAATAGTCAAATGCAGATAGTTTTAAAGAATTTTTAAAAGAATTTAAAAATTGGTGAACTATAAATTATAATCTTAAAAAAGGAAATAAGGAAAAAAAATTGTCATAAAAATTCATTATAAAATGTTTTTCTTCAGACAATAATGCCCTTTATTTATATATATATATATATATATATATATAAAGCTATGACATTTAATTAGATAATCTTTTACTTGCTTTTCTATATATATAGAAAAGTAAGTAAAAAATTATCTAATTAAATGTCATAGCTTTGTAATTTTTATTGTAGTACTTGTAGCAGATTTTCGGGAAAGTGGCAACTGTTAAAAAAAAAAAAAAATGTATCTACATTCTCCAAGGAGTCCTTCTTTAACTAATTAAATTTTGTGGACTAGAAATTAATTTCTAGAAATTTAACAAAGTTAAGTTTAGGGTGTGGGGTGAAAATATGAATGTTTCATTAAAATCTGACAATTATTTGATTTTTGGCAAGAATTTTCAAATTGTTTTTTTATTGGAAACAGAGGTGCTAAAATTCCCATAGTAAATTCTGGTCTCATTATGATGCAAAAAAAAAAAAAAAAAAAATTAAAATCTTGAATGCATTGGAATGGATTAAAAAATATTAAAATACTTTTAACTAAAACTTTCTAAAAAAAAAAACAAACAAACAAACAAACTAAGTTTGTGGTCTTTTTTTTCCCAATCATGCTATGTTGTCGTTTAACAAAAAAAAGTGGAAAGGTACCTACTTTATTATAATTACTAAGAGGAGGAATACAATGTTCCATGGTTTATATTTTCTAACTTAAGGATGAAATATTTATCAGGTTACAAAATATTAGAGTTGATTTTGAATATCTGCTTTAGATAAGAATTTTTTTCTTTTTTGTTACTTCCTCTACTTTTGTAAAATGTAAAAAATATATTAGTGGGGCTGTACTGTAAAGTTTGCTTTGTGCTGCTGCTATTTGATGAGTGAGGAGTGGGCCATCTGCTCAAAAAGATACTCTTGTGCTGGAGGATGGTGTCTCTGTACATAGTTCATTCCTGAACCTTATCTGAGAGAGGAGGTTGCTACTGTCCTACTGGAACTGGTAAACATAATTGTGATGTTGTAACCTGGAAGAGACTTGGGAATTGAAGGTAGGGATGATTTGAGTGGTGTAGTACAAGGTTTTTCCAGCTGGTTGTTTCTATTGGTTGCACTGAGAGGATGTAATTAGGCTTCCACTTTCATGAAACCATTCTGTTTCCTGCATTTAATAAGAGAAAGAAAAAGAGAATCAACACTGTATATAGGCATTACTCTCTCTTTCCTTGTATCATTTCCTTACTGAGTATCTATCTTATTTTCTTCTCCACCCTTGTTGCTGTTAGTGTTCTTTCCTCTCACTACATTTGTCAGTTCTTTAATGCTGAATCTGCGGTAGGGGCTGGCTCTTTAGGAACTCTTCTATGCAGCTAAAAGAGTAAGCCACGTTTACAAGTAGAGTTATGACTTAATATTTTTTTTCTTTTTCTTTTTAATGGTAAGTTTACATCTATACTTGTTTTTAATCTTACTTTTGATCTAGCCATAAACACACACACACACACACACACACACACATTCTCTCTCTTTCTCTCTAGTCAGAGTTAATTATTTTTGGTAAATATTGCTTTTTCTTGTTCTCTTGAGTTTTTAGTGATCTTTTATTGAAGATGGTCACTTGTTTACAATTTCTCATTCTTGGTGCACTTCAATGTTTAATTTTTATAAGTCAATACACTGGATATGAAGATTATTGTAGCTGTGCCTTATTTTATATGTACAGTATTTAAAATGATTGATGCAGGAAAAATTTTTGGAAAATCTTTCTGCCAAATCCTCATTCTGTACTAAAGAAATATGAAGAAAAAATATCATTTAAGAAAATTTTAATCTTATTTTTTCTCTTTTATGCAAATGACAGCTGAAAATTTCACGACCTGATCCACTTGCCAAAATCTAACTGTATGTTCAAACTTGCAAAAGTTTTTTTAGTTGAGCAGAGAACTTTTCAACATCCCTCACAAATAAGATTAAGTTGCCCTCCTCTCATGTTGTTTTTAAATCTCTAAGTGTTTGGTATTTAAGTTTGGCACAAGGCCAATCAAATGTTCTGCAATAATGAAGATATGTTGCATGTTTGCTAACTTACTGTTTAAAGCTGCATCATTTGTTGCTTGTGAATAGAAGAAAAATGATACATCATTGAAATATAACTTTACAGTGGTGGGGGATGCAAAAAATTACCTTTTTAGATTTCTAACAAACCATTTCACTGCATCTGAACTTGTCAAATTTATAGATTCTAATAGTATTATCTTTCATTATTATAATAATTTGTTTTAGTTTCAAGTCTAAGAAATTATTTTATCAATATGAAACATTAAATTCAAATTTTAGGTGAGCATTGGTTTCTACATTTAATATGTATCTTGTGTGTATATGATTTTTATATAAAAATTTAGGGTGTGATGGATAAATTGTCTTAATTACATAAACATGAAAATAACATGGACATCTCATTTTAACATATTTACCAAAATTACACAAATACCTATAAAGAGTAAATTGATTCAATAAAATGGCATTGGCTTCAACCACGGTTTCCAGCCAAGTTCGGAATCTCCAGCAACTGTTCAGGATGGTCTCCTTGTTTAAGTTGATGAATAATCCTTGCCTTCAGTTCAGTTGGTTTTATTGAGTTTTATTGGGCTCTTGCTCAACTGTGCCCCCATACATAATAATCAAGGGGATTGCAGTCTGAGGAATTAGATGGTTAGATGTAAGGGATAATGTGTCGCAGATATTGGTTCTCCTGCTTATGTGACATGATACAGTCTTCCAGCAGCCATCCTCTTGACCCAGGAAAACATTACCTCCTCATGGCACTTGATTTAGGTCTCCATTTTGAGTCTGAGGCTCTGTGGGCAGATGAATAGAGGCATAATGTTGGCATCACTTGTGATCACTCCAAATGCATTTGTAATCACAATTAGTCATTCAACTATTTCTGAATCCTCTGTGCTGTTCTTAGATTGATACCCAAACACTGAAAAGTTTGTATGAGAGCTTCCAGCATGAATGCCAAGCAGGACAGCATGCTCTTTGCAAACTTCTGGTGAAGTGAATTGCGTCATGGTGCTCTTTCTCACAGATGGTGGCCAACTGACCCTATCATAGTGTGCAGCCGACAATTACAAGCACATGTGCAAAATGAAAAATATAAAATGGCGACAATTTACCCATACCACCCTCTGTGTGTGTGTGTGTGTGTGTGTATATATATATATATATATATATGTGTGTGTGTGTCTTCACTCTTAATTTTTGACATGGATGTTATTTGTAGATGTTTAAAAATTAATGCTTAGGAATAAAATTTCTTAAGCTGCATCAAATGATTGTGCTAGAAAGAGTCTTTTTGAAGACTTGTCTTCAAAAAGTTTCTTTCTAGAACAATCATTTTTAAATATTTTCTTTTGATTTCGTAATGAAATCAAAGAAAATATTTAAAAATTAAGAAATGAAATGCAACAATACATGAATGAATTTTGAACTATTAAATCTTCAAAAAGTAGTGAACTTAATTTTTATGAATTGCCCAAATGTTGAAGGAAAGATTTAAAATTTTACATAAATCATTTTCATTATTATTGTTTTAGTAATAGTTGCCTATCAAATTTCAGTTAACTTGATATTGAATACTGTTTTGTATTGTTGACTGCTTTCTTCTTTTTTTTTTTTTTTTCTTAACCTTATGGTAAATGATCCTGTTGATGAGTCTTTCTCATGGGGATTATCAAATGTATTTGATTTCTTTTCTTCACTTAACATTTTATTATTTTGCTTTGGTTATGATTTATTTACATTTATGATTGGTTATCAACATATGGCTTCTTAAATATTTTAAGCTATTTTTTCATTTCAAGATTGAAAATTGTGAAAATACTTGTTTTTATTCTAAATTTTAATGCTTTTCAAATAAAGAATACATTTTCTTTGGGTAATATAGAAGTGCTCTCCTACTTAAATATATTCAGATGTTGAACTTTTATAGATAAGAACAAACCAGTTGGTAAACTCAAATTTTTATACCACACTAGTTTAATTGCTATACAAGCAATTGTAAATACTGTAGCTACTCTGTGTCACCTGGTTAACACACTGCAGTTGTTGTTATATCTCTATGAAGTCAGTGTTGATTTTAAAATTGACTTTATATATACTCACACACACTGTGAATGTCAACGTTCTGAGTTGATATTCTTTAAGAATTACAATTGTTTGTTATATGAATTCTTTGATTTAAATGTTTGCTACTCTTTTGAGGTTAAGTTGATTTAATCTCCCTTGTTTGGTAAGTTGCAGCAATGTAAATTTTCATACTGAATATCAAAATGTTGTAGCCTTTCAAACTGGTAACAAGGTGTAAGAACCTGTTAGAAAAGAATAAATCCAATTTTATTGATGAATAAAAACAAATCAACATTTGAAATAATTTTTGTTCACAAATATATTTTGGTTTGAATTTGCCTTAAGCAGTGTTGGAAATAAATTATATCTTGTCACATAAATTAATTATGTACTTCCCAGCCTTAAAATTTACATTAGAACTTACATTGCTATTTATGTTGGTGAGCTTCAAGTGTATTTTTAAAAAATTTTCTAAGTTTAATTGTAAATTGGTATGTCAGCATTACTGATTTTGTATATTATCATGGTCAATGGATGAATGTTGAAATTTAGTTTTTTACAAAACTTTATATTTGTAAGAATTTCTTTATATTTACTACAATTTGAAAGTTTGAGTGAATATTTTGTTTGATGGTTTATTCAGATTTTGTGATGCCATTTAGAATTTCATTAAGTTTTGCTTTTGGGAGATATTAATTTTTTTTTTTTCATTTATTTTATTCATTCATTTTTTAATCACATTTCTGTTTTTTTAGTTTGGAGTGTGATGGCAGTAGAAATGATTAGAAATATTTGAATATTTATACTGTATGCATGTGTGTGTGTGTGTGTGTATATATATATATATATATATAATGCATTTGTCAGATAAATGAATTGGTAGACCAAGGATTAAATAAATCAAATTCTTGTAAATTACATTAATCAGAAAATGTTTTAGAAGTTATAATTTTAATTCACTGATTGGTAATTAAAATATTAAGGAAAAGTTTAATTTGGAATTTCTTACAAATGGTAAAAAATATTTGCACTTTTTGATAATTTCACATCTAGCAATACAATAAAGTTACTAAGATGCAAGTATTTACTGACTGTTAGAGAATATGAGAAAAAAAAACTATTAAAAAGAGGAAATTAAAAGAACAAGATAACAATTGATATTGCATTTAAATTTTGAAGATCGAAGTTAACTTGAAAGCAAGAAGATGGAAGTGAGTTCCACAAGACAAGCAAGAAATGTGAAAGAAGAAACGGCTAGCATAGCACATTTTCTATGCCAATTTTCTTTTTTTTTACTTTTTTTTTTCCTAAAGAAAAAACTGAGAAATACCAACATTGTTGAATAATTTTTAAAAAATATATTATATTTAATAGATAAACTACTCCTGTAAATAACTATTCAGCTTAATATACTGTCATAGTTTAAAAATCTCTTTAAATGTTTTGTAATTTATAACATTAGGAGTAAAATTAATTTGGTTGTGAACCATCAGCTATCTATCTATAGACAAATATGAAATGGAAATATTTCTACTTCCTTTTTAAGAACATAAAAAGGCAAAAAATTCATGACAAAACTGCAAAAATATTTTCAAATATTTATTTGGATTTAAAAAAAAAATTTTTTTCTACACAGTAGTATTAAAATTATCAACAGTAATGATTTTGATTATGAATATTGGAATGTTTGGAAAGGAATATTATAAAATATGCAAGCTGCAGAGAAAAGGTTAAATAATTTAGGGGGAAATTTTTTTATTTTTTGTTGTCTTGACTCATTTTCTAAAGTTTGGTTGAACTTTTTAAAATTTTTATACTTCTTTATCTCCCCACCCCCACACACACAAAAAAAACAAACTTATGCTTGGAGATTCCAATTCTGGAACTGTACTTCCCTAAATGGAAGGGTCTTGGGTCACCTTGATACCTTAGCAGCATAAGCTGTACAGGACTATGCAATTTTTCTCTCTTCCCAGTTTAATCATGTTGGGTGTCCATATTAAACCCAATCATGCTGAATTCAACCTTTCCTTGTGGGAACTGAATATATTTACCTCATTGTTTATACTTGCTTTTAAGTTTATCATTTGTTTGATCACCAGAACTTTTTTCTTCATCCACGTTTTTTTTCTTTTGTTTACTTCAAAAGTTTCAATTTTGTTGGTAGTGGGGTGGGGGGAACTTTATTTACTGACTGACAATCTCACAACTGTTTGCTGTTAATAATACTTGAATTATGGGAAAGTGATTTGCCCACATATTCACTAACCTCTTTCAATCATGTAATGCAATAGTATCTGATGAGGCAGAGCATAGGGAGAAGTGAGTTCATGCCTTTTTCCAAGTGTATAAAAAAAAACATAAGTAATCACAGTAGAAATTCCAACTCAGTTTTCATGCCAATAACTGATTACACTACATTTGCAGTATCTTTGATAAAATTTAATGGAATTAAACTTTGCGATTATCACTAGACCACTCATAAACCAGTTGTGCTTCTTTTAAAAGCAGTTCATGATACAAAATGAACTTATGAAAAAAAATTTGTTTTACATTATTTCTTAAATTCAGTTGGAAATTCAATGATAGAAATGAAATTAACATACAAACTTTAAGAATGAACAATAAACAAACAATACCAGAATGACAGTAAGCCAGAATTATAACCTAACTTACATTTGAAATATCCTTTTTATATAAACAATTTTGCCCGACATTAATTTATTTCTTTTAATGAAATTGCAAACTGATGATATTAAAGTCCTTTCTAATCAAGTAATAGTAGGCCAGGGTGACAATTTATCTAAATTTTAGTATTTAATATATAATTTTCAAAGTGAAAGCCATTTAAAAAAAAAAAAAACAAACAAAAAAAATCAAGTGAATGAACAGCAATTGTCTGCTTAGGAAGATTCATATTTATTGAAATAGCATAAAGCATGGATGCTGCCTCCTTCTTGTGCATTTAGTTTCATATTTTTTTTTTTTCCTAGGTATTTTTTCAAAATATTTTTATTATACATACTTGTTCCTTTACATTTATTTATATGTAACAGCAGCAAACCAGCGTGCATATATTAAGTCATGTGACACAATTTGTCAGCTGTACAGATTGCTTTTCAATGTCACACCCACATAGCATCTTCATCTATTAAGTACTTGCCAAATATCTGAGATATTTGTTTATAAAAGTTCTAATGTAGTGAATTGAATAATTATGTTCATCTATATTTCTTATTCTTTAAGGTTGGGTTGAATATATATATTACATTTCTATTACTAGTACTGGATCAGTTCTGATACATCTTTGGGCACGGTGGAAAAAAAATTGCCTTCTATTGTTTCAAAATTTTATAAACTAATTGCTTTGGTGATTTGTTTTTATCATCTCCTTATTTCACAAAGGCTTGTATTCTAAAGAATTTTTGTTTAATATTTTTCTGTTTCACCCACCAAATCTTCCTATATAAATCTTATTTTTTGATAGAATAAAATATTCAGTTCTATAAGAACATCTCAATATTCATTCTGCTTTATAGAAATTTTTATATAGCATTGTCAACTATGTGAAGTTATGCTCAGTGTCTTCCTTCATATAATTTCATTGTGACTCTTTTACTAAATGAGTAAATGAAATAGCCACCTTCTTGGATTTTCTAAATAAAACAGTCTTGCATTTAAATAAATTTTTAATAGTTGCAGTTTTTTTTCTCCCTAATCTTTTTTTTTATTTTTTTATTTTTTTTATTAGACCTATTACTTATTTGCTGTAGTTTAGTGCCTTTATTACATTTGCTGGAAAACTGCTTTAAGCTAATTGTTGTGCTCATTGTATACATGATTTTGTTCATACAAATTTGAAATGGTTATTGTATGAAAATACTAGATAAAGATTTTTTGAAATAAAACACTGTTAATACTGATGTTTTAATGCATATTAAAAATTGTTAGTTCTTGGTTTGGAGAATTTGTCATGGAAGTAGGCATGTAAGGGAAAAACACATTGTAAAATCTTTTGTCTGTTAAAGAATTTATGCTGGTAATTTTTTGAAAATATTTACTAAAACTTTTATTTTACTTGAATAAAAATTGCAGTTGTAATTTCTAATGTCAGTAATTTATATTTGCATCTACATGATAATTGAATTAAATCTTTTTTTTTTTTTTTTTTTTTTTTTTAATCTAGTGGCAGCATGATTTGGTGAGTACATTGCCTTATTAATATTCACTTGTTGAAAGTTTTCAATCATTTGTTTTATTCTTTATTGCAACAAATAGTGGGCTTATTTATTCTCTTTTTAAAAGCCTTTTTTTTTTTTTTTATTCCCTATTGATACCCTTCAGCGACATTGTCAGTGAGTCATGAACAAATGTCATTTTTATAATATTCTTTCAGAATTCACTGACAATATACCCCTGAAAAGTATCAACAGAAAAAAAGTTTAGTTTTTAGTAAGAAAAAAAGGGATCAGAAATAGGTAAAATCCAAAAAGGTGGAGAGATATTCCTTCTGCTCGCATAGGAATAGTTACCTTGTCATTCATGCAGATGACATCCAACTCCTTCTTTAATTTATGATGAGTGACTTGCACTAAGAATTGCAAAACCCTCTTTTTTACATGTTCATTTATAATAAAGGTTTTCAAATGGTGAACAAAGGCAGAGTATCCACAATCTTCAAAGGTACAAAACAGTTCAAACACTTGCATTGTATAACAGCTAGAATCTGCTCTTTTTATTTATTTTATTCTATTCCCTAATTTTTTAAAATTACAGACTACATACATGGAATCACACATAAACTGGTAAATTATGGAATTCTGTAAGACAGGCCTGCAATCTTTGAGTGTAAGACACCAAATGTAGACAAACTGCAGGAAAATGATCGAATACACCTGTTGTTATGACTATCAGATCTCTGGTTAAAATTATTTACCCAATGTAATTTGAAGTAGAATATTTGGCATAAAAATTCCTATTTACTTAAAATGTAGGCTACATTCCTATCTGCCATTGGTCAACATTGGAAAACCTTGTGTCAATGTGTATATAAAGGAGTCTCTTGTGATTGCTAACTTACCTTGGTTTATGAAGGAGTTGGAAACCATTTATGTGAATACTATAGGAAGCAGTCTTTATGCTGGCAAAAGGAATACTTGTTAAATCTCATGAAGGGCATTAATTAGATGCTTTCATCAGTTCTTTCCTTAAATTTTTTTTTATTCACTTATGACCTTCCTCTGAAGAGTGTCAATAAAAACTTTTTGTAAGAGATTGGAATAATGAATTTAATGGTTACCATTTTTGAAAATTTTGTACTTCTAAAAGATTTAGAAATTTACATGAACCAAATGAATTATTAATTCAATATTCATTTGATAATCATAATTTCTGGTTAAGGTTTATTGTAGATATTTAATCTTTTGGTGAGTTTTTGTATTTCATTGAACCTTTCTAAGTAAAGTTAATTAGTTGTTGGCATAATGATAAAGTAAAATTAATTTAAAGGCTCTGTTTTTTTTGCTATATTGTTGAAAAAGCATACAGGAGTATTATTTCATACTCAGCCACTCTATATAAAAATCCTAAGCAGAATGTTATTTCTTTTTGTATTGCCTTGCTTTAAAGAGTATATGGGGGGGGGGGAATTATACATACATACACACACCGTACCTGATCCTAAATTATAGATATAGTTAAAATTCAGACATGAATGTCTACTTGTTTTGTATTTATGTTGAATGACTTCTCAATGGAATGTGAGACACAGAAAATACATGCCTCCTTTAAGAGTAACAATAATAATGTTCAATTTGTAATAATTTTCACAAGATGTAAAAATTTAAATGACATTGTAGCATTGAGCTACATTATCAAATTGATTTGATAGCTTATATTAAGCCCAAATTTTAATTCTGTCCCTTAAAATCTTCATTTTAATCTTGACTCTTCTCACCTGAAAACAAGCTTACATTTATATTTTGTGTTCTCTTAGTTTTCTACAATAGTAGTGATGAGCTACAGACATCTGTCCTCTATTGCCAGTGTTTGAGCTACAACAGGTTAAGTCAACTCTGATGTTGCTTGACTAGTTTATAAGTGGTCACATTGAAATAAAATGATTTTGACTTTGAATTAATGCACTAGATAATTTTGTAAAGTTGATTTTTACAAATTGATAATACTGATAGTGTAGTAGTTATACCATAAGAATATACACATTCCACATCTCAATAAAAAAAATGAAATGCCTCTAAAATCTTTAGTCTTTTTTTTTTCTCTTTCAATCTTTGTCAAATTGATTTTTTTCTTTGAAATTTAGATGACTTTAATTGGTTCCTCAATCCCTAAGAAAAAGCTTTTTTTTTTCTTTTTTTTTCTTTTTTTTTTTTTTAAGTGTCTTTATATTTTTTGCAATGTTTACTTGGATAGGGGTTAATTTTAACTGCTTTTCATGTTGATATTGCAAAAAATAATTTTACTCAGAAACTTTTGTAATAAAGCATTTAGTAAGAGATGTAACTTGTGTAAATTATTAAATAATACATGCAAAATGGCTTAATCATTGGCAGATTTTTGCTTTTCTACAGCATCTTTTTGACATAACTGTATATCCTAATTTTTACACATTTTATTCTAACATTTTCAGGCATCATTCACACTGAATAAACCTACTAACTGCAATGGAAATTACCATGATTTACAGTTGAGCTATAGAATTACAATGACAAATTCCCAGTACCCAAAGTTAATAGCTTAAGTGAGTTTGATAAAAATGTGAGAAAATAATGAATGTAAAAGTAATTGAAATTTTGATGCACAATTATTGGATTGGTTTATTAATGCTTAAATGAAAAAAAAAGCTGGTGTCAATAGCTTAATCAGCTGTATATGTTCATTGTAGCAATTTCATGACTTTTCATGGATGTGGTCAACAGTTTTTTTCAGTTTACAAATTGCAGATGTTTATAGAACTTGAAATGGCAAATAAACACGAACATGTAAGCAAAAACAATCTTGACTTAAAAGCAAAGCTATATTACTCTTTGTTTCATATTTTATAATATATATATATATATATATATATATATATGTGTGTGTGAAAAACACACTTGAATTTTAACTAAGAACTCCTAGATTAACATGTGGTGCCTTTATCTTTGACTTGGGAATTTTTTTGTTATCTAACTTTTTACATTCCATCACCTGTAACCCAAAACTGTTTTACTTATGATCTTAGGAGTGACTTATTAAATTCTTGATTTTCATGAATTTAATAATTTATTCTATACTCCCATTTTTGACTCAATTCATTTAATTGCAACTTGGTAAGCAAGATACTCTAAGTACCATAGCTTCAAGAGCTAAGATTAGAATCTCAAATTCTATGAATATTGTATGATAATGATTAAATGAATCAACAAACTTTTTATAAAAATGCTAGCATAGCTGGGAGTAGAATCTGTTTACTTTCACTGTTTTTTTCTAAGAAATATTTCATATGATTAAAAATTACTAAATAGTTTAATTTCAAGATAATTTAGAAATAGGAACTGATTAAATAAAATATAAAAATGAATCTTGTGTGCATATACAAAATTTATTTTTGATTGCTGTGACAACAAATTTCCTGTTCTAATATTTACTCACAAAATGTAAGATTTAAAGTTTCTATTTTATTTTAAAATTGTTAAACTATGAAATTTTCATTTAAAACTTGATTATCATATTGAAGAAAGTGTGATCATAAAATTATGCAAAATAACCTGTGGAATAAATGAAATATAGCAATTGTAGAAGTTTCATTTCTTTATAATATTAACTGAATGTCATTACACTTGTGAATACTACTTCAAATGGATTTTTGATTTAAACAAAAGAGCATGTCGGCTGTTTGGGGAACACATTTTCCCTGTCAATACTTATAAAATTCTGATTATATTAAACAACCTGGTTCCAATAAAAACAAAACAAACTGAACAATGTCAGGTTTCATTTTTACCTTTTGATATAATGTCACACTTGTCTTGTAATCTTTTATACTTTCATCACCAAAACATTTTATGTAAATCTAATTACACCCCTATTCACAAGTTGAGGAGGTAGTGATTTAAATGACATGTTAGTGTGAGTCTTTCCTAATAAGCAAATATGACAGTGCTTTAAAAAACAAATAAATATAAGGAAGAAGCTAAAAAAAAAAAAATTATAAAAACCAAATACAAAGTACAATAGAATGGTAAAAAAAAATTAAAATAGATAGTAAAATTGAAAACCTGAAAGATAGTTTAAATATTTTTTTATTATTATTCTCAAAATGCTGAAGAACTTTCATCATTTAATAAGGAAGAGTGAAAAAGGAAAATGGAAAAGTGAGAAAACTTAAAGAAAAAAGGACCAATGAGTGTACAATACCAGGCTAAGTTAAACTGTTTTTAACAAAGGAAAAATATACAATTCTGTACTACTTTAACATAGGCAGGACTGTTCTCAAAAGTCCAAACTTTTTTTTTTCTTAACCTACAACCTCAAGACACAACTTTGAATTGGAACCTCATTTGGTATAAATACATTATTTTCATTCATCTTTTGCCAAAGTCTACTGAAAATAGCTTCATTCTCTTTACCTTAAGCAAAGGCATAAAGTGACCAACTGGTGTGAGAAAATAAATCATGAACTTACTTCATTTGAGTCATTTATCTGAAACTTTGTATCATGGTTATCAAAACCTAAAATATACAGTGCTGCTTCTTATACAACAAAATGACCTTACTACATGATTGTATTCTAAACAGCAAACAATGCTGATGGACTTTGATATTCAGCATTCCTATACTGTCTTTGAAGGGATGGCTGAAACAGACCTCATGAGACCTTAGGGTCATTGTAATCCCAAATGAGTTTAAAAAGAGCTCTCTCTAGTTTAGCTAGTTTGGGATATGGTATTGACAGTATTGATAATCAGTAAAGGATAAGTGGGTTGACATATAATGTGTACATCTCAACCTTTTTGAAGGAAAGATCCCTCTGAGACAACTGGTTAAATGCAATATAGGCTTTCTTCTGTACCTCCAACTAAGTATTTTTCAGCATTTTGTTTTAGTGCTGAGCTTCACTCAGTATTTGTTTTAGTGCTGAGTGAAGCTCAGCACTAAAACAAATAAGTATCTTGTATAGCTATCTGCTTAACTGAAGTGACTGGAGAGAAAACCTTTCCATGAACAGAACTTTAAAACTTAGGTCGATTAATTCTGACTCCTATTACAGTATCATATAATTTGATTACTTGGCTGGCCTCCTCAATCTTGGTATTGATTGTTGAGTGTGAAAACATTGTTCACATAAATTGAGTTACTGGTTATGGCTGTAGCACTTGCTAACATCTTAAAATTGTCCCACTACTTATCTCCAATAACAGTCCTTATGAATTCCCACTTTAGATTTAATAATGGGCATGTTGAATTTTCATCACTAAACCACCCTAGATTTGACATTGTCTTGAGCCTGGATAAATGTATGATCTGAATAAAATGTACCATGAAAAACTTAACATAACTTATATTAACTCTCTTAACCAAAACTCTGATGTAGCTTGAACATTGTATGATACCTCGGCTTCTCTATCTTTCTAAGTCTGTTTTATCTGCTTCATATGTTCTCTTCAAAACTTATTGACCAAATCAAATTTTAACACTAAATTTACAAAACATTTTTATATTAGAAGAAAGATTAGTGCCTTTTCTATTAACCTTGGGGTATATATTGGTATCAAAGATGTTAAAATTACTCATCTCAACAATATCACAAATAACTCTGTTCACTTAAAAGAAAAAAATAGCTTTGTAATCTTGGTGTATAAAATGAAATGGTTTCTTCATGGAAATAGCCAAACATATTTGAAATTGACCAAGACAATAGTTTACTAGCTGAGAGATACAAGTAACTATCAATATATACTAAGAGATAAAAGCTCCTTAACAAAACATCCTCATATTCACCTGCAGTAAAATAGGTCTCTTGCACTATGTGAAGGTGTTGTCAGTTGCAAGCAAATTGAGCCCTTTTAAACTGTGACCATACCCCTTCTTCATTTGAAGTAGTTAACCAGAGCCATGATTAACTTTACTAGTATTGGATATTCAAGAAAAATTTGCATGAAGTGAGGACACTGATTACTTGTCTCATAGAACTTAATAGTGCCATCTTAGAACATATTCTTGATATCTCTTGAGAACCTCAATTTTAGGGCCCTATAGAGAAAAATAACAGGGATCTTCCTATAATTGTTAGTTTCTTTATGATTGAGTCAGTGTGACATTTTGAAGTGAGCATTAGCATCCTCCCTTTATTTTCCATATCTGCAATAGTCCTTTACCAATCTGGTCAGCAGTTGTTGCTGTTTATTGGGAATTGCTTGTATTTTTTATGCTTCTTTTCGTAGCTTCACAGTTCTGTAATTAGGAAGGACCCTAAAGCCTGTCAAACACTGCAGCTGCATGTAACATTTTTCTTTTTTGTGGATATGTCAACACAAAAGGTATCTTTGGGCTTCTTATTTGGCTTCCTCTAAGTGGCTGTTCCTCCTCAGCACTTCTGACAGGATGGCTGCAATGTCTTTTTGAAGTTGAAAAAGGTTCTGAAGGAGAAAAAAATGGAGGGTCTGAAAGAGAAGGTGGTGTGACAGATTTTGAAGTAGAAGGCATTTGTGAAGATAGGGAGACAAACCTTGAGGACTTGTTTATGGTGGTGTTACTGCAGCTAGTAATAGGGACGATGGTATTTGTTCAGCTTCATAATTGTCAAGACCAATGTTTTCTCTCATCCTAGATTGACACAACCACTGTTATTGTCACAGTCTACATATGACTGAAGTTGCTTCTTAATTTGAGGATATATGCTGCTAGATGAATTCCTAAAACATACCTGGGGACTTTGCATATATGATTGTTGTCCTTATCTGACCATGATACTTTCTGAAAAAGATGCTTATTTTGTATATTTTCTTTTATGTTGGAGCCAAACACTTCTCTTTGACATGATCAAAAGCCTGTCTCACATTCAGGCAGTCTACAAGACTTTCATCCTCCCACTTGAGTGGCTTGATTATGTAGTCCTTTGTGGATTTAACACTTAGTTCTTTGACAACCAATTTTCTTTCCTTTCAATTACCTTCCATTTAAGCAGCAACCTTGCTTAAAGTAAGTGTATTGCTTTGTTTGGTCTACAAATTCCAAGATATTGATAAAAAAAGAGGGAGAGGCTTTGTGTTTTCGGAGAAGATTCAACGTTTGTTTTTATCTCGATAGATAGCTTTTTCTGTTTGGTTCTTCATTTATGTTTCATTTTATTTTTATCCTTTTGAAGTTTTTATTTTATTTTTTAATGGAGGTTGGGCTTCCCCACCACCCATTAAAGAGATAGAAAATAAAAACAATCTTATATTGCAAGTTGTAATTGAGCAGCATCTAAGTTGTATCAGTTTGAATAAATCTAGTTCAGTATCAGCTGGGCCATTTTAGTCCTGAAGTTTTCACAATCAAAATGGAAGGCAGGTGGTTTCATTCTGATTGTCAACATGAGCAGTAAACAAAAGTCTGGTTCAGTATTTTTGTATATACATTAAAAATCTGGCATAAATTTTGGGAAAAGGTAGCTGCTAGTTTTCATTATCCTTTGGGTCAGCAAATGCAACTAGCTATCTTTTACCATAATGTTACATTTATTGTAAATTTTTTCAGCAGCAGTCACCAAAAAGCCACAATCTGTGGAGGTGTTAATAACCATATTTGAATTTTCATGTGGGGAAAAGAATTTAAAAATAAATGTTCCCCCCTTTGGTTTAAATATTATGAAATATACTTACAGAAGAATGTTAGTATCTGACACTCCCATCTGCATGTTCAATTAGGGCAGAAAGAACAAGTTAAACAGCTGAAATATGGTGGGAGATGAAAGTAAAATAAAAAAAAAGATCTTGCTTTTGATAAGAAAATTCTATCATGTTGTCACAAGCCTTTTTGTGCTTAGACAGCTAAATGAGTGATGTCTTAGAAGTCTTGAGAAATAATCTAATGTTGCATGTAAGTTGGAACAGTCTGCTAAACTTCAGTCAAGTTTAATCTGTTTTTGTAGATCTTGGATGAAATGGAGTCTAAATCATGGGCTTTGCCATTGAATAGCTGATGACTTGCTTTTTGTAAGTCCTCTAAAGTTGGCATGGTATCTATCATTTCATCAATCAGAACCATAGTGTTCACCATTGATGGTAGAATAACAATTTTAGTATGCTGTTATGCTCAGCCTATTTTTCAATAATTTTCTCTCTCTCTCTCTCTCTCTCTCATCTATACTGATCTGTCTGCATTAAGGAGATTAATTTGAAGTTGTAGGACTATAAACTTCTTTCAGGCTCTTTGTAGAAGTTTTTATATTATTCAGTGTATACATAGATGTTTTCAGCCATGAATCTTGTATCTGATCCAATTTCATCTTTATTGACTGAGGACTTTGGGTTAGAGAGGTGGGCTTTGTAAGCAACTTGAAAGTAAAAAGATTATTGATGACTTGTGCAAAGAGTATGATTGAAGTGAGGAAAAATTGGCTCATTGTCAACCTCACTTTCTGGTTTCCATCTTGGTTCACTGGCAAGACAAACATAGTCTACTATTAACCCTTTGTTGCATATTGGTTACATTTGCACATCACTTGCAGAAACCTCCTCATTGACTGTTGAATCCACTGTGGATCTTGTCTACTTGGTCTGTAAGATTTCAACTTTGCATGCTGAGAGAGATGTTTCTAACTTGCTGAAGATTTGAGAATTGTTGGCTACACCTGTCTCTGTCAAATGTTTTTCTGGGGTGTGGCCACTGTGGCATAACTTTATTGAACAACAGATGAGAGCTGAACTTTGTTTTTAATAATTGGGAAAATATATACTGAAAGAATAAATTTCTAATCTTACATAGTTTTAGGAGTTTATTTTCTTTAATTTTGTGTTTTGTCAGTTTAAAAAGCATGTTTCTTGTATTTTTTTTTTCTCTTAAAAATCATATTTATGGTTAAGTGTATAGAATTTTTTAATCCGATATTTGAATTTCTATGTTCAGTTTATTTATCCTAAGTAACCAGTTTCAATTAATATAAACTTTCTAAAATAAATTTAGATTTAAGAAAAATGATTTAACCTGAATTAGGCAAATGATTTTATATTTATAAAAAGTAAGATTTATATCTTTAAATATATATTAAAACTAATTATGAAGGATTGGAATTTGACTTTTGAAAGTTTGTGTAAATGTATAAAGCCAATTTTGAAAAGTTCAATAAAATATGCTTTGATAATTTAAATGCTTAATTGTTAAAATAATTTTTACAAATTAAGCTTTATTAGACTCTTAAAATCACTTCATGGCTGATTTGTAGAATGTTTTTGTATTTCTTCACACAAAAGATAAATGTCTTGTCTTTTATTGAACTGTAATTTTCATTTTTCAGTTTGTTTACTAAAAAGAATTTGGGTGTAATTTTAGTCTTTCATATTAAACCTTACCAATATCTTATTTTCTTTACAGTATCTACTTTGAAGGATTTTTATTCATGTGGTTGAATTTAACCCAGTGTGAATCATTGCAGATAATATTGCTATCAGCTTGCATCTTGCAAGTTCTTTGAACAAGAATTAATGATTTTTCTTGTCTTTTCAAATTCAAATATTTACTTATAAAATAATCACAAGTATTTGTGCTTTAGGGTGCTTGTATATTGTAAGTAGGGTGGAGTAGAAGGAACAGCATATGAGTAGTGATTATCAGAAGAAATTAAAATAAATTGATATTGTGTTGAATTTTTCTCTAGTAATCTTGACAGGTTGCATGCTTTTTAGATGCCAGTTTCATTAACTGAGGGTACTTGAAAAAGTCTGAGAAGCTGAGTTGTTGGGACAGGTGCTGCCATCATTATGGGCCTTTTTAGGTTGGGTCTTGATAAAGAGGAAGTGAGATTGATAAACACACTAAAACACCACAGCATGTCTGCTTCCTATGTTTAGGTTCCAACATTTGCTATCAGTACTTAATGGCATGATTTGTGTGCTTAAGAACATTTTCTTTTTTTTTTTTTTTTTTTTTTTTTAAATCACCAAAATTCAATCTGAAAATGCCATTTATAAAGCAAAAATGAGAGAAATTAGACACATGTCCAGAGGTAAGCTTGGTTTCGTTTCACACTTTATCAAAGGTATTCATTTTTTTTCTTTTTAGTTGGTGACATTATTTCTTTGTGGTAGCTTAAAAATGTTGGTAACTTTACCAAATCATGCCATGTAAGAATGAAAACAAAACTAAATTCTAATTTTAAATTTATATGGACAAGAGGAAATGATATTTATATTTTAAATGATACATCTATAAGATCCTAAGCAATGTCATTTTGAAATTTCTAAGATGGATAGCAAATGCAGTTTACCTATTGATCCATTTTATAAACTTAAAATTTAATATTTGATGAGCAGTATGCTTCTACTGTGTTGGGGGTGCAGTGGATATTGTCTAAGAACGAGGAATCAGAGAGCTGAGTTCAAATTTTAGTTAAATTTGTTGCATTTACTTACAAATATTCTGGGAAAGGTATGAATCCATCACTTCTTCCCCAGCTATGGGTTAAATAGCAGGACAGATTGGGTTCTATATCCTTGGTTGGCAACCAATCAACCGCAGAAAGTAATGGCTGCCTACTGTGTGAAAAATCTTCTGCTCAGTCAGCCCTGTCTTTTTCAAGACATAATTGACTTTGCAAATATGTATGGCACCTAATTGATGTTTCTACCAGCCATGTTACTTAGGTTAATCCTGTGTTTATCAGCAAGTATTTTTTCTCTTAACAAGAACTTTATCCTTGAAAAATCTTTATACCTGTAAATTTGCCATATTTAATTGATATAAATTGATATAAATATATTGAAGTATCAAATTGCTAAGTATTTTAATGTTTTCTGTTTATACAAAATGTCAAAATCCTCTGTATTTATTATTTTAATTGCTATTTAGAATTAACTGTAAAGGAGTAAATTTTATTTCTCAAGCTGTTACACAAATTAAAAGGACAAATCCTGTACCAATTCGGATATGTTTATCTAACTGAATTTATTTGCATTTTATGTTTTTTGAGCTTTCGCACATTGACTTAATCGGCTTCATGATGCAAAGCAGCTGTAAATGCTGAAACTTTTTTTAAATTTCTATTCTGGTGATGTGTATCTGTGTAGAAACAACTTTCTTATATAGAGAAGTAGAAAAATGCATCTGTTTATTGTATCTCAAGTTTATCTAAGTTGACACTTATTTTAGTACTAATATAGAATTCTAAGTAAACTTGCAGATGCCACCTATTGTAGATGTTTGTTTTTTTTTTTCTTCACAGCTCATATTTCCACTTGATATAATGAATATGATCTGGTGCAGCAGGCAATATCTATTTTTGTCTTAAAAGATTAAAATCTATTTAAATAGCATGTTGGCTTTGAAGTAACATTTATCACATATTGGCATAACGTGTGTATCCATTTCAATTGTTTTTTTTATCTAATAATTACAGTGAAAAATATTAGATTTTTTAATGCTTACATGACTAATGTTAATGTTTATATATCAAAGGAGGTTCTCCATGTTCTCAGAAAGTAAGATAGTGCTTTACTATTTTCATAAGAAAATCTTGTTAAAATCAGTGTATGAGTTTTTTGGTTTTAGATAGGTTTTTAAAAATCCTTTTTATTGTTATAGCTGAGAAAAAAATCACTTGACTAAAAGCAATGTTGCAATAAAAAAAACAATTAAAATGCCTAGTTCACATGTCTGATAGTGCAAGAGTGGTTTTTCTAACTCTAGTATTTTTTGTTTGTTAATATTTTGTTTCATAATAAATCTATAAATAATTTTGTTAAAGCTAATGCAAGTATTTTCTTCAAACCCTTTAACCTAATTTCAGTGATGCAAGTAGCTGCTGCTTTCATTCAATACTTGTTATAAAAATAACTAAAATTAAGTTTTATGATGGTGACTTTTTAACATGTTATAATCAGGAGCATGGATACTCTGGACACTGCTTGTGTGAGTCTTATCTACTAGCATCTTTTTTTTTCTGTTAAAGTAATAATTAACAATAGATTTGTATATTTTTACTTTTGTTTTGTACCTTGTCAATTTTTATTTTTATGACAAAAATCTTTTTTAATTTTTTATGTTAAGTGTTAATATAGAATGTATGATTTCTATGAAATTTTGATTTGAATTTCTTATTGCTATTGGCAGTACAATTGTTTAAAAACTGAAGGAAGTCTTTGAGTTAAGTACCTCCACAAATTCTCTGAAAAAAAAACAAAAAAAACCCCAAAACAGCATATTATGAAGAAAAAAGACCCCAAACTAAATAAGAAACGGTTTTATTGGGAAAAAAAAATGTTCGTTATTATTAAAAGGATAGTTCAATGTATTTAATTATTTTAAAATTTTTTAATTCTAACACGTTTAAAATTTTGGTAAAAAAATCTTTTTTTCTTCTTTCATCCTTCAGTGACACAATTTTACAAGTGTTTACTACAGCAAATTAATATTACGCAAGTTACTTTTTTGCTGGTTGAAAACCTTAATTTGGAAATTCTTGCAAAAATCAAATTGGTTGGATTTTTAGCAAAATTTCAGGGCTTATTCACAAATAACTAAAATCATTTTTGAAATTTTTTTTTTTTTTTAACATATTGCCTTCCTTAATTTCCCCGAAATGTCTAGAAATGAGTTCACCTATATATCTAATATTAAATTCAGGAGTCACTGAATTGTTAATCAACTGTCATTTTTTTTTTTTTTTTTTTTTTTTTTTTTTTTTAAATCGGCTCTGAATTGTGAAAACAAAAAAGCAATAAAACTATGCAATTTTTTATTTAAACTTTTAATTAGTTTTATAAACAATATATATTAAGAATATCAGTCTAAAGAGAAACTTTTTTCAATGAATAATAAATTTTTACAAGAATTTCTTTCATTTTTATTCTTATTATAATAATGGGGTTTCAAAAATCTTTTAAAGTTTCCTCCTTCATTGTTCATGCTAGGTTGTTAAGTTAATGTGAAGACTATACATACTAATTGAAAATCAAAAAGCTTAATACAAATAATCAAGCCATTTGATTTTTAAAATAACTAAAACTTTTTGTGTGCATGCTTATGCCCTGTATTTTCTTTTTACGGGTGGCTGTATGTGATATATATCATTAAAAGGTCGTGTTTCAAAGGTTGCACTCCTTACAGGAAATAACAAAACAAAAAAGGCAAAAACTACATAAACATTTTAGGCAGGATACAATTCTTTCATCTTGCTTCTGTGTTTCTTGTGTCCTATGTTTCAACATTCAATGGGCTTTACAAATCATCACTTCAAAATTTAAAGCAAGTTTTATATTTTGATTCCTAATTTTGTTAAAGTGAAATTCACAATTTGTGGAGGTACCTAAAAAAAAAAAAAAAATGAAAATAAATATTAAAATAAAAATTAATAAATGCCATATCATTTCATAAATTGAGTTACCTCTGTTATATTATATAATTTCATTCTGTTAGTGTTAAATTATTTTAAAGGAATGTTTTATATTTTAATTTTTAAACTAAATAAAATTCAATAAACTATTAGATAATTGCTGAAAATGTTGTTCAATTTTTAATTTTACTATATAGTTAAAAGCCAAGAAAATGAAGCGTACGATTAAGCTATATAAAATTGTGAAATTTGGCCACCATATTTAACATTTTTTGATGGCTTCTGTCTGTCATATCAATTATCGCCTCTGATAACACAATGATAACCCTGATAACAAAGCTGTTGTAATTAAGAAACGCTTTTTATAGTACATTTTAGGTAGTAAGTAATACTTGTTTCAAATCAAATTAAGGTAAGCTTAAATTTGCTAATTTTGAATAAAATGTGTCAGCGAGGTATATTTTATTTTTGCAAGATTTTGTAAAACTGAGAATTGGCTTCTGTTTACAAAATGTGTTGATCAATCAAAAATTGATGAAAAACTGAAATTTTCTTTTAAATCTGAAAAATTTTAGATTCTAATCAATATAATTTTGGTTTGAAATACATCAGAGTATTTTGTTTACTGGAATAAGTAAATTTAATCTCCTGGCTTTCAATTGAAGCTAAAATTAAAGTTTCAAGAAAACTTTTTTTTTTTTATTTTTTTTATTTTTTTTTTTAAATAAAATTTAAATTTTGGTATTGAAAATGAGTGGAGGTACCTACTCTAAATAGATGACTCAAATATGTGTAAATAAAAAAAATATATATATATATATATATAGAATGTTTGCTCTTTTATTATGCTGAATTCTAATAGCATTTGAATATGTCAGTGAATACTAGACCATCTCTGCACAAATAGAGAATCAATTTAAGCTGATAGAAATGTAGTTATAAAGAAGGATGCTCAAAATACCAAGGACTGAACATGAGCACCACCAAAGTTTTAGAGAAAATGGAAACACATACTTGTGACAGTTGAAATTTCTAAGGTACATTTATGAAGAGGGTTTGGAGAATTTGACTTTTGCAAGACATGTTGAATGTAATAGGGACAGAGGAAAACGATGCATGACCTACTTAATGCTTGTGCAAATGGATGACAGAACAGGATTTAAGAGAGTTAACAAAGACAATTTAATAAGAGCTACAATAGACAAGAAATTGTGGAGAGCCATGATTTCCAACATCCTGACAGAACAAAAAAACTAAAAAAGACTTTAGTGCGCGCGCACACACACACACACACACACACACACACACACACACACACACTGTCAATGTGAAAGTAATTTACCTGGTCATTATTAGCTCCTGTTACCTTCAAAATATTTCTCTTGTGAAGTTATGAACTTCATGATTTGCTGGAAAAATTTTTTTTTTTTCCATAATACTTTTCAGTCATGTAGCCATATGTTACTGGATTTCATAAATGTTAGCAAATTCTGGTTAATTCAGAGCATTTTTTTTCTTTTGGAAATAGCTGGAAACCATAGGGTGTATGTCCCCACTACTTGTTTTTTTTATTCCTCTTTTAAAGATTTCTTTGTGTTGGACTCTTGAATTCTTAACACATTATGCACAGGAGCACTCTCATAAATTCACTTTTCAGACCAGATTTTGCTTCATTTAGTCTTTCTTGACTGATTCTTATAACCTTTCTTAACACATCCAAAAGAACATTTGCATCTGTTCTTTGTATCATTGTACTCTTATTATCACCCTTCCTTGAACTACTTCTGCCACTCACACATTTGTTTATAGCATATTCACTATAATTCATTTTTTTTATATAGGATTTAAGTTTCACTTGTACTTTTACCAATCTTTTAGCAATACTAAATGTTAATCCAATGCTTCTGTTTGTTTTTTGTTTTTTTTTTTCTGCTAACAGTGTAACATGAACATCTGTAACTTTCTCTATTGCTCAGCAACAAATAGCTCATCTGGTTTATGGAAGTTGGAACATGTCTCAATGAGCTTGAAGTACAAATGTTTGTGATCTCATTACCTCTGATATTGTCACACCCTTTTTGCGTGTTATATATAAAACTCTGAATGATTTGATGCAAATAGTGACTGTAATTATATTTTGCATACTATTTTTGTGACATAATTTTATGTAAATTTATTGAAGGGTATAAAAAAGGCATGGTATATTTTAAAATTGAAGTTGCAACATAAATGTTCATTTAGTAAAGTAAATTGTGAATTTTAATTACTGAATTTGATTTTATACAAATAGTTGTTTTTTTTTTTTTTCTTTTTAACTCCTTGTTGAAAGAGGGAAATTTCTAATATCTTAACATTAACATGAATCATGTGCATGATTCAATTAATCAGTACATAAAGAATACTTGTTTCTGAGGTGGTGAGGACATTATTTTTCAGAATATGTATGTTTGCTTACTTGATTAACTATTTGCGACAAAAGTTTATTGCTGAAGTATGTTAAAAATTTTTGTGTCAAGTGGAAATGTATTTTGATTATACTGAAATAAGAATAGTAGCTGGGGGAAATTTTTTTCTCATGGCACACTTATGAAAACTAATGATCATGGCAATGAGCTATTTAAATACGTAGACAATATTTTACTTTTTTGTTTAAATCTAACAATTTGAACATGTATAACACATTGTGAAAAATTAAGCTTATTGAACATGAAATAAATTTTGTGATATATGTTAACTTATATGATACATAAATAATTCACTATGAAACTTTTTAGATGCTGCTGATAAACTGACATCATAGTCATGTATTTCAGTTAATCATGATCTGGAAAGTTAGCAGTAACCATAATTGGATGAAACTATTGTCATTCTATTTAAACATTTACATTCTTTCATGTTTTTACTTAATCACAAAAAATCCTTGTGATAAGGAAGTATTTATAGGATAAAGATTGAAAAGTCAACTATTTGTTATTTAAATGTTAACATGAACATTTTTTCTGTATACTTGACTGATATCTTCCATTTTGAGTAAGAGATCAAAATCTGATGAAGAAAATGGCAGCTTGTCAATTGAAACACCTGCATTACATGTTCTGTTAGTCAAGACAAGCAACTGAGTCAAGGTTTGTGTAATGAGGCATTTTTCTTTAACAGCTAATCATAGACATTGCAAGGGTTTTATAAGTTTCGTTACTGGTCAGGAGTGATGGCAACATGCTAGCTGTGTGGGTACAGCTTTTGTGACCAATGTCTCCAGTGCTTATCTTTCCTTAATAAGTTGTCGGGTTTGTAACTTGGACCTTCAGTCATCAAGGACAAATTTTTTTGGACACCCTTTTTTTTGTTTGTTTACTCTTACCTCGTCTCGCTGTGGCATCTTTCTTGTTACTGTTTTTTTATTCTATTTTATTTTTTCTCTTTTCTTTCATTCTTGTGCTTTCTAGCATAGACTATGCTTCCTTTTGTTTTAATTCTTGCCCTTATCATGCCCTACTGTTTTTATCCACTCTTAGCAACGTGATGATGCCACGTGAGTAGAGTTGCCTTTTGGTGAGATCTTGAGATTCTTCCTGTTGGTCCCTGTATCCACACATACTATTCGCCTCTCCGCTGTTTCATATAACTTTGGTATGTTGATTTCATTCTTTTTAGCCCTTTCATCTCCTTCGCATTGTAAGTGCATTATTGTGACACAACAAATAGTTGTTGCCTCTTTATCTGTGTTGCTCGTTCTTTCTAGCCCCAAAATAGATATTTTAGGAAAGAAATAAAGGACCTTTTTGTCCAGAATTTGCTCATCCGCTTAGTCATGCCTTTACCATGTCCATGTTGTAATTGCCTATTTCTTGATATAAACACTGAGCTGCCTTTCCAAATTTGTTGCTTTGTTAAATTTAAATTAAAACCCCTGCCTCGCAGTTCTTAAAACCTTTACTGCTATATCAGGCCACCTCATGGCTGCTGGTAGGAGTGGTTAGCCTTTCCTTTTCTTCTTTGTTCTCACTTGCTCTTTTCCCTGTATCTAGCCTTTCCTTTTCTCTCTTTTATTTTTGTTTTCTTTGTTGCAGTGGACTCAACTTTTTGTTCATTTTTCTTTCAGATTTTTCATCTAATTCAAGGAATAAAATCTTTCGTTTTTCAATGAAATTTGTCTGTGTGTTCTTGTGAATTTGAGTTTAAACTGTCTAAAGCATGATCTTTTTTGGCATTTTGTCCAGGGTGGCACAAGCTGTTTTATACATTCTGTCATGAATGTATATTCTAAAATTCTCCAAAATTATGCAGCAAATTCTTACACATGTGCAAGAAAAATGTTAACACTTGTTTGGCCATAAACTGCTTATAGGACAGGAAAGAGTCTGTTGTGAAAGCAGTCTGCAGTGGTTGTTGTATTTGTACAACCTCAGTGTTTTGTTTCTCACTGAGTTGTTGTTAAATGACAAAGGTCTTGCTTTTTAGGTACAGTGGAAGGATGTATTCAAATTTTTATCTCCTACACATTGCAGATAAGATCTCTTTATTTTTTAAAATTTTTTTTTAAAATTTTTATTTTATTTTTATTTTTTTAAGCCATCCAAACAATTGTAGTTAGTCTTTTATGACTGAAGTCTACTAGAAGAACTTAAACATAAATTTCCTAGTTTAATGGAGCTAAGCTGATGTTTGCAGCCAGAATGAAGCAGCACCTAGAATCCTGTAAGTTCGGCTCCAAAGACTACTGGAGGCTCTGTAAAAGCGTGCTGAACAACAGTAAGCCCTCAATGCCCCCTCTAATCAATGAATTTGAGGTCCTCACCTCTTCAACAGACAAGGCTGAGTACTTTGCTCGCAGATTCTCCACTAACTTGACACTGGACTCGTCTGGAGTATCTGCACCTGACTTCCCTCTCCAAACCCAGACCCAACTGACTGACATACTAATTACTCCCTCGGTGGTCTCCAAAATAATTTCTAAGCTTGACCCCCATAAGGCGAGCAGTGGCGATGGAATACCCATTATTGTCCTAAAGAAATGTGCTCCTGAACTCTCCTTTGTTCTCTCTAAACTCTATAACTACTGCCTCTCTGCTTCCTGCTTTCCTGCCTGCTGGAAATCCTTCTCCGTGGTTCCTATATGTAAAAATATTGGAGAACCCTGTGATTCCACTGATTATTGCCCTATCAGCCTCCTACTGATCTTTGGCAAAGTGTTCGAAGCCATCATCAACACCGAGGTGGTACGACGTCTCACAGCCCATAGACTCTTCTCTGACGGACAGTATGGCCTCCGGTTCACCAGGTCTACTGCTGATATGCTCACAACTGTCACTGAGTATATACCCCAAGCCTTGACAAAAACGGCAAAGCCTGAACTGTGGCCCTTGGCATCTCCCAAAGCGTTTGACAGTCTGGCATGCTGGCCTTCAATGCAAGCTGCAGGGCTATGGTATAACTGGACAATTGTTTGACCTAATCCAGTCCTCCCTTTTCAAACTGTACAATGAGGGTGGTATTGAACAGACAAGCCTCCTAATACTATCACATAAATGCGGGTGTCCCTCAAGGCTCTATTCTAGGTCTTACGCTTTTCCTTATCTATAGTAATGATCTCCCTGATATAATAAGATCCCAAGTGGGCACATATGCTGATGACACTACAGTTTACTCTTGTCTTGATCAAAAATCTACCGAGGCTGGAAAAGCAAACCCCACTGCCGAGCTTGAAAAGGACCTCCAATCCGTGGTGGACTGGGGCAAGAAATGGCTTGTAAAATTGAATGCTTTCAGAACAAAGCTGCTATCTAATAACCACCACAGACGATCATTCCTCTCGCCCATTAACGTGGATCGGGCTTCTCTCCCTGAAAGCGAAACCCTGCACCTCCTCGAGTTAACTCTCACACCAGACCTCAAGTGGAATAACTATATAGAATCCATAGCTAAATCCGCTGCTTAGAAAGTCGGTTCTCTGTGTAGGGCCAGGAAGTTTTTCCCATCTGAAACAATCCTGCACATATACAAGTCTACCATCCAGCTGTGCATTGAGTATTGCTGCCATATCTGGTCCGGTGTCCTCGACTGAAGCCAACGGAGAATCTGTAATGTGTTCGATCCCGACTTGGCAGCTAGGATACAGTTTCTTTCTCACCGACGCAGTGTGGCTTCCCTGTGTCTCTTCTACAAATACTTTCATGGCTTCTGTTCCAATGAACTTAGCTCACTGGTACCCCCTATATACGAATTTCCTCAAGCCACAAGGTTAGCGGCTAGGTCCCACTCTTTTACTCTGAAACCAATAAATTGTAAACGTAAATTCTACTCCAGCAGCTTTTCTCGCACTTCCCGCCTGTGGAATTCTCTTCCGCATACTTACTTTCCTGACAGTTAAAATCTCCAAGAATTTAAATGTAAAGTAAATAGTCATCTCCTGTCTCACTAACTTACATCCTCTCTCTCATGCTTTTCTACATCCACCCCACTCTCATCAGTACTCTCTTCTCTCTCCTACTCTCTTCCTGACACCCCCTGCAACCCCTCACTCCTCATAACATTCCTCCTATGTAACCCCCTGCACATTAGTGGCAGTAAAATGCCTTGCTTGGGGTGACACGATTATAAAAAAAACAAAAACTGTTCAAGGATTTCTTTGAGTGGGGAGTCTGATTCTAATGTGTATGTACCTGCATGCAGATCTGGAGATGCCATTGGCACATAATAAAATATTTGCCAGAAAGCACTATACTGACACAATATCATGCCAACAGAAAACACCTCACCCTTTGAGTCTACCATTGTGATCAACTGCTACCAATGGAGAGTAAAAGGAATTGACACAACACTCTCACCTAAACATTAAAAGGAACACAGGCTGTATACATTGAAATATCAAATGTTGCATGTTACCAGCAGTCTACAAACAATTCTAATTGATAAAATACTCTTACTTGAAAGATCTGTTCTATCATGGGCTTCAGCACATTAGTGACACTAATAGCACATCTTTAGAAAGTGTGAAGGGGATTGGATTTGGCATGTTGTCTGGAATCTTCTAAGATAGACAGTTCAGAATCTGATCCAAAGATACATGATGGTTTCTATGGAGTAGAGGTGATTACTTTACCACTATGATGAAGCACTATATATATATATATATATATATATATATACATACACACACACACACACACACACACACACACACACACACACACACACACACACAGAGGACAAGATTGCCATATTCATTATATAATCAGTGGGAATGTGATGAAGAAAATGGTGGCTTACCTCATCTTCAGATAAGATGAAAAACTCTGATAAAGTCTGTTATAGATGTAATCATGCAAATTTCTTGTTTTACAGTCATTTGTAAGTGACAGGAAGGTTTTTTTTTTTTTTTTTTTTTTTTAAACAAACCAACTAGCAGGGATGGCAGCATGCTAGCTATGTGAGTGTGGTGTGGATTTTGTGAAGTGATATCTTCAAAACTCTACTCTCCTCAACAATGTCTCTATTATATTAACTGAAAATTAATCTCAGACAATATTTTCATTGCACATAGTAAGTCAGTTGATGGTCTAATTTCTGCAGTCACAAGATGTGCAGAAAATGCCTTTTTAGTTTTATAATTTGAGGAAAAATTGGATTTTTAATATTTTGAATCATTCAGTTAATGTGAGTTTCTAGCCCATACTGTAAGGCAAACATTTCAAAAATCCAAATTCTGAATATGTAGGTAAAATTTTAAACTAGTCATTTAAATTTTTTTTTTATATTTTAACAATGGATGCTTATTTTTTATGTTGGTGTTTGTGTTTATATATTGTAGAGGAAATTGTGTAATATATCTTATCCTCTTCAGTTGACATTGTTTTGATTCCACTTAAAATCTTTGTCTCCATTTTTAAAAAAATGACTCTTACAAAATATTGCAGCATTTTCCAGTGTGATCTGGATTTCAAAACTAGACTTATTAAACTCAGTATTAAGTATCTACTTTATAGTGGCTTTGGATTGTTTCACTAGCTTAAAATTTTCTGTCAGTTTAATTTATCAATATATGAATCTGATATGGAAAAGACTACTACATGTTTTTTATTATATTTAATTCTATTATCACTGCCTTTATTTTGACTTAAAAGATGTAGCATAAAAGTTGGAATGAAAACTGACAGATTGGAGATTTTTAAAAAAATTATTTTAATAAGTGTTACTGTTTGACACAGCAAGCTGTTGAAGATCTTGTTTGTAGCTGCTTTTTCATTTCAGATTCCTGCAATTTAATTTGAAAGCTAAAAAAATAAGTTTAGACAAAAAGGAAAAAGCAAAAAAATATAAAGTGTGTGTGTCTCAATTGATAAAGAAAAAGATGAATGATGGAAATCTGTTTGATTAGCTTTTGACACTTTATTTTTAAAACCCTTAAGTATCAGCAGCTTTTGCAAACTGGATTATCTTGCTACATTCTCTCTCTTGCCATATAGGGATGGAAGTGAAAGGAATCAAATATTAGATTTTAGATCAATGATGGTGACTAAGGCTGGTACTGCCATTGCCTATCAATGCTACAAATTTAACATTTCCTGATAAAAGATAAATATTTTGCTTGACCCAAACTTTCGGAAGCTATCTTTTAAAGAAGACATATTGGTGGGAGTGACATATTTATACATTTTTAAATTTTATTACCACAATTTCATAGGTCTGAGTTGAAACACAACCCCACTATATTGCAGCTAGAATAACATCAAATTTCAACAATGAAACCAGCTTCCAGTATCAAATGAAAAACATCTTAATTTGATCTTATCAGCATATAATAGCACTACACTTTTTAGGTCACAGCCATAATAAAAATAAATGCTAATTTTTTTATTTTATTTTTTTTTTAGTTGCTTTTATTTGACTATTTTCACACACACACACATTGAATTGTTTATTTTGTTACAAAAGTTAGCAACTACTTGATCAATATGTGGGGAAAAGAAAAATTAATTTCTAAATATCATTTAGTGTAATTTAATTAGGTAGAAATTGCCTGCTTTATTTTTCTTTTAAGCTTGATATTACTGCAATGAAATCATTAGAAACTCAGTGACAGCATAACATAGTATGTTGGGTCATTATGACCAAAAGGCCTAAATGACACCTGTTATTGTTCAGCTGTAGGCCAGCTGTTCACTTATTTTTATCATACCACTGACTACCAAAGCTTTGACTTAGTTCAGCTGGTCTCTCTTAAAATTTGTATTTATTGGTCATGTAAACTGCTTCCCAGCAGGTATCATTTTATCAAGAATAAGTCCAAGCTGTACTTTTTCCTTTAATATTCACTAATTGAAATAGTGTTATTTTTAGACATCCATGTATTACTTTTTGTGGCAGTCTGTTTTAAAGCAGAAATGAATGCTTAGTTGCTTATGTTTTTGCAATACTATTAAAGATGATCTGATTTTCTAGATAAGTTAAGTTCAGAATAGATATGTAGTTGATAAATATGATACTTATGAAGTGGGAATTCAGTTATGACATGAGTGGTTTATATAGAAGTAAACATTGAAAGTGAGGGATAAATATGTGGGCAGATCAAAAGGATAGTTTTTAAGTGAATTTTGATGTGAAAATTTCAGTGTATAATATATAACACATATAATCTCCAAAGATTCACTTAAAAAATAAGCATACATAAGGAAAAATGCCCCAAACTTAAAATTGTCACAATTTTTGTTAAGAGAAAAGACCAAATGAGTTTTTGATTAAGTTATACTTTTTAATTCTTATTAGAACCTTCAAAATTTTGGCAAATTTTTTTTTTATTGTGTCAGTGGGTGACCATAAATAAGTATAGGAAATTTTGTTTTTGTGGTAAAAATTAGTGATTTGGAAATTGTTGCAAAAATCAAATAATTGTTGGATTTTAAATAAACTTTCACAACTTATTTCAGTCAGTTAAGTGCCATACGTGATACACACTTGAGCGATCATGTCTCTAAAGAGACATGACTGACTGGGTAGAGTATTATCCCGCAGTAGGTTGCCATTGCTTTCTGCGGTAGACTGGTTGCCGACCAAGGCTATAGAACCCAATCTGTCCTGTTATTTAACCCATAACTGGAAGGAATAGACGGATTAATACCATTCCCAAGGATATTTGCGCGTAAGTGAATGCAATGATGAATTCGGCTGGAATTTGAATTTATTTACAAATGAATAAAACTTTATAAACTTTTTTTATACATATGTTACTCCTCCCACTTATGGAATTTTAAGAAATTCATTTTTGCATGTTAATGTTTATATTAGTTATAACCAGAAGTCATTATAGAATTCATTTTTTTTTTTTTTTTTTTTTTTTTTTGTAAAACAGATACTTTTATCAATAAGATATATTATGGAGACTAAATTTATTTTTGTTTTCTTTATATATATATATATATATATATATATATGAATATTCTTGCAAGTATTGTTTTCATCTTGTAAAAATTTTAATAAAATTAAAAGGCCATTTTTTGCTGAATTATTAAATCTTTCATAGTATCATGAATGTAGTTTGTGAATTTTTTTATGGTATTTATTAGAAACTAATGATCCAATTAAATAGCTATTCAACGAAATTTGCAGTGAAAATAAAAGGAGCAGAGCTCAAATTCTGGCTGAGGTAGTGTGTGTTCAATATATACTAACTGTCCTTAAAAAATGCATGAATCTCTTCCCCCACCAACTATAGTTGAAATAAGGCCAGTTGGTCTCTTTTTAGCTTTGACTGGCAACCATTCTAGGAGAAAGACCATTATTAATTCAAAACTAGTAATGAAATTCACTCTTCACCACAATAGGTAAAAATAGCAAAAAAAGATGGGGGATACAACAAAAATCAAATGGTAACTATAAGAGGATGTTATAACAGTGTTTTCCTACATGCGCATACACACACACACACACACACTACTATGGATAAATTATCATTTAAATTATGCAAAAACGAAAATAACGCTAACATTTAATTTTAACAGATATATTTACCAAAGTTACACAAATCATGAAATGCTAAAGAGTAAAACTATTCATTAAAATTACCATTGGCTTCAGCCAAGGCCTCTAGACTATTTTGGAATCTCCTGCAACTCTTCTGGACAGTCTCGTTACTTAAATTGGTTAATGCTTGCATTCAGTTCATCTTTAGGGTTACAAAGAATTTCGTTGGTCTCTTACTCAACTGTACCCCACACGTGCCCATAAAGTGGAATGCAGTCTGGTGAGCTAGGTGATCAGAGGTGATATTGTTGCAGAAATTGTTTGACAGCCATAACTGAGTTCTCCTGCTTGTGTGACATGGTTCAAAATCCTGTTACCAGACATAGGGTTTTCCAGCAGCCACACTCTTGACCCAGGGCAACACTACCTCCTCAAGGCACTTGATGTAGGCCTCCATGAAAGTCTGAGACCCTCAACAACAAATTTGTGAGTTCTTTTATAGGAATGATCAGAATGAATTTTCAAAACAGCCATACCTTTGTAATCACCATTAGACTTATCCAACTCTTTCCAAATCCTTCGCTCTCTCCACAGATTGACACCTAAAACTCTGAAATGTTTGTATTAGAGCTTCCTGCACAAATGCTGAACAGTTCAGCCTGCAGTTACCAAATTTCTAGCAGAGAATTGCATCACGGTCCTCTTTTTATCACAGATGAAGCTTAATTGACACTATTATCAACAAAATCAAATATGAACAATGTGCATGTGTGAAATTAAAAGTATGAAATGGTGACAATTTACCCATTGAACCCTGTATATATGAGGGAGTGGTATAACTTTAAAAAAATAGCACTCAATAGATTGCATTTTGGAATATGTGTAATACATTTATAATATGAAACAAATTATTAGTGTACATATTTTAAAAAAATTTTTTTTTTCATTACACTTTGAAAACTAATATGACAGTATAAGTACCTCCACAAATTTTCAATACCTCAATTTAAATTGAATTTTTAAAAATTAAACTTTTCTTTTAAAGTGAAACTTTAATTTTAGCTTTAATTGAAAGCCAAGAGATTTAACTTACTAATTACAGTAGGCAAAATACCCTGGTGTATTTCAAACCGAAATTATTTTGATTGGAATCAAATTTTTTAGGTTTAAAAAAATGTTTTTAAAAGTTCAAATTTTCCGCCATTTTTCATTGATTGTAAACAAAAGCTTTTAAAAAAATCGGTTTTAAAAAAAAATCTTACAAAAATAAAATACATCTTGCTGAGACATATTTTTTTAAAATTACCGAATTTAAACTTACTCTAAGTTGACTTGAAACAAGAATTACTTGCTTACTGCCTGAAGTATTTCCAAAAAAGTGTTTCTCAATTACGGTATCCTTGTTATCACATCTGTCAACACCTTATCGAGAGCGATAATTGATATGATTTACAGTAACCGTCCAAAAAGTGCCAAGTATGGAAGACAAATTTGGTATAAATTTTATTTTTTTCATGTAAGGGAGGACAACCCTTGAATCACGTGATCTTTTTGTTTATGAATATCATGTATGGCCACCTGTACAAATAAGATACGGGTAATCAAAATGCACACAATTAAAATGTTTTAATTATTTTAAAAATCCATTTGGCTTAAGCATTTGTATTAAGCTTTTCAGTTTTCAATTAGTAAATGTAGTCTTCATGCTTTAATTTCCTACTCTAGCCGGAGCAATGGAAGAAAAAATTTTGAAAATATTTTTGAAGCTGTATATATTATAAAAAAAAAAAAAATAATTCTTGTAAAAATTCATGAAGTCTGTTTTTTTTCTCTTTTCTTTTTTTTTTTTTTCTCTTTTCAGACTGATATGCTTAATTTATATTGTTCATAAAAGCAATTGAAAGTTTATCCAAATAAAAATTGGCATCGTTATTGCATTTTTCGCAATTCGGACCTACTTTTCAGAAAGAAGGCTAATATTGATGAAAAAAAAAAGACAGTTGATTAGCATTCCCCAATGACTTCTGAATTTAATTATATTAGGTTTATTGGTGAGCAAAATCGAAGTTTTAGACATTCTGGAAATTAATTGGTGGGATGAGGGTGTGGGGGGTAACATATGTAAAAAAAACAAAAAAAAAATTTTTTTCCCCCCAATATTTTATAAAAGTAATTATTTCAAAATTGATTTCCGTCTATTATGAATAAGTTTTGAAATTTTCATCAAAATCCGACCATTATTTGTTTTCCAAATTAATGTCTTTCATGGTCAAAAAAATGCATTGTGTAATATTACTTTTTTTTCTTTTTTTATGCAATAAACTGTGCGTCAATTAGGTCTTGCACTGGTGAAAGAAAAAACGATTTTCTACGAAAATTTCGAATGTGTTAAAATTTTTTAAAATAATTAAAAATACTTTGATCTATCCTCTTAATGATAGTATAAACATTTTGCCGATAAAACTTTGTATTTAGTTTGGGACCTTTTTCCTTCATACTATGCTGTTTTTTCAGCAAATTTTTGAAGGTAATTACTGTAGCATATTTTGTTTTCTAAGTTATATATAAAATGATAAATCTGAAACAAGCACCTATATATGAAGAATATAAGAAACATGGTGCATCTATGGCTGGAAGCATATCTGATATAAAAAAAGAAAGTAATCATAATGGTGGCCTTATAATGAAAGTGATAAAACTATAGAGATAAAAGATGACTGAAGTAACTGAGTTTCTAATCTCAGTGATTTACAAAGTTTGATTTGCAGCTTGTTTGGTGAGGAATATTGTATATTAGTCATGGGAGACAGAGTTCATTTGGGGTACAACATGTCATTAGTCAATATATGCAGGCTGATTTTCTCTATGTCTATGTAGTAAAGTAAGATAGACTAGTTAGAGAAATATTTCAAGAATTATCGCATTTTAGTAGTTGAGTTAGTCTCAGCTATTGTTGCTGCTTTCATCACTGGCTGAATGCATTGCTGATGATAAAGGCAACTTGGTGTTGCTGTTGATAGCCTGGACAGTCATATAGTCTCTTATGTTGTGGAGGTCCATCACCAATAACATCTGAGTTAGATCTACGTCAAATCTGTGTTGGCTTTATTGGCTCAGAAATGGCTGCTGTGAAAACTGTGTAGGCCTTTTCCTAGTGGTCAGAAAAGATGTTTTATGGCCCTAGTAGTTTTCTTAGTATGAGCTGGGAATGTCAGTGAGCATTTCTATTTGAGTTAAAGACATGGAGTTCCACTGATAGGGTATGAAAAACAAAATCGGCGTGAAAGTGCATAATGTTCATTTAAATTGTATCCAAGTAAAAGGGATAAAAGTTGTCACTCACAGAAATTTTAGTATTTAGGATTTATTTTTAATATTCTGAATGTTTTCATTTTATTGTGAATCTACTCTTTGTAAAATATTTTATAAATAATTTTATTCTATTTTTTTTAATATATAGTTAAATAATGCTGCAGAATAAATTAATTTTCTAAAACCTATCTATTTTGTTACTGTAGAAGAATTAAAATGATTCTATTTTTATTTCAAGCAAATATAAGAAAGTTTGAAAAATGACTACTGTAAATAATTCATACAATGTGATAAGGACCAAAAACTTTATTCAGAACATTTTTCAATCAGTATTTTTTACAGAAACAATACACTGCATGATCTAAAATTCATATTTGCTGATTATAAGCATAAGAATGTGTATTTTATATAATTTTCTATAATCAACATTTAATATAATTGTCTTGTTAGTCGCACACAAAATAAATTCTTTTAATCTTTTCTTAAATATAAATAAAACTGAGGGAAAGATTAAAAGAAAAATGGTTAGTGATCAACCTTGTCACCTGATAAAATATCAATTTTATATACATTTACAATTGGACTAATGTTTTTATTTTTTGTTAGCATGACATTTCAGCCATTGTGTTCACTGATATTCTTCAGTTGTTTGATAATCTGGATAAGCTTTAGTTGCATAATAATTGATTTTAGTCCCTAGTAAGTTCTGAGAACTACAGACTTACTCTATGAAAAACAGGCAGGCAATAACTGAGCAGTAATAAAACAAAAATTAAGATGAAATATCCCTAGACATGTACAGCAGAACATGAAAAAAATCTACCAACTATATGAGTAAAGGCGTCAGTTTGAAATTCCTTGAATCAAGAAACACCCGAAGACATGACAGCCAAAACATTGTGATAACAAAAATGAGGACATTAGTCTGAATGTAAATGTCTTTTTCCAGAAATTCAGATAGAATTTTATCAATTTTCTACTCTTTAATCTGTTACAGACATTTCCAAGCTTTGAATAAATGGAACATGCAGTTGGGTTTCTTTATTAAATTTTGTTAATCTGAATAGTCATTTTTGGTCTTTATATTAATAAACATACAAGTGCTTATAGATTGCTACTCTTTTGATGCTTTATCTTCATCTGATACTTTGTTTCTCTTATTTGTTTTAATCCATTAGCTGTTATACATTTTCTTGAAGGAGTGTCTACCCTCTTTCTTCATCCCTGACTTGTATTCAAAATTTGGATGTTGGACTTTGATAATTCCATCAGCCTAGATTTTTTTTTATCTTTGATAGTTTATTCAGGTTATAAACTGAAATAGCATTTCAAAACTTACTCAAGTGACTGAACTTTTAATACTGACTCAAGGATAATTTTCAGGGTTGCCATATTTGACTAAAAGGAAGTTTTCTTTTTTTTTTTGTTTTTTTTTTTATAAAAATAAGATTTGAAGCTCTATAAAATGATAGAATTATTTTGAGGAATTTTTGATAAATGTATATTTTAATTGGTTACTTGAAAACTATTCCTTCGCAACATTTTTCTTTGTTTGCAAGTTGGCAGCACATTGCTAATTGTGAGTTGTGTATTTTATCAAATTTTCAAAGTTTGTTTGGGAAAAAAATATCTTGTAGATACTCAATTATCACTCCCCTAGAATACATTCCAAACAAGGCATCAATAATCAAACTTCTGATTGTTTCTCTTAGAACATGGTCATGCAATTTTATTTCTAAAATTTTTTTTGTTTCAAGAAATTATTTAACCGTTATGAAACATGGAATGTAGATAGCAAATAAAAGGAAACAAAAAGCATTTGCTGTTCTACTTTTTGATATACATTTCTTGATTATTTATCTATTATAGACAAAAAATACTATACAAATAAGTAATTTTATTCAAATTTAAGTACTAGTTCTTTTTCTCATATTCTTTCACACTCAATAACTCTTTGCATCTTAGTGGCTTTATTGCCTTGCTGAAGTAAAAATGATTGAAAAAGTATATTGTTACCTTTGAGAAGTCTTTTATATTCTGATAAAGAGCATCGATTGAAACTGTTAATGATAACATTTTTTAAAACTTCTGGTACTGTTTAAATACATACCGTTTTACTTAATAGTATCATAGATTAGGCAGATATGCATAAAAGGATAGAATAAATAGACAAAGAGCAATGCAAATGTTAAAGGATGTATACCTGTTTGATAGATGATGCAAAGTGTTTGATAAATTATTTTGCAAAGAACTGCTTGAACAGCTTGATTTATTTGGGAAAGATATTAGTATAATATCTTACATATTGAGTTTGAATTCCAGTTGAATTCCTTGCCTTCACTTACACACAAATACCCTTAGGAAAGGTATTAATCTGTCTCTTCCCTCCAGTTATGGGTTAAATAAGAGATTGGGTTCTATAGCCTTGGTTGGCAACCAATCTACTGCAGAAACCAATGGCAACCTACTGCGAGATAATCTTCTGCCTAGTCAGTCATGTCTCTTTCAAGACATGATTGTCCAAAGCGTGTATCACGTATGGCACTTAACTGATTAGTATAATCCAGAACCTATACTAAGAGCCAATTCCCTGCATATAGATATAAAATGAATTCAGTAAATGCACAAACCATTGCATTGAGTATTAGAAGTCTTACCAGGATTCATTTTTGGCAGCCACAATTTTAACAACATTAGGTATGCCAGATAACACAGTGTTGATAGCAGACACAGAAAATAAAGTACAGGCACTCATACAGAAGATAGAGAAAGTTAGAAGAAATGACTATCAATCGTAAAAAACAAAAGTTGTATGGTTGTTAGAAGAAACAACCCATGATGGGAACTACAAATCGGGGATGCTGAAATCAAGCAAATAAAAAAGCTTAAATATTTAAGAAGTTTTTTAATCGGACGCAAAATGCAACACCTGCAAAATCTCAAGGTACATTGGAATAGTGAAAGATGCCTTCCAAATGTTATCTAAAAGTATTTAGAAATAGGAACATCTTTGTAGAAACAAAGGAAAGTACTGAATTATGTAATTTAAGCTCTCGTATATGGCAGTGAATGGTGGACATTCTCCTCCATAGATAAAAAAAAAAAAGATTGAAACAAAAAAATGTAATTGTACAGAAGGAAGGTGAGAACACCATGGACTGAACATGTGAGTAACGAAGCTTTTGGAAAATGGAAATGAGAAGCATGCTATATTTAGAATTAGACAGGTAAAATTTCTAGGACACATAATGAGGAAAGAGGGCTTGGAAAATTTATCATTCACAGAACATATTGAAAGTGGTATAGAGGAAAGCAGCAAATAACTTGCCTAACAAGATTATGTAAATAGTTGGCAGAACAGACAGGAAGCAGGAGGGATAGCAAAACAATACTCCTTACTCAGTAATGTCAAGAGGTTGTGTAGAGCCATGATTGTCTACACCCTGAAGGGAAAAAGCACAAAGAAAAATGTTCTAGATAATAAGTGTAGTATATAAAGGGTTAACATGCATTATTCAAACTTTGATTTAAAATGATGGATTTTCTTTGAAGAAAACATTTGTGAGTTATTTTCATTAGATTTTTGCAGTAGTTGACTAGGTCTGAGAATTTGTCCTATTTGGATTAAGGATGTACCTTGCAAATAGATAATTTTGGCAGGAAACTCCTAGAACAGGAAGCAATTGACTGTCGCCATTGAGTGAATGATGGTTGGGAAATGGTTTGAGCAATTACAATAGTGACAAACATCTTTACCCTTCCATAATTGGTTTGCTTTACCTCTTGTCAGATTAAGCAGGACACACCCACCCGTACACATTCACACACTACTACTATAAAAACAGTAGTAGTACTGCTTCCAACAAAACCTTCATGATATATCCATTGTTTTCTCTTCCATTTTCAAATTAATTTATTTTAAACATTGACACTAAAATGTGAAATAGGATTTCACTAAGTGTTACAACATTTTCTGAAGAATATTTTCATTTTGACAATGTATTTCCTGAATTTATAACATTTTTACTGAGAGTTGAGCAGAACAACTGAACATCCAGCTTGGACATTTGTTAAAAACTTGTAGTTGCCTGCACTGTGCAATTTACCATTCATCACAATAGATTGAGGGGCATGTCATTAGGATAACATTATGAACAGAAAGTCAAGAGAATGCTTTGAAAGTTCATACCACACACACACTCTCTGCCTAACCTAGGGTACAGGCTTTGAAGAGATATCAGAGCAGAATTACTTGTTGATTTCCTGTGTTTCTGTAGTGGGATTATTTTAAGGGTACTAATACTACACAGAATCTTCACTTTTTTGGCTTGGAACCAATATTGGCAAACTTTAATTTTAAACAGACTTTTATAAAAAATTAAACTTGTATTCACTGATGAAAAATAAATGTTGATATCTTGCTCAAGTATATTGGCTTTGTGTGTAAAAGATCAATTTTTTGTTGAGAAAAGAATTAGTTTTTGAGAATACTAATCTAAACTTATTTATAAATAGAACTTTGTGTGTGTATCCGTTACCTATAGACTCCGAAACAGCTGAAAAGATTTTCTTGAAAATTTACACAGTTGTACTATGTGTCTGCGAATGTTCTTAGCTAGGTTTTGTGTCGAGGTACTCCCGATAAATATTGATAATCGAATTATAGAAGGAGTGGTCCGATTTTAATCAAATTTGATACACTCATAGACAAAGACATAAATGATATTCAGAAGTTTCAAGGTTGCAGTTCTTACAGTAGTGCAGAAAATTGATTTTATATATATATATATATATATATATATATATATATATATATAAGGAAAGATGTTTGAGTGTGTGCCTGTTTATCTGTCTGTATGTCCTTTATACAAATCCACAATTTTTATCCGATTCTCACCAAACTTCACACAAATATTCTTTAGTCTGAGCTCCAGGACCATGGATTAATTTTAAAGCTTTCATTAAACCTGAGCAACATCGGGCTATACTGCTAGTAGTTTAATAATTTAAATCGTTTAGGGCTTCTGTAATGTTTCAGGAATTTATCTTATATAATGTGGTTGAAGATTTTAAAATTGCTCAACAGTTCTTTTAAATGAATCCTGTGTTGAATATTCAGCAGATATATTTTTAAATATGTAAGTTCATTCTTATTGTACATGATCAGTGGAGAACATTTTATTTTATTTCAATGTCATGATACTGGTTAGAATCAAAATAGTGAATTATAGATTATCTTTAAACAAGGTTACCAGATAAAATGGTTTTCAGGCTCATTTTAAAAATGAGAAAATGCATCTGTTTGATCATTATATAAAAGTTTCTTATGAATAGAACTTATATTTATTTCCCTTAGGGTGGTGTGTTTTTTTTGTTTTTTTTTTTAACTTGAAAATTCTCATAAAAGGATTGACACTCATAATCATTGTTCATTGTTATATGTCTAATACATGTGAATATTAAAAAAAAACTTAATATTGCATTTGATGTTGAAAAAATGAGATTATTTACTATCGGAAATAATATAGTATGTTAGTATTTTAATTGATTAAAAAAATGAGCTTTAGTAATAAGAGGAAAATTTAATAGAAATTCCTATATAAAAGGTTGCATTTAATGAATTTGTACCAAGGTGACACACCTAATACATTATAGGTATCACTTGATTTATTCCAAAATAGTCTTGTATAAGGTACAATCATTTAAGTACATTGGAATAAAACTGTTTCATATGACTCCATATAAAATTAGGTTCAACATTTGCTTTCAATTATTTTTTGGCACAATTAAATTTGTGACTACTCAAGACACTAGTTCTTGATGTTATAGATGATGAATAGCTTGTAAATAGAAAATGCTTATTGCATTCTTGTGTCAATAGTCATTTCATACATCAAAAGTGGTGTGGGTTAGTGTATATGGTCATTTTAAACTGTAAAAGAACTGTTGAAATACATTGTAGTTGTCAAAATGGAATCTGTCATGACTCACCTTTGTGCTTTTATTTACTTCTAACATTTATACCCACCTCTTGGACACCAAGAATCATGTTTATATTGTAATCTGCTTCTACATACATGTATAAGCATATATTTTTTATTTCAGTAGCTGAGTAATGTCATATGCAGCACGTTGTCCCAAAAGGGTACTTACAAGATTTAGTGACTTTTTAATGAATTAAATTAGCTATTTTTATTTGACTATAAAATAAGTATTTCCTCCATTTGATAATCTGATTTTATTTTTACTTGATAAAAATGAACCAAGCTGTACTTAAATCTACATTTAAAGTGTTTATTTTAATTTACTCACTGTTATCATATAGTTTTCAAATTAATTTTAATTCAGTGAATTGTTTAAGAATATGCTTAATATTATCCTGACAAAGACATAGTATATGATCATTGGCTGCAGGTCATTTTTGAGTACATCACATGTTTTTTGTTTTGAAATAGCTTTTTAATTTATGAACTTTAGAATAATTATCGATGTAAGAAAGTATATCGACTTGATGAAAATACAATATAAATTGAACTAAAGCTATTAATTTTGATATTGAACTTGGTTCACATGAAATATTTCTAATGTTTTTCTTTTTTGTTGAACTCTAGAAACCATGCAATTTCCAGTTTTGATCACTTATTCTAGACAAAAATTATCTTTTCAACAATCTTAAAGAGTTACAAAGTATTGTTTTCTGACAATGAAAATTATAGTGGAGTTTTAATGTTTGTTTTTAAGATTAAAAACAAAAGAAAAGATTCACTATATTCGCCAATCATGTCTAAATACTAAGACTGTTTTTGTTATCCACAATTGATAGTGTGGCACGTCTGCAGATAGATTTTTTTTTAATTGGAAAACATGTCAACAAGACATTAGTTCAAGCAGTCGTCTGACATTGAGTAGAGAGAGAAAGAGAAAAGCACATTCACTAAAACTGAAAGGCTTGTCTGGAGACGTCTACCGAGCAGATGTCGGCTTTTTATTTTTCAGGAGCTAAGACTTTAAGTTAATGTTTTTTAATTTACATTATTTCTTTCACAATCACAAGATGAAAACAGAGCTGTTCTTTTACTGCTGCAAAGTACATAGTAAAATGTGGTAAAATCTTTGCACAAAGGTTTCATATTTTCAGTCAGCTCTTTGTTTTGCATAAAGTGTATGAGGAAACAAACAATAGCAAATGATAATTTAAGAATTGTATGTTGTGATATTATACACAGGAGTTTGTGTTGCCCATAAGAGGTGCATGCATCATGTACAGAGATTACATCTTTTTAAAAGGAATCATATTTGTTATTCATCATATCCTCTTAAATCATATGTCCGTTTCCTACTAACGACATACTAATATGTATACTAATATGTATACTAATATGTACTACATACTAATATGTATCTTCATAATCTTATTTTTATATGTACTTTAGTTAATAAAAACTATTGTCTCATTAGATGTGTTTTGTGCTTATCTTTGCAAGACCTCCACTTTACATATTTACTGGTGTCTCATTTGTATTTGTGCTTTTTTTTTTTTTTTTTCCCACTTGTTGGTCTATTGATATAGAAACTAAGTACAAGTCTACTGAATGCCATTTGACCTTCCATAGATGGTGAAACGTGTCATGTGTGCTATGTATAAATTGTTGGAAGGACAGTAGTAATGCTTCCTGCCCACATTTATTTGTTAATGAAATTCCAGCTGTTACTTTAAAAAAACAAGACAATATTTAAAATTTATCTTTTATAATTTCTAGTTGCTTGAGATGATCTTTTAATACTGCAATCAAACTATGATGACTAAACTTTGATGTGTTTTTTTTTTTTTTTCAAATTAATTTTTAAATAGGATGAAATGTTATAATCTGAAAAACTTTGTATTAATTTCATTTAATATTAAATTTTTTAATTGAACTTTCAAGAGATTTTGATATTAAAGATTTTAGTGTTAAACATGTTTTTGTCTGTAAGAGTTATGAAATTGTTGAATTAATATAGAATCTTATTGAAAAAAAATTGTACTACATGTTAAATTGAACCTTTTCATTTGCTTACTACTGTTAACTGAACACATGCCAATCTATTTAGTCTGTGAAGTGATCAAAATGTTTAACGAATAGATAGAACCTCACAATTCAAAAGTGCTAATTGTAGTTTCATCCATCAGCAAAATTATTCATGTTCAAAACTTTTTTTAAACTAAAAGGAATAAAAGATGCACAAAAAGGTATGTTTTTAGTATTTTTAAAATTAAAAAAAAAAAATTAATAGATTTAAATGTCCTCAAAGCAATTAAAGTCAGTCCTCTTATCCTAAGAGGAAGGCTCAAATTTAATTTAAAAAAGGAAAAAAAAATCATTAGCAACTAAAATGATTTCTAATTTTTCTTGGTTTGGTTCATAACTGTATTTCTTAATGGAGATGAGTTGTTATCAAATAGACTTTTAGGGTAGAGTAAACTATTGCTGGTTAAGTAAGCATTGACTTCATAACAGTCTAAATCTATATAATTATTGATTTTTGTGGACTACAAAAACAAGTTTTTTTTTTTTTGTTTTTCTTGTCTAATAAAAATTTAATCATGTAGTTTTTTTTTTTTTATAAAAGAAGGATGGGTTGGTTTTCTTTTATTTGATAGATAAATAAATGGATACAAAACAATTCTATTCTCATGGCATTAGTGCATAATCTCTATATGCTTTTTTTTGTTTTTTTGGTCAATATTTGAAAGTTGACATTTTAAGAATTTTTCATTTTTAAATCTTTGTAAGGCTATGTGCATTTTGTTTCATCGTTACAGATAATTCTAGATAGCTTCCTATAACATTTGGAATATTTCAAAATGGCTTTGTATATCAAAATTTTCAAAATTATGTATGCCTTTTGGTTGAATTTGAGTCATATAGTAAATTTATCCTCATATTTCATGTGTAATCTTTTTACGAGATGAAGTAAAAAATGAGAAACAGTTGTAGGTTTTAATGTTAAGTTAGCATAACTTTGCTTCATTAAAAAAAATCTACAACTGTGCCTTATTGTTTTTATTAAAAATAAATATTTGAATAAGAAGGCCAATGAATTTTATTTTTGTTTTACAAAAGAATTTATTCTGAAGTCATATAAGATAGTAAAACAATTTTCAAAACTGAGCTTATTGGGATATATAGGGAGAAAATAAATATTGTTGCATTGGTCTTACAGTTTGAAAGGTTTGCATAATCAGCATTTGACTCATGACTCACAAGTAGGGAAATCGGCAACTACGCAGGCCAACAAAATGAATTTATCTTGTGTATTTCTGAAAAGCAATTAAAGGGAAGTAACTCTAAACAGATTAGCTACTAGATATCAACTGGCATTTATTTTGAATTGTGTTCTCTTTATAATTATGTACAATTCTGGCATCTTTTTTACTTTGATTTCATTTCTAAAGAAAGTACTTGAGATATTCTCAACAAATGTTAAATGATTCATTTTTTAAATATTTCTTTGTTTACTTTGTTGTTTATTGCACATTCTTAAATTGTCCTTCCACAGCCATAGAAAGAGGTTGAGTTGATTTAAAAAAAAAAAAAAAAATGAAATTAATGTGAAAGTAGTCCTAGATAAGTGAAACAATGTTTTTCAACTGATAATAGATTGTTAAAATACTTAATCATTATATTGTAATGCTATAACACTCACACTTTTTAAAATGTTCTTGTGGCATTGTATTATAAACATATTTTTGTACTTTGTTCCTATCTCCCTCCTCAGTAAGGTTTATTGTGATAATTTTGAATAATTTTTCTATGCGAATTCCTTCTAGAACATTTTTTTTTATATATTGCACTTTTCCTTCTCAGAAGTTTGAAAATAAACAGATTAAACTGAAAAATTAAAATCAATTTAAAAAATGTTAGAACAGAAGCAAATGATGTTTTTATTGTAAAATAAAAAAAAATAATTTTGTGTAGATGTTACAAAATCTTATTAGAACTTTAAACATTTTAAAAGTAGATATTATACAAAAATAAAAGGTAAGAGTAAGAACAAGGACATAAAGTGGTAAATTCGGAGAAGGGGTCCAATTGAGGATAAAAACCCATAAAAAAACTTAAGTACAAATTTAACAGCTGCGTATAAAGTCACATTAGTTTCATTTATACCTCCTTCCCCGACTTAAACTATTATTAACATCGTAATTTTTAGTGTATTTAAGTCCTGGATTTCAAGCGCTGCTAAAAGAAACAAAAAACAGTCCATTTTATCATAAAATAATGGACTGTTAACATAAAATTTTTGTTATTTCCAAAAAAGTTTTAGTACTTGTCTTAAGTGTTACATGTCAATAATGTAAATGCACTGTTATTTTTCACTTCAAGAATAACATTGACATTTGTTTCGGAATGTGAAATTGAAATAGAGAATCTACCTAGGCTAAAAAAAAAAAAGATAACCCACTAAAAGATTTGGAAAATGAAAGAGAGGGTGAATAATTTGAAATCGGAAAATGTTATTGTTATTATTAATAATCATAATCATAATGAGAAGGCAGCGGAGGATGGCGATTTTTCATTGTTTTGGTTAGAATTAAAAAGAAAAAAAACTGTTGGAAGTTTCTCTTGGTCACCGTTTGAATAGACAAAATGAGAGAAAATATAAAAGGATATTTTAAACATAAAAATAAAATATACACAAATTATAACTAATTACTTATTACGAAATGAAAGTTAAAATGTTTGCATTAACTCTCTAGTGAAATGAACATTATTAGTCTTCCAGTGATGAAGAGAGAAAGTGGAGTTGGGATAAGATCAAGGGGAATTTTATTAAGTTGAAAACTTATGTTTGAAACTCCCGGAATGTTGCGCTGAAGCTATGCATGGTGCGTGTTTTTTTTTTTTTTTGTTTTTTTTTCCCCTTTAACTTATTCTCTTGTTTAGTCTATCCTTTTTTAAGGAAAAGAAAAAAAATCTTAAGAGGACATTTTAAGGAAGTGGTTGAAAATTTCCCTGGGAATAACTGAAAATTAGAAGTAGATGATTAAAAAAAAAAAAAACTTGATAAAGAGAAAGACTTTTATAAAATTTATAATATAAATTTTGCTGTTTTGACACTTTTAATTTCTTTCAAAAGTTTAAATGTGGGTTATTTAAAAAATCGACAAACATATACTAACTATAAAAAGATGAAATGAAATCTTGAAAGAGGTGATCATGTCGTTCGTCGTTTATTCGGTAAACTCTTCTAGTAAAACACTTGTCAAAAATGGTGAAATTTGAAATTTTCTTTAATTTCAACTGCTGATATCTCATTTTCGAATCTAAAATTTTGTTTTTGTTTGATAATAAATTATTTTATGTAACCAAATTTTAATCCATTCTCATAAAGAAAATTATTTTTCTTTTTTTACGTGTGGTAATGATAAATTTTTTTTTTATTCCACGTCTTTTTCTTTTTTTTTTTTTTCCTTTTTTGTTGTTGTTGATCACTATTTCAATGAAGAACAGCAATTTTCTGTATTTTCGAAGTTGATTTCACTTGCGCTCCGTGTTGTCTGCTTAATTAATAATATAGTCACTTAGTCCCATGTCAAAGAAGAAAAAAGCTCGTCAGTTTAAGTGGGCGAAACAAAATTTGAAGTTCTTTCAAAAAAAAAATTCCATGTTGAAAACTAGTGGATGAAATAAAATACCAGAAAAATTCAGCATTAAAAAGAAAATGAAATAAAAGATTAAATGTCTCGTCTCTAATAATCAGTTGGTTACATTCTTTGTGTCCGTGAATTAGAAGCAAAAAGCAAAGAAAAACAAAACAAAAACCCAAACAAGAAACAAAACAATTGTGTACTGCGTTCATTTCCTTCAAAACGGGTCAGATAGCGTAGAAATCTGTATTGCTGGACGGGGAATGAACATCGCCAGTTGAATCCCATTTTAAATCACTTGTTTTGTTTCATCGATGGATATTATTAATTAAACCTTTCTCTTTAATGATTTATTTATTTTTTTTAAAGTATTTAGTTTAAAAAATAAATTTTTATTTTTTAAAATATAATTTAAAAAGGCAGTTTTTTATTTTTATTTTGTCAAAACTGCCAGTTCGAATTGCTGTTGCCTCAATTTAAGTATTTTCTTTAATTAACTTAATTGAAATAAAACCAATGAACTGTGCATTTTATTTTTAGTCCTTAAATTTTTTTAGTTTGTCCATAAAAAATTAAAATAGAACTTTAAAGTTTTTAGATTAAAAAAAAAAGTTTTAAAACTTAGTTCTAAATAAAAAAAAATAATTTTTAAAACTTCTCAATGGGTATCGCTACGAACTTACTACTGAAGAAAATTTTAAAATTAATGTCTCCTTTTGAAGTATCTCCACTCATTTTCGATACCTAGCTTAAGTTTTAAACAGAATTTTAAAATTTTCTTGGAGTTTTAAATTTTTTAGCGTTAATGAAAGCTAAATTAAATTTTAAGCAAAATAAAGTTTTTTTTTAAACGTTTATTTTTATTTTAAATTGAAAGCTAAATGATTAAATTTACTATTTTCAAACAAAAAAAATATTCTGGTGTATTTTTAAACAAATTATATATTGATTGGAATCTAACATTTTTAACTTTTCAATTTCCGACCATTTTTGAGTGATTGACACAGTTGTAAACAAGTTAATTCTCGGTTTTTAACCCTGGTTAGACCGATTGTGTTCCAGAGTTTACTTTAAATCTTGCAAAAAAAAATTAAATTTGCTAATTTTCCAAAAATAACTTGTCATAGATGTATATTTTATTTTTGTAAGTTTTTTAAAACTGAGAATTAACTTTTTTTTGTTTACAAATGTCAAGTTGTTCAAGAATGGCTGAAAAATTGAAAAAATTAAAATCTCTGAAAATTTTAGATTCCAATCAGTATAATTTCTGTTTGAAATACACTAGAGTATTTTGCTTCCTGGAAATAGTAAATTGTAATCATTTAGCTTTCAATTAAAAAAAAACAAACTTTTCTTGAAATTTTTATCTTAAAATTCAATTTAAAAGTTATCGAAAATGAGTGGCAGTACCTACTTTGGTGTATTTCTAATAGAAATTTATTGGAGTTTCCACTTTTTCTTAGAGTTTTCAAAGTTCTTTTTTTTTCTTTTCTTTTTTTTTTCCCCATCCATTTCTAGGTACCTCCACAAATTTTCAATACCTCAATTTAAATTGAATTTTTAAAAATAAAAGTTCTTGAAGCTTTAATTGAAAGCCAAGAGATTATATAGTGGGTTGCTTATCTATTCTTTTCTAGTACTAGTAGGATTCTGTTCTAGTGAAGGGTAATTGTATACAGTTGCAGGTTAAGGGAATTTGGTTAGATAGCCCATTATAAGTCATAAAATGATTATAAAATCAAGAAAAGCAAACTGAGTTGAAAATAACACACACACACACACACACATACACACACATATATATATATATATATATATATATACAATTAAAGCAATACTTGAAATAAAGGTCCAATGGAGGTTAGAATGTTCATAGCAAATAATGAGCTGAAAGAGATAAAAGGCTTAGGAATGTCTTTGAAGTAGTTGCTCCTGAGGTCAGTAAGTACTTTTGAGACAGTGAAGAAATGATGCAAGGTGAAGGGAGGCGAATGTAGTAGCTGCTCGACTTAAGTCAAGGGGATATTAATTACATTCTTCTCTTTGGTCTCGGCATCAGTCTGTCTCGGGTGCTTTTTGTCTCGGCTTTTTATACCTGCTTTTTGGATCAAAACAGCTCGTTTTAGGATTTCATGCTTGTATTTGATTCTGAGCTGCCCATTGGCTGGTAAATAAAATTCGCGTAGGCTCACGAAATGGAAATTTGATATTTGATTAATTCTTATTTTTCAACCGGAACATCTGCATGAATACACCTGCGCAGAGACGGCTTTTGTTCATTTGCTTTCTAGTCGTTATAGAGCAAACATCCGGTCTCTTGCTTTTGCTTGGTATCACCACAATTACATTTACTAATTACAGTAGGCAAAATACCCTGGCTCATTTCAAACCAAAACTATATTGATCGGAATCAAATTTTTTAGGTTTAAAGAAAAAGTTTTAAAATTTCAAATTTTCCACCATTTTTCATCGATTGTAAAAACAGAAGCCAATTCTCAGTTTTAAAAAAGTCTTACAAAAATAAAATACACCTCGCTGTGGCATTATTTTTTCAAATTACCGAATTTAAACTTTAAGTTGACTTGAAACAAGAATTACTTGCTTACTGCCTGAAATATTTCCAAAAAAGTGTTTCTCAATTATAGTATCCTTGTTATCACATCTGTCAACATCTTATCAAGAGCGATAATTGATATGATTTACAGTAACCGGCCAAAAAAATGCCAAGTATGGAAGACAAATTTTGTATAAATTATATTTTTTTTTCATGTAAGGGAGGACAACCCTTGAATCACGTGACCTTTTAATTATAAATATCACGCACGGTGCACGGTCACTCGTACAAATAAGATATGGGTAATCAAAATGCAGACAATTAAAATGTTTTAATTATTTTAAAAATCCATTGGCTTAATCATTTGTATTAAGCTTTTCAGTTTTCGATTAGTAAAAGTAGTCTTCATGCTTTAATTTCATACTGTAGCCGGAGCAATGAAAGAAAAAATTTTAAAATATTTTTGAAACTTCATATATTATTATAAAAAAAAAAAAAAATGAAAATAATTCTTGTAAAAATTCATTATTCACTTTCTTTTCAGACTATGATATGCTTAAATTATATTGTCATAAAAGCAATTGAAAGTTTATCCAAATAATAATTGTCATAGTTATTGCATTTTTCGCAATTCGGACCTACTTTTTAGAAAGAAGGCTAATATTAATGAAAAAAAAAAAAAAAAAAAAAAGACAGTTGATTAGCATTCCCCAATGACTCCTGAATTTAATTATATTAGGTTTATTGGTGAGCAAAATCGAATTTTTAGACATTTCTGGAAATTAATTGGTAGGGGAGTAGATGTAGTAAAAAAAAAAATTTTTTTTACTAATATTTTCTAAAAACAATGAAATCAAAATTGATTTCAGTCAATTATGAATAAGTCCTAAAATTTTCATCAAAATCCAAGTATTATTTGATTTTTGCAAGAATTTCCAAATTAATATTTTTCACGGTCAAAAACGTGCATTGTGTAATATGCTTTTTTGACCTAATAAACTGTGTCAATTTAGGTCTTGCACTGATGTAAGAAAAAATATTTTCTACCAAAATTTTGAACATGTTAGAAATAATTAAACTTTTAAAAAGAATTAAAAACACTTTGATCTATTCTCTTAATGATAATATAAACATTTTGCTGATAAAACTTTGTTTTTGTTTAGTTTGGGCCCTTTTACCTTTTTCAGCATTTTTTTTGGTACCTAACTTTTGACAGCTTAACAAGTAAGCAAAAGTTAATTGTTGGTTTTAAAAATCTTGCAAAAATAATATATACATCTGTGACACGTTATGTTTTGGAAATTAGCAAATTGAGTTAAATTAGTCTGATTTGCACAAATATTTGTTTATAGTATGAGATTTAGTATTTCTTAATCATATAGCTCTGATCTTTTCTGCAAAAAAAATATTTTAAACACTTTTGACTTGAAGCTTTTGTATTAAGTTTTAAATTTTCGATTAATAAATTTAGTTTTCACTTAATAACCTAACGACAACAAGGCATTGAAAAATTTAAAAATATTTTTGAAATTTTAGAAATTTATTATAATTAAAGAATAAAATCAATTATAAAAAATTATTCATCAAAAATCTTCAGACTCTTTATATAAAATGTGTGTGTATTAAAAACTTATCTATTTAAATGTCAGTCCCCCCACCCAGTGCAGATTTTTGAGAAAAGGCTGTTTTTGAAAAAAAAATAAATAAAAATGACTTCCTTTCCCCAAGGAGTCGAGCATTTAACTAATAAAACAGTTTAAATACAAAATTTAATTTCTTGAAATTACATGGAGGTGGGGGCTAACAAATCTGGAAAAAAGAAATTAAGATTTTCAAAGTAATTTCAAATATAATTTCATTAATTTGTGAATAAGTTCTGAAAGTTTCATAAAATTCCAACAATTGTTTAATTTTTGGAAAAAATTCCAGATTCTAGTGTTTTTCATTAGAAAAAAAAAAATCTGAGTTTCATAATATTCATAGTAAAAAATTGGTCATCTGTTGACAAGAAAAAAGATTTTTACTAAAATTTTGAATGTTAGGATTAAAAAATAATTTGATCTTTCTCTTAATAACATTTTGATGGTAAAACTTCGTTTTTATTAAGTTTGGTGCTTTTTTCTTCTATTTTATCTATTTTTTTTTTTTTTTATATAAGCATTTTTAAAACTTTGGCATATTTTGTTTTGACACTCATCAAGATGCTGTTGATAATGAAAAATGTAAACAAAAAATTTAAAATTCAATATTTGCCCTAGAGTTTTTGAAGTCTATTAGTAAATTTAAGACTTGATTTTTCTAAAAAGTAATGCTTCCCTTTTGTTTAAAATAGAATAGAAATAACACTTTATTTCCACACCTGAGGTCAAAGGAGGAAGTAGAAACATTGTAATTCTACTCTTGTCTGAAAAAGGGTGCAAAAATGTAACATAGAAGCTAGGTATACAGAAGATTAATAGTGCAGTAAACAAGAATTTGCTTAAGTTTCTTTCAGCACTCATTTAATACATTTTAATTCTATACACTTTCATTAAACTTGGTATAATGAATAAATTTGAAGGCACCTATTTGTTTAGCCTCTATCAAAACAAAAATATAACAAATGTAATCTGTGTTAGATTAATTAATGTGAAAGGAAGAACATTTATTCTAATGAATTTTTGAAAAATTACTTTAAAGTATTTGATGCAAATGAAACAGTTTTGTAATTCTGAAAAAATTCTTGGTTGTACAGGAAACAAATTATGCAGGGAAAAAATATGACAATTATTTGTTTTTAAAGTAACTTATTCCAGTTACTGAAATAAGTATAGGTTATTCTTATATACAAGAATCTGTAAATAAATGTCAGAAAAGACCTCAGAAAAATACCCACCTGGAAAAACTCTTTTCAACACACACAAACTGATTGAACAGGAGATATGAAATGAATTTAATTCATAATACTCTTCTGATATTTGATAGTAGTCATAGTGAGATATCCAAATTGTCCTTTTTGTACACCCATACCAAAATGTAAGTTACTAAACAGAAAAATTAATTCTTTTAAAAAAGGTTCACATGAGCACACATCTAAAAGTCTTGATGGTCAGACCCTGAACTACCACCAGTCATGTTGAACAGATGTCTTCTCGAGGAAGCCCTTTCCTTGAGAGGATATTGGGCCTCAGACTCACATCCAACCTAGAATCCTATATGTGATTCATTGATAAAGATGCAGGTAAAAATCATTAGCTCTCTGTACTACTCCAGTAAGTATCTGACTCCTCATGATATCCACTGGAGTGCAGACTAAAAAGTAATGCTCAAAATACATAGATCACACATCAGATCAAAATTAGACTATGGATGCATCATTTACACATAAATCCTATGTGAAAAAACTACAAACCATGCAAAATCAGGACTGAGAAAAAAAAAGGACTGAGATTAAGTCTTGGAGTCTTCTAGACCTCACCCATGCAAAATATTTATATAGAAGCCAATAAACTACCTATATATCTGATAGGAAAAATTATTCTTCTAATCTGCACTAAAACTACAATCCAACCCAAATAATTTAGCATACCAAAAAACATGAACCTCACTATATCCAGTTCTATAGAAATAAACCAACAGTCATCCCTTCACTTGGACTTTAAATTAACAAAGCACAAATAAACAAAGTTTGTGATAATGTAACACCAATCTTCAAACCTCATATAGACTTATCATTGACACAAAGAAAAACAGAATCAATCAACAAAACTGTGTGGAGAATTAAGAGACAAATATTGTTATAAACTATTCTAAACATACGGCTTAAACATTCTAGGTAGAATAGGCACAGCAGCTACCAACAGACAAAATCATAAATAAATCAGGCTACCAAATAATGCATTCATTGATACAGCTGAAAATTAAAATGGCACTTAGTGATAGAAAATTCAAAAATGTAGGAAATTTATATCCTCAGACTACCTATCTAGTTTAACATTAATTAAAGAAAAGAACAAATCATCCTGATATTTAAGGAATCCTAGAAACTTGTCATCAGTTGATAAGCGCAAAACAATAATAATACTGTCTTACATTCCTAGCCATATAGGCATCAAGGGGAATCATGAAGCTTGACACACAGGCAAAAGAGGCAATGAAAATATCCAACATCAAACTCCTATACAGATTATAAAAACAAAATTACACATCAAAAGAAAATGGCAAGCAATTTGTGACATGTTCTTAAATAATAAACTATATGAAACTAGACTGACAATAAGAAAGAATATAGAGCCATTGGCTGACTGTATAAGAAGAATTAGACACGTTCATCTAACCCTCCCCCACCACATGCTCAATACAGAAACTACACCTCAGTGTACCACTGCAACCAATTTCTCACTATCAAGCATATCTTGATAGAATGCAAGAAGCACAAAAAATATGTAGTAACTATTACCAAGCACAAAATCTTAACATGCTTTTCAAAACTGTAGCTACTACCCAAGTAACAAGATATGAAGAAAATAAAATACTTCTGACTTCTATAGAAAATAGAGCTGTACTTTGAACCTTGCAACTTAAGTTTTGAAATACTCCTGAACTATATCCAACTTTAAAAAAATCCTCACAGCCACTTGAAATGTTTTGAAATATTCCTGAATAAAAAATCTAGTTTCAGCATTAAATGACCCACAGGGGTTGATAGGCTGGTAAAATAAATAAAAAATCAATCATGCTGTCCTCTATCTTTTTATAAGAGCCAGATCGAATCAAAAATGGTGTTCTCTTGCCAAATTTGGGCAGGAGTTGCCCAGACCTCACTTTTCAAACTTGATAGTGTTCAAAGTGTCTTTGATTCCTTGTTGGAGAAAAAATATAAGTCTCTCATTGTTCTATCGCTACTACCATGGAAAGTGCTCAGATGAACTGCATCACCTGTTTTCCACCAGTTCTTACTTTTACGACAGGTTCTGCTATGCCACTTGCATAGTAGCAAACCACCCACTCTCCCCCCACATTCCATTGGCGAGAAGTAAGTTGCACTCAAACAGCTTCTCATGAACCGTTGCCCTATGGAACACTCCCAAGATGTTTCTCCGATTACTACAATCTTGACCAGTTTAAGTTTAGTCCACTGTTATCTTTCCTTCTTACCTCTTAATGTAACCCACTACCTTGAGTGGCCCTTGGGCCTTGTACAGAGTGAATTTTGTAATAAAAAGAAAAAAAACAACTTGAGAATGACATTAAACTCTACATTTTGTTGATTCTTCAAACATCTCTTTCTTTAATAAAAGAAACTCTGGTGATGAACAACTATGGAATGAATTTGAAAATCATAATAAAATAATTTGATAAAAATAAATATTAAGTGTTGTTTTTCTATTCAATCTGAAAGAATGCAAGCAAGAATTCTAAAAAAAATTTTTTTTCCCCAGAAAAGTCTACAAAGTAAAATTGGTTGAACCCTTCTGCCAATTAAAAAGTATGCATGAAATGTCGATTGGGGGTGGGTGGGTGGGTGGGTGTATGTGTATGAAACAATATTTCGTCAAAGTTTTTAATAAATACATCTATTCAGTAAAAAATTAAATACTAAAAACTTTGTTTCAGTCAAATAATTCTGTTTGACAAATATTCTAAAATGGGTGTAATGACTTTTATGTATTTAAATAAGGTTTTTTAAAATATATATTTTTTAAGCCCTTTTTAAAAACCTTGCCACAATCCATCACTGAATCTACATGAAATGAAAATAAGAAATTCAGAAATCTCTCAAAAAAAAAAATATATCATTTGTCTTTTTGGTTCAAAGTAAATTAGTAAAATGAAGGAATAACTGACTGGATTATTTTTTGTTTAAAATATAGTGAAAATAACATTCACACATAACAGCAATGACCTTCTAATGTTAATACTTGAAAATTGTATTAAACTTTACATTTTTAAATTCTTAAAACATCTTAATTTAATAGAAAATATCCTATATTGGAGAAATTTCATAATTCCAATGAAAAATTATAAGTTCATTTTTAAAAATAAATATTCAATGTAGATTTTTTGTGTGTTACAAGTGAAAGAATTTTTAAATTATGCAAATACCAACTCTCAATGAAAATTTTTATCAAGTATTATTGTTTGGTAACGTTCATGTTGAACTTTCTGTATGCTCATGATTAAATTTCTTTTTTTTACAGTAACATCTTCAGGGATTTTTGTTTTTATGTAAGTAAAACAAAAAAAAAAAATTATCAAACACCTTCAATTTTCAAGTGTTAGCAATATTTGAAAGTTGGGGTGGAATTGACAAAAGAACAAGGACTTCACTTTAGATCAACCTCAAATATGCACAAGTGCAACTAGACAAGAGTTTGCCTGGAAGAAAATCCAGAAACTGATAATCAGTTAGCATTTCAAGAAAGCATGCAAGACACACCTGTGACAAAGACACAAACAAGAAGTACTTCTGAAACTTCATATACCATTAAGGATTGCTAAAAATGAGAGGCAAAAGAAGTAAAGAGTGTCAAGCTGCTGCTGAGAAATGAAGAATCATTAACTCTGTCATCAAGCATGGCTGTCCTGTGAAGATGTACAACAAGCAGTGGTTTGAAAGCACTGAAAGATCAACTTTGATACCTGAAGATTCTCTTAAGTATCAAGATCACCAATGGAAGTAAATCTCAGCTGGAAGACGACAGGAAAATTAGTTGACTCATTGCACTTAGTGATTCTGAGTATTTAAAAAACTCTAGCAGTTGTGATTAAGAACTTTGTTTTTCTAAATTCTTGAAAAAGATTTGTAAAATAGTGAGATTTCTGTAGATTAAATTAATTTTGTAGAACTGGAGATCTTTTTGTAATGAGTAAAAAAAAAAAAAAAAAAAGAAAGTATAGCCGGTGCAAAGATTGATATAATTAAACTTTAAAAACTGATTTCTTTACATCCTAAAAGTAAAAATTACTACATGGTAATTTTAAGTTAACTTTTTATTAAACCCCATTTGTGAACTGCATTTAATTATTTAAAGAAAATGTCTTCTATTCTCATAATTTTAAGGTGCATTAATTGTTAAATACTATCATAAGTAGAACAATATGAAGAATTTTTTTTTTTAAATAATTTTGATGTATAAACCAAAGGATCAACTTTCCTTGGAAGGTATCACATAATAGTGTAACAGTGAGAGTAGTCATATCCACTCTACCAGGTCTCAACTTGGTTTTATGAAGCTGTTGTCTGCATCCAACCACATCAAAATCTCAGCAACAATTTGGCCAACACTCTGTAGGGTTTTTAAGTCATTCACTCAATTTTCATACTGCTTTGTGAGCTTTTTCAATTCTTCTCTTAAGTTTCAATTTTTTCATTCTCTGTCAATTTATTTCTATAATCAACTAAAACTTTTTCTTGGACTATTAAGACATTCTTGCAAAGTCACTTTGATGATGTATAGGCAAACATTTTTTGGATAAGTCAATTATTTTTTGTAAATATACATATCAGTTGAAATGTGCTGAACTCAATTCTAACAATATTAAGATGTTCGACATGAAATTATTTTAAGTTTGGCATTAAATTTAAAAAAAACAAAAACAACTATAGCTTTTTAAAAATATTTTTTTAATATTTCACTTTTTTTATTCTATTAACATTTATTCTTTCAACAAATTTTTACAATTTACACTTTTATTGATTCAAAGTTGTTCATCACAGCTGAAACTGAGAAAAAACGTAACTTGTTAGTAAACAGTATGCTGTTTATTTCAGAAATTTCTAAATGGAGATTAAATTAGGAAAATAATCTGCAATAACTCATGATGGTTATAGTTGAAAATAACATTGCCTTCCCACTTCCAAGATTTTACAGTTAATTTCACTGAAGCATTTAAAATCTTTTAAGTAGTAGATAAGAAAACAAGCTTAACTGGGTTCTCTTTGAACTAAATTGGGAACACAAGAAACCACTGTATAGAGATCTGCATGAATCAAGTTCAACAATATGAAGTTAATCTGCTTTAAGATTGTGTTATTGTAATGAAAAACTGACAATAATGGATCTTATATAATGAAAACATGGCTCAATAGCTGAATTAAATTTGCTTTTTAAATATCAAATAATTATTGCATGATCAATAATAGATTATGACATATGACGGAGTAGATTTTTATACAACTTTCTTCAAAATTGCTAACCATCTCATATGTCAATCAATTTAAAATTCATGCACCTATGTTCGGTGAATAGAAAAGGTATTTTATTTTATGATAATTCAAGAATTAAATAACTAAAGTTGAATCAGTTTAAGATAGACTTGATTAAAATACCTATTGTCTCTTCTCTCATATGGATTAGCAGTTTGTTCAAATACTTCAAGGCAAGAACTTTTCCAATCATTAAATAAACCTTCAATGAATGTGTTGCTACACTCTTAAGAGGGTGTTTTTAATTGAATAAGTAATATATAGTTTTTTTTTGTTTTTGTTTTTTTTTCTTTTTTAATTTTCTTTTGTTTTGAAATTGTATTTTTATATTTAAAAAGAATTCTTTGAAATGTGTTTATAAACAGTTTAAAATATCAACTCATTTGGTATTGTCATGGAGTTATTAAAACTTCACACTAAAAGCAACAAAAACAATGAGATCTATTTAACTTTTTGGAATAATATCTCTTCTCATAATTATAAAAGGTATAACTTGGTACATTTTTGGCCATCTGACTAATATTCCTGATACATAATGTGACTTGATAATTTACATTTAGATGGGCTTAAACAAAGTTTTGTTAATTCATACACTCATTAAATATAAATGCTAGTGTTTTTTTTTAAATAGCTGGATTCAGGTTCTTAATGGGTTTGAAAATTGGAAATGATTTTACTTGAAAAAAAGAAAATACCAATCAAAGGTGGATAATAAACAACAATTATTTATAAATTTCATTATAATTTATCCTTTTGCAAGTGCTTAATTTATAATTTTGTTGTATACCAAATTTTTATGTGTATACAAATATGGTTTCTTGTTGTACAGCCTTATTCACTATTAAAATGCTTTCTCAAAATTTGACAAAAAAAACATTAAATCTTTTGCTATTTGTTTTTGTTTTTTTTTTTTTTAATTGTATTTATATGAAATACAAATTGACAAATTTTATATGCATTTCTCTTTTCTATATGAGAAATCTGTAACCTTAAGTGTTTTTGAGTTTGATTGTTTTTACTTTTCATCTTTTCCAGATTCCTCATGAGTTTGTAAGAAAGCAACCTACAGAGCTTCACTGGTGCTTAGCAGCAGAAAGCCCCTTTACCATGGCAGCCATGAACAAGGAACTTCATAATTTCCTTGTTGAGGCAGAACTTGAACATTATTATAGTGCGCTAAAGAATGAACTGAAAATTTCTGTCTTGGCTCATCTTAAATATGTCAAAGATGAGGACCTCATGAATGTGGGTATGACTAAACCTGAAATACGTAGGCTGAAGAAATATTACAGAAAAGAAATGCCCCAAGGAGCAATTGGCAAAATCAAGAAGGTGAGTGCTCATCAAAAGATAGCTCTACAATGTTCAGCTGGCTTTGACTGATCAGCCATTCTTGTCTTATCTGTATTGTTTTTAGTTTAAGATTATTGTATGCATTTTTGTCCAACTCTTGGCATTTTTATTGGTACATTTCTCTTAATGTTTAATATTTGGTAACTAGGTTAACTATCATGTTTATAAGCAATAGTTCTGAATTCAAAACATGATAGATGGCAATCCCAAACTGACATGATAGTGAAAAAAAAAATATCAGTATGCACAATTAGTATGCTAGTAGGATCAACAATGCTATTGGTATTCGTGTTGGGAGCATTAGAGCAAATTGTGTGAACAAATATGACTAGCCTGTTTTTTATACACACACACACACACACACACACACACACACACAACTATAATTGCAAATAGATAATAACAAATAAGTTTATATTCTGACCGACCACTTACAATGAACATCCTCAACTCTCAATAATTCAATACTTAGACAAAACTGAAAATTTATTGTTCAGATTCATACTTCAAATATTTTTGGTTAAATATTTTTATATGAAGTTGGTGCAGGAACTATGCAGTTATTTGTAATAAAATTCAGTTTAGCTGTAATTGTTGCAAAATGTTTGAGAAACTTTGAGACAAAAGCATTGATTCTTGTTTTTGTCTATAGACAATTTTCAAAATCAGTGGCTAATGAATTTATGCTTCATTGCTGTTCTAGCTTTTAATAAGGGGGAAAAGTTCATAATTTTTTAAGGTATTTATTTCATCTTGCATGGCCTTTTACCAATCACTTGAATCAATGCATATAATGAATTTCTACCTTGGGTACATTATTTTACAATATTGTTAATGTTCTTTTCAACAAAATAATCTTAATTAACCAAGTAGGAATCATAAGGAATTTATCAATAAGAAATACTTTTTTTTATTAGGATTGTTTTCACTGCAATCATAGCTGGTACCTTGATCAATAATCTTTTTTTCTTCCTCACAAGAATCAGTCTGAATCCACTTGAGTTTTATCATTAATTGGCACAGTTAATTAATTGGGTTCATTGATAACATTCACAGTTTTGATGTTATTGGCTGACATCACACACCTTACTTTTATAATTCATTTTATTTCAGGAAAATATAGAAGGTATAATGGACTATCTTTGTTCATAACCCACAAAAATAACTTGTTTCTGGAATGAAAATGCTTTTTATTCTGTACCAGATACTGTACCAATAATATGCATGTCACTAATATTTGGCTTAGTGCTGTTGGACAGTTTAAGTACTGTTTTTTGTTTTTCCTATTTGAGAGATTCTAACACTTGTTTCAAGAATACACAATCCTGACAGAATATCCTATACCATTTCTGGTACTTTATCATTTTTTTTCTATGCAACTTTCTTAATCAAGGTTCTAATGTTTATGCCTTCCACATCTTTAAATATTTTTACAATGACCTCAAATTTTTGTGTCATAATTTTAAATTCTTTAAAATTTATTGTTGTAAAACTACACACACTTTTCTCTATATTAATATTTATCTTGGTATCAGCTTTAAGTTTTATACAAATTAAATACAAGCACTCTTGTTGGTAACTTCTTGTGCAAAAACAATATCTTTAAATAATAGTATAGAAAATTAAGTTTTGTATGATCTCTGTATCACTCTATTTGAATTTACCCCCAAAACTTGGGCACTGTCTTTCAAAATATTTGATCTGTCAAGTTGATAAAGTGATTTTTTAGATTTAAATTGTAAAATTTAATGTCCATCTTAACTTTTTACCCTGTAATCAACTAACATACCATTTATATTAGTTCTAACTGAAAATAGAAAGGAATGATCTACTTTAGTAGAGTGGTTAACATTTCTTTTACAAATTGATTCTCATTGCTTTGGTAATTTATAAGTTTATTTTATTGTTTACCACATATATAACACATTTTATTGTTTCTTAATTTTTAGTTTTCCTATTTTGTTTCCATTCTTGTTAAACTTTTTTTTAAAACTCGTTTAGCCCACCTTGAATTTAATATTTCCTATTCTTTTGGAGTGATAATCATGGTAAATTGTTTGAATTCTGATAGTCATTTTAAGACTGTGGCTATTAATAGGCTGCTACTGACTTTTCTACTGTTTTTTAAAGAAGTGATAACATTTTCTATCATTGTCATCAATAGAAAGTGTTACTTTCTAAAAGTTAATTCAGTATATAATGAAATAATTTCAGTTTTCTTTTGAATATTGTTCTATCAATATTTACAATACTTTTCTATCATTATATTTAGCATTGTGGATAACTTGAGAAAAACTTTATTGTTCACATTGAAAATTAAAAAGAAAAAATTTGCAGGATTATTTCAATGTCTAGATAACTTATTTCATCAGTGAAAAGTTATGTAATTTCTAAAATATCATCTATTTCAGTCATTTAACTTCTATAACTTGCTTTCATCATGAGAGGAATAAGTGAATTCTTGGCACCGAACCCGTTAGACTATATGACAGAAAATTTGTCAAGAACAATGATCTGAAAGTGAGAATATCTTTGTTTTGATCCTGAAGATTGGCAAATCAGTGTTGGTTTACAAAATTGGGTGACATATAATGAATTGTACAGTATTCAAATTTAAACTTTCTCATTAGTAACCCAAAATAATCAGGCTTATTTTAAAAGTAGCCTAAGTAGTGAAATAAAAAATTTAGTAGCATTGAATCACTTTGTCTTCTGCTACCTTTGGTATCAAGTACTGAAATTATTTCATTGCTATTTTTATTTCATCTTTTTTTAAATAATTCTGTGTAAATACACTCCTGAATTATAAGAGCAAATATTGTAAAATCAGAAATAAGAAAGTGGCTTCTGATGAGAATTGAACTCAATTTCTATAATTTTGGACTCCATGGATCTGGCTTTAACAAATTTTTTCACAGAAAGTTGATTATGCAGAGTGGATGTCTAGTTATTCTTCTTTCCAGTTCTATTTATCATTTTTCTTTTTCTATCTTGTAATTAACTTTTGAAATTATTTCAATGTATGTTTTATTATGACTATTTTTACTTTGTCATGTTGCTTATTTATAATTTTTTAAGCTATTCTATTTGATTTTAACCGTAATGATAAAAAACAGCAGTGGAGTAGAATTATGAAAAAATGGTGAAAATGCTCCATTTAAGAAAAAAAAAATAATTGTTATAGAATAGTACTCTCTGCTGTCTGTTTTTCTTGATTGAAATAACATTGGTTATTTCTAACATTTCAAGAAAACATCTAGTGCTCTACCACTGAACTAAGCATGCGAGTTCTAATCTTTTGTAGTTATAATTATGCTCTCTTATAGCTGCAATTGCTAAACATGGTCAATAACTTTTGTTTATTTCTGAATGATCTTAATTTTTATTCCTCTAGCCTAAATTCCAAATAACAAGCCAAGCATATTAAACTCCAGTTATTAAAATTCTGCAATATTAAGTGTTTAAGGAGAGTGGCCTAGTAGATAAGCATTGTTAATCCTTCACCTGTTTGTTGTTATACTTGGTGTGAATTCAAAGGAGATTCTTCATTTGTTAATTCAGCATTATACTTAGCAAACAATTTCAAGGTCAATTCTTCCATATTCATGTCCTTATTAGAAAAGCATTCAGTTTATATTTGCAATATACAGAAAATACATTCACTTTGAAGTTTAGAAGATTACTGAAGATGGACATCTAATTTTTAAAAAAAAATGCATACACTGAATTGTTATTGGAAAAAACAAAGAAAAAACCGATCTATGAAGAAAATCAGCTGTGAATGTTTCATTTAATCGTTGTTTTATATCCTGTCAGATTTAATTATGCAACTCGGTATTTTTGCAATAAAATTTGTATAGAACTGAATTTAATAGCATACACCTGCATAATTATGTTAATTTAAATGTGAATGTTCTCTTTGACATTCTGTAATCTTCATCAGTTGTTCTATTGATTTTGACTTTTTCAAATACTTTCAACAATTTCTTTAACCAGATCTTCTGACTTGAATTTTATTTTCCCTTCTCCAGCTCTTTTTAATATAAATCATAAGTTTTTCAGTAGATTAATACCAGGAGATCGGAAGTTCATCCCATTAACTTGGTGTCTTTGAAACCTTTCTTTGCAAGGTTGACAATAATCGACTTTGTAGAATGTGTAAGAACTTTGTCTTGCATGAATATAATCTTTAGTATCATGATTGTAAGCTAAGCTTATCTAATCAAAAGAAAAAATCTTAGAATTTACAAGAGTTCTATGTATCTGGATACCATCGACTCTGAAGAGACCTATAATTTTGTTGTTCACTTCTTCGTTATCTTCTAACTTGTGTTGATTGACTATTTCCTCTTACTCAGACATCTGGCCTATCCAATGTAACATTACATCTATCACTAAATTGTTGAGAAATTAGTTTATACTTCTTTGCCTAACTTATACATTTTTGTGATGTTTACTTAAAGATGTTTGGTTGTTTTCATATCTTTTACCAATGTACTTAATATTTTTCATTTTTTCTCTATTTGCATCTGTGATGCCTGTTTCTTGAATTATTTTCTTGTTAGATAATCTACTTTTATTTTCTATTACACTTATAATTTTTCATAATTTTTGTGACATTTTAGATCCGGTTTGATCTTGCTTCAATTTTCAATTTCTTTTTTGGTTATTGTGTGTTAGGATATGATAGATATTGGCTTGAAATTAGTTCCAATTTCAATCAAATCAGTTTCATCCACTTGTGCACTTGAGAAATATATTAATCCCTCTGTTCTCTCCAGTTATGGGTTGAATAGTAGGACAGATTGTGTTCTATAGCCTTGGTTGGCAACCAGTCTACTGCAGGAAGTAATGGCAACCTACTGCAGGAAAATTTTCTGCCTAATGTATATCATGTATGGCAATTTCAAAGTTTTCAGTTTCCAATGATGTCTTTACATCAACCAACTTTACTACTGAGTCTCATGTAATTTGGCTTGATGTCATGTATGTGTATGGATCACTTTTTTATTAGCTAATTTGAATGTCTCTTGAATTTTTTCAATTTCCCTAGAAAACTTGGAAATTATATTTCAAAGTAGTGTTCCTGCAGTTCACCATTAGTAAATACATGACCGAGGGGTAAGCTCTTGAGGTCGGCATCATGATGGGATGTGTGATTTCACCACTACTTTTCATTATGTCCATGGAACTTATATTACAGGGTGCAGCTGACGTGGCAAGAGGAGTGATGACTAAGGAACAATTGTTAGCATATCAATAGGAAGGTGTGATTATGGAATTGCAATTATATCCTGTGATAGTGGATATTGTAGCAATATATTGAAACTTGTCTTAGAAATATTTTGATATTAAAAAATCAATTTACCTTTCCTCTTAGCATTTTAATCTGAGTGGTTCTGAAGCTGCGCTCTGTCGAATAGCACTTATCTAAGATAAACATGTAAGCAAGAACACTAAATATTTTAGAGAAGCTAGTTTGGGATATTCATTCATCAATTCTAAATTTGGTCAATGTAACTTTTTCTTTTACAATAGAATTTGTCTAGTTTCCCTTTACAAATATTTCAACCAACTTTTTTTCACAGTGGAGAAAATGAAAATTAACATCTTAGTGTAAATATTTGAATTTTGCTATATTTTAAAAATATTTTAATGAATTAGATTTTTTGTTTTTCTATTTGAGGCTTTTTATTAGTCTTGCTCTTCATTTGTGTAATTAATTTTGTGAATTTCATCTTTTTTGGAAATGGATAGTGAGAGATGTTTTAACATTTTTTGCAGCAAACAAATTAACCAAATGTGTCTATTAAGCTTTGTTTAGCAAAATGCCTAAGTGGATGTTAATGTTTGGAATGCAATTTTTTAATTCTGTGTTTTTTTTTTTCTTTTGTTTTTTGCTAAAACTGGAATGTTATTTTTAGTATCAGGCATACTTTTTCTGTTTAATGAACTGTTTGTGAATGACAATTCTCATTTTAATATTGGTGAAAGAAAACACAAAAAAAAAAAAATTTGAAATTTGGTAGTATTTAGTACATATTCAAATTGCTCTGACCAAAGTAGAACCCTTTAATATCTTTATAAGCATTTAAAAGGTTTTCTGCTGTGTAGTGATATAAAGAAAAATTCTGACTTACTTATCTAAATTAGTCTTTACTGACAGTGTTCATTTGTGTTGATAGTGAAAGAAATTAGAGATTTATTTGGAAGGCTGTAATATCAAGATACCAGAGTCTTCAAAACAGAAATTGGTCTGGTTAAGTGTTTTCATTCCTGTAAGTAAAGGTTATCATTGAGGGCCTTCCTACTGCCTCAGAAGTTTGACCCAAATTTTTCATCCAAACTCTCCACATATTTGTTTATTGAAAATGCCTGCTTGAACCACATGTTGTGTGAACCCTGTGTCTAGCTTATGTTAAGCAATAAAAATATCTCAGTCAGGTTATGTGTAGGTGGGACTGTTGTTGAACACTGACAGAAGTATGAGAATTTTTTTAAGCTTTTCACATGGTTTCTGCTTTCTAAGATTTTTTTTAAATTCATTTTATAAACAATTTTTAAAAATAATTAGGCAATGTTTTAACTTATCAGTTGCTACAACTGTCAAGTGTGACAAAAGGAATATAATGAGAATTGTCCTTTTAATTTACTCAATTTTACATTAAAAAATAAATATATGAAGGAATTATTCAGTTTGTTTTCAGAGTAGATATTTCAATAAATTGGAGATAGCATCAAACTATTTTGTTTATGCTTCTACCATGTTTCAACTGACTTGTCACAAACACTGATTGGTTTAGTTCAAGCATCTATGATCAGTAATAGGAGTGATTGTGGATTGAAATGCACGCAACTTCATACATTAGGAATCTTATTTTTTTTTATTTATTTTATTTTTTTAGTGAATTCTTGGTTAAAGAAAACTTCCATTTTATTAAGTCATTCTTTTGATTTATATCATTATTATTATGCTCTGTTATTTCAATTTATTTTTTCAGTTTCTTTAAAAAAGGAAAGAGGAGTTTACTTTTACTTTTTTTCTTTTTATTGATATGGTTTTCATGTTCAAATTATGAGCAATAATTCCCTTAATTTCTAACTAAGGATATATCTGAACAGATAAAAATTCTTCTTGAATACAATTTATTATCTGCTCTTAAAAATTTATGTAGTTTTAAGTTTAAATTGTATCTTGATGTTTACAAAAGATTATTTCAAGGCTTTTTGTTATGAAACAGCAAAAGTCAATCCAGGCAAGGTATCTATTTTAGTTTTATCCTAGAAGAATGCATTGTATACATTATGCAAATATCACATTCTCTGATCAACTCAACTGCTGTTCATTCCATGGCTTCATGTCAACCCACAATATATATATATATATATATATATATATATATATATATAATTAGAGGGTGGACATATATATTTCATTATTGCAAGTAGTTTTATTTTTGTCTTTTTTTATCCTATCAGAAATTAATATAATTGAATAATACCCATCATGTATATTTTGGCATTGTCATTCTGTTGAATTAATAAGGATAGGAAGACAAAAGATAAATATTGGAAAAAAAACAGTATCAGAAATAAATATTTATTTTAATTACATTGTATATACTCATATTCAACATGTAATTACCAATATTTCAGGTAATTTTCAGCTAAAATCTTTAGTTGAAAACTTGATAAAATTTGTAGCTAATTCATTATTAGGAAAATAGTTAATTTTTATATTCATTTTATAAAAATGTGTTTATTTCTGGTGTAGCAATCTAAACATATCAAATTAGCAATGACATTGAACTTGGTAAATGCCTGGCCTTTGTGTGTTTTATTTTTACAAATCATTTCAACTTTGACTTTCACTATGCTAGGAGTAGGAAAAATGCTAAGTGACCACATATATACTGTATTTGGTCACTTGAAAAATATTCGAGTACTAAATGACAAATAGTTGTATTGCAAAAAATGTCACAGCAGAAAGATTTGAACTCATTATTCTAACATTTAATTGTAATTACAATGAAAACTTCTTTTTTTTTCAAAAGATTTAACAAACTTTGTGCATCATTCTTTCAGAATCTGAGGTTTTGCAAACAACCTCTTTACTACTCTGAATATTTTAAGTTTCCTTGAACTAATATATCTGGTCATATTATAAATGTCTAAAATTTGGTTGATTTACCTTTTTGCTATTTGTTTGTATTCATACAGCTATAAACATTTTGAGAGAAATGTCTATAGATCACATAAGATGTATAATATTCTTTGTCTTTAGAAAAAGCAAAAATGCAGCAGAAGTCATTCAAAATGTTATTTATGGAATAGATTCTTTTAAATGAAATACTCAAGATAATTTGAAAGGTTTAGAAATGATACTGTTTCAGTTCAAAATTTAGCTCAAAAGCTAAATTCAAGTTATTCCCTTTATTTGACAAAAGCTAGCTGTAAAGCCAGAGTAGACATCTCTACTCTTGTGAGCACAACTTGGTATTTCAAAATAATTGACTGATGATGAAAACTATATTTTATAAGAATATAAAGTGAGGCAAACAATTATAATGAATGGACTAAATTATAATAAAAATATAAACTTATTAAAGATTTTCTTAAGGTTGTGATTTTCTTTGAATTGCTATTATTAATCAATGTTTTGATTACAGTAAACATCTGTTGTCAGTTAGAGCATTTAAGCACTACTTTGAAAGAAGAGAAGTTGGAACATCACATCTTTGTGATGATCAATTATGACAATGCATGGCTTCATAGAGAAAATCCATGTGCAGAGAGATTGAAAATCTTATCTATGAAAAGAGTATATACCTTCCTTAGTTTTCAGATATTACTCCATCTAATAATACATATTCCAGAGTTTACAAAATCATTGATAGACAAATTGTTAAAAAAACATTAGAAAACAATCTCTACATGGTTTTTCAAGCAAAAATACTTATTGAAGGATGATAATAATGATAGTACTGATGAATAATTTCTAATTAAACATTCATTTTATGGAATTACCTGTTGCTCTTAAAAAGAAATCTCCATAAATTTTCTATAGTATTCAAAATCAGGATTGACCAAGTTATAAAAGTATTACTGTATTGTCTCTTATTAATTATTCTTGAGTTGCTGGAGGTAATTGCCTTGTTGAAATATTGAAGCAACCTTCCTTCAATACATTCACACACACACACACACACAAATTTTATTTCACTTTTAACTGAATGTGTAAATTGTTTTATGTACATAGAGTAATAAAACTGTATTATATTTCAAACGTGCTGAGCATATTGTGTCCATGTTTAAAGTTGATATTGAGTGTCAGCTTTTTCACTTTTTCCAATAATGCTTGCATTATTTTGTGTGTGTCTCTCTCTCTCCCCCAACATGTAGATGATGCTATTTCTATTATCAATGAATATTACAGATCTCTATGTGTACTTAAATGAGACCTAATGGGGCTATGTTCAGAGAGATGTAACATGTGTTGTCTTATAAACATGTAGTAGTATATCCAATTTGATTTATGAATTTGGATTGATCAAGAACCCAGTTTTTTAAGACATGCAAACTCATAAATAATATTGGATCTCTAGTTTTGATCTTGCAAGTGAATTGTTATTTTTTATGATGAGGTTCAGTTTTAAATTTTGTATAATACTTGATTGAATTAATTGAAAGTAACAGATTTGTTTGTTTATCTCTGCATTTTCAACCCATTCTGAAGGATTGTGTGAGGATCTGCCATGGATTAATTTTGCAAAAAGCTAATTGAAAATTTTTTTTAATTTTTATTTTATTTTTTTTAAAATCATCTCACCCCAAGCAAGGCATTCCACTGCCACTATTGTGCATGGGGCTACATAGGGGAAAGTAAAGAGAAGGAGTGGTTAGACATAGGGAATGTCAGGAGGAAGGTGACAGATGAGTAAGGATACCGAGGATGAGGGTTGGGCAGATGGGAAGAGTGTTTGATAGAATGGGAGCAGGTTAGTGTGTTAGGTGTCTATTGACCTTACATTTAAACTCGTGGAGATTGTATCCGTCGGGGAAACAATTGTGTGGAAGAGAATTCCACAGTCAGGAAGTGCGAGGAAAGAAACTGTTGGAGTAGAAGTTGCAGTTGCATTTTATCGGTTTCACTGTAAAAGGGTGGGATCTAGTTGCTAATCTATTTTCTCGTGCAAATTCGTATTTAGGGGGCACCAGTGATCTAAGTTCACCAGAGCAGAAGCCGTGAAAGTATTTATAGAAGAGACACAGGGAAGCCACGTTGCGCCGGTGGGAGAGAGACTGCAGGCAGTCTGCCAAGTCGGTATCTATCACATTACAGACCCTCCTCTGAACCTTATCAAGAAGCCCGAGGAGAATAGCAGGGGCACCCGACCAGATATGGCAGCAGTATTCAATGCATGGGCGAATGGTAGATTTATATATGTGCAGGATAGATTTAGACGGAAAAAACTTCCGGGCCCTACACAGAGAACCGACTTTCATAGCAGCGGATTTAGCAATGGATTCGATATAGTCATTCCATTTGAGGTCTGCTGAAAGTGTGAGACCAAGGAGGCGTAGTGTTTTACTCTCTGGGAGGCAAGCCTGGTCCATGCTAATGGGAGGTAGGTGAGATTGTCGATGATGGTTAATTGAGAGTAGGTTCATTTTAGAAGCATTAAAATTTACTAGCCATTTCTTACCCCAGTCCAATATGGATTGGAGGTATTTTTCAATCTCGGCTGCGAGGTTAGCTTTGACGCCTACACCAGATTTTTGTAGGAGGCGAGAGTAAACTGTGGTGTCATCGGCGTACAAACCTATTTGGGCTCTTATGGAATCAGGGAGATCATTAATGTATATCAGGAAGAGTGTAGGACCTAAGATGGAGCCTTGGGGGACACCTGCATTTGTATGGTAGTTCTGGGAGGCATGTCCGTTTAATACCACCTTCATTGTGCTGTTAGAGAGGAATGACTGGATTAGTTGAAACAAATGTCCAGTTATACCATAGCTCCGCAGTTTACATAGAAGGCCAGCATGCCAAACTCTGTCGAACGCCTTAGATATATCCAATGCAACGGTTCGGGCTTCGCCATTCCTGTCGAGTGCCTGGTATATGTACTCTGTGATGTTCGTTAGCATATCAGCAGTAGACCTGGTGAAGCAGAAACCATATTGCTTGTCCGAGAGGAGCCTGTGTGCTGTGAGATGCTGAACCACCTCGGTGTTGATAATGGCTTCGAACACTTTGCCAAAGATCGGAAGAAGGCTGATAGGGCGGTAATTTGCAGGGTCAGAGGGTTCTCCAGTGTTTTTAAATATAGGAATGACAGAGGAAGATTTCCAACAGGCAGGAAAGCAGGAAGCAGATAGGCAGAGGTTGTAGAGCTTAGAAAAGACAGGAGAGTTCAGGGGGCACATTTCTTTAAGACTATGGTTGGGATTCCGTCACCACCGCTCGCTTTGTGAGGGTCAAGTTTTAAGATTATCTTAGAGACAAGTGAAGGTGTAATGTGGACATCATTCAGTTGTGCCTTGGTTCTAGGTGAGAAGTCGGGTGTAAAAACTCCAGATGAGTCCAGACTCAAATTGTTAGAGAATCTGCAGGCAAAGCATTCAGCCTTATCTGCTGGGGAGGTGAGGACCTCAAATGTGTTGATTAGCGGGGGTATTGTGGACTTGCTCTTGTTAAGTACTCTTTTACAGAGTCGCCAGTAGTCTTTAGCGTCGAATTTAGAGCATGCTATGCGTTGCTTCATTCTGGCAGCAAACAACATCTTAGCTTCGTTAAGTATCCTTTTAAACTTATTACGAGCTGAAGTGAAAAGGCGCCTGTTTTGGTCCGACGCGTAGTTATGATAGTCGGAAGAAATGATTCCGGTGGGCAATGGCAGCCGAGCAAGCGGGTGAGAACCATGGAGACGAATGAGATTTAAGCTGGAATTTCCTAGCAGGGATGAAGGCATCGATGCCAGCCTTAACCCAGGAGGAGACCTCTGCTGCACATTCTTCGATGGGAAGACTAAAAACGTTGTTTCAAGGGATGTCACAGAGGAAGTCTCGGAACGAATCCCAGTTTGCTCTTTGATAGCAGTAGGATATTCTACTTGTCTGGGTATCATGGGTCGGGCGGGAGCGGAGTGAAATATTGACGGACACTACAGTGTGGTCAGTTTTCTAGTGGGCAGAGTTGTCTGGTAGTGCAAGAGTCTGGGATGGAAGTGAAGCAGAGGTCTAGAAGTGAGTCCCTTCTAGGGTTGTCGGAGAAACGCGTAGGGAAGTCCACTACTTGCGTAAGGGTGATTGAAAAGTTCATGATGTGGACACCAGCAGGGTTGTTGACAGTGTTCTTCAGCCACTTGGTGTGGTGGGCGTTAAAATCATCAAACACGAATACATGGGCAGAGGGATGGGAAGAAATGGCTTTGTCGATGTTGTCAGAAATGATGTCAAGTAACGAACAGTCAGGGGAGGAAGGAGAGCAGTAGAGAAAGAAGAGATAGCTAATCGAGCTGAGAAGTGAGAGGCGGAAGCACACGAAAGAATGATCTGGGGATTCAAAAGATGACACCCTAGCTAAGGGAAGGTGTTCGCTGACATAGACACCAAGCCCATGCATATGAACATTGGAGTCCTTCCTGAAGAGGGGAAGGTAGCCAGCAACGTAGAACTCAGATGAGGGGATAGAAGGGTTAAGATTAGTTTCACATAGGGCTAATATATCAGGTGAGTTATTATGGAGGAATGAATCTACGCTGAGGAAGTTGGTGCTTATTAGCCATCCTAATAAAAAAAGGATTTACCTTTTTAATCTGGTACAAAAACAGCTGGAAAATTAAAAACTTTTTAAAATAAGAATTATAAGAATAAATATTAAGTCACCTCTCTCTCTCTTTCACTCTTTTTAACTTACCTCTCTCTCTCTTTTTTTGACTTACCTCTCTCTCTCTTTTTGACTTGCCTCTCTCTTTTTTTCTCTTTTTTTTGACTTAGCTATCTCTTTTTTTTGACTTAGCTATCTCTCTCTTTTTTTTGACATAGCTATCTCTCTCTTTTTTTGACATAGCTATCTCTCTCTTTTTTTGACTTAGCTATCTCTCTCTTTTTTTTGACTTAGCTATCTCTCTCTTTTTTTTGACTTAGCTATCTCTCTCTTTTTTTTGACTTAGCTATCTCTCTCTTTTTTTTGACTTAGCTATCTCTCTCTTTTTTTTGACTTAGCTATCTCTCTCTTTTTTTTGACTTAGCTATCTCTCTCTCTTTTTTGACTTAGCTAATCTCTCTCTTTTTTGACTTAGCTAAGTCAAAAAAAAAGAGATAGCTCAAAAAAAGAGATAGCTAAGTCAAAAAAAGAGATAGCTAAGTCAAAAAAAGAGATAGCTAAGTCAAAAAAAAGAGATAGCTAAGTCAAAAAAAAAGAGATAGCTAAGTCAAAAAAAAGAGATAGCTAAGTCAAAAAAAGATAGCTAAGTCAAAAAAAAAAAAAAAGATAGCTAAGTCAAAAAAAGAGATAGCTAAGTCAAAAAAAGAGATAGCTAAGTCAAAAAAAAGAGATAGCTAAGTCAAAAAAAGAGATAGCTAAGTCAAAAAAAAGAGATAGCTAAGTCAAAAAAAAGAGATAGCTAAGTCAAAAAAAGAGCTAGCTAAGTCAAAAAAAGAGCTAGCTAAGTCAAAAAAAAGAGCTAGCTAAGTCAAAAAAAAGAGCTAGCTAAGTCAAAAAAAGAGCTAGCTAAGTCAAAAAAAAGAGCTAGCTAAGTCAAAAAAAAGAGCTAGCTAAGTCAAAAAAAGAGCTAGCTAGCTAAGTCAAAAAAAGAGCTAGCTAAGTCAAAAAAAGAGCTAGCTAGCTAAGTCAAAAAAAAGAGCTAGCTAGCTAAGTCAAAAAAAAGAGCTAGCTAGCTAAGTCAAAAAAAGAGCTAGCTAGCTAAGTCAAAAAAAGAGCTAGCTAGCTAAGTCAAAAAAAGAGCTAGCTAGCTAAGTCAAAAAAAGAGCTAGCTAGCTAAGTCAAAAAAAGAGCTAGCTAGCTAAGTCAAAAAAAAGAGCTAGCTAGCTAAGTCAAAAAAAGAGCTAGCTAGCTAAGTCAAAAAAAGAGCTAGCTAGCTAAGTCAAAAAAAAAGAGCTAGCTAGCTAAGTCAAAAAAAGAGCTAGCTAGCTAAGTCAAAAAAAGAGCTAGCTAGCTAAGTCAAAAAAAAGAGCTAGCTAGCTAAGTCAAAAAAAGAGCTAGCTAGCTATCTCTCTCTTATCCCTCTCACCTCTCTCTAGCTTACCGTTTCCTTCTCTCTCCCCCTCGTTTCTCCTGTGTTTTTTCTGTTTTTTCTCCTCTTGTAATCAGTGTGGTTACCATGTTTTGTTAAAACATGGGTAATGAAAAATCAGGAAAATATTTGACGACAACACCAATAAATGACACCATGAAAACAAAAACTTTAAATTCTCTAGGCCCTCTATATCAAAAGCATCCAACACAGAATAATATTTATGAGTATTGTATCAATGTTTTAAAATGCAATTGAGTTGACAGTTTTAACTCCATTTTGCAATTTACCATTTCTGTTTACAAAACATGATTAAATTTAAAATAATTATAACAGAGCATGTTTTTCTTTTAAAAAAGAAAAAAAAAATCGCCATCACAATTGCAACAATTGCATCAAGGTTGTTTTTGCAATTCACTCCTGAGGATGATGTACTTGGGTTAACAAGAGCTATGCCGCCTTCCTTGATAATGTCTGTATTATTCAATGACACACACACACACAGTTTCTCAATATCATTATAAAGTGAATCAAAAAAGTGTAAGAAAAACCTACCTGCACCATTTTTATCTCTCTACTCTGGATACAGTATTCCCTTGTACTATCATCTTTTCTCCACATATGTATCAAGTTATGCCCCAAATGTTCAATTATAGTTTGTTTTTTATTTGTTTTTGTTTTTTTGACAAATAATTTTTACTTTTATACATTTATTCAATTATTTTGTTAAGTGGTGTTCTTAAATATCCTTACTTTCTTTCTCTTGTACGTTAGTATTATTTGATTTTTGTATTTGCATGTATTTATATATTTTATGTACTTCATAACCTTGAGGATGATTTTTAGTAATTCCAATTTAGTTATCCAATAGGTTCTGACTGAGATATTTATATTTTTAGCGATGCCACTCTGTTACTTTCTGGTGTATTGTTAGCTCTTAACTATGACGACTACCTAGTTAATGTCACAAATGTTCTCTTCAATTGATTAATAGTCACTGGAAGTTTGTTAGAAAATTCTGTACTTCTATACTTATATCTAGCCTTTGAGATTTCACTCACCCAATCAACTCAGTTGATTAAAAAATTAATTGGGTGATTAAAGTTTACTGCTTTACTTGCCTGCAGTTGATTAAAAGTTTTGCAATGAAGCATGTCCCTTGAAATATAGAAAAAAGGAAATCTGATTCCTTTTACAACCCAAAAGTATGCCATTGAAGATTAACAAGTTACTTAGAATGAAAAAAGGACATTATTAAACTCTCTTGTTTTTATCGTCCCTGTCAGTGTAAACATTCGTTTAATTAATGCTTCTAGAGTGGCGCCAAAATGTCTGTCATCCAGATTAAAGATGATCACAGATTTTTAGAAATTCATTTGGAAAAATATTATTCTTGACTCAACATCTATATTTCCTTCCTGCTTACAAAAAGTAAAAACGAACATTTGAAAGAAAGAAAAAATATACACACACTTCTTTCAACCATGTACCAAAAACAAATTATACAAGTAATATTAAAGAAAATTGAGAAAATTAGATTTTTTTTTTTATCATCTTAGATTGAAGTTGTAGTCAAACAGAAGAAAGAAACTACGAATTTAGGTACCTCCACTCAATTGCCAAAAAAAAAAAAAAAAAGCATATCTTGATGTTAAAAGGGCTCAAACTTAATAAAAACAAAGTTCTATCATCAAAATGTTAACATGTTTGAAATTTTAATTAAAATTTCATTTTTTGTTTTCCGTCAAGTGATTCACGCTATGTTTATGTAAGGTGACTATTAAGAAAATGGAGTCAGTTGAGTAAAATAATTTTGGGGTGAGTAAATTTTCCCTTGCTCTCGACCGCCAGCCAAGTGATTTCATTTTCAAATCTCAAAGGCTGTTTATATCTATGCAATAGTTTTATTAATATTTTGTAAATGCTTTGTTTTTTTTTGTTTTTTTTGTTTTTTTTGTTTTTTTTTTCTTCATGTAAAGAACTTTATATTCACCAGAGCTTATTTCATATTCTCAAATTTTGTATGAAAATGTTTGTATTCATTTTAGACAAATCTATGCTGTTGTAAGAATATAAAACTTTTTACAAGTGTTTAAATGTTCTCTCTATTGCAATATTAACTTAATAATTCAGATTACATGTCAGTTGGATGAATTGAAATTCTTCTGTGTGCCATGTCCTTCTAGAATGTAGGTGATCATGGCCTTCCACATCTCCCTATCTCTGGTGGTTTTTAGCACCTTTTCTCCTGTTATACCACCCAATCCCCACTCTGCCATCCACCTGCTCAGGCCCGTCAAGTATGTTACATGCTGCTTTCCTCTGTCTCTCTTTCCCTCTACCTGGCATGTGAGTATCAGATTCTCTAAACCCTCCTTGCTCATAACATATCCCAGAAACTTTAGCTGTCTTTTCCTGATGCTCAGTAGTAATTTCCTTTTTGTTTCCATCCTTTCCAAAACCTTATTGTTTACATGCTTGATCCATGATATCTGCAGCATCCTTCTCTAGAATCACATTTTAGTTGCTTCAAGTTTTTCTTTTATCTTTGTTGAGATTGCTCAGCATTCACTGCCATATTGAAGAACTAATATCACATAGCAATCTAGTACTTTCTTTTTTGTTTCTAGTGAAATTTTCCTGTCTCTTAATATCTACTCAGCTTCTGGAATGTGTCCTTCATCATGCCAGTTTGCCTTCAGATCTGTGTTGCACTTTCTGTTCCCACATATTTAAATTTTTGTACCTGCTTGATTTTGTTATCCCCCACCTGTATTTGGCATTTTGGACTGCTCTTTTTGCTGATGACCATGCATTCAGTTTTCTTGTAGTCCTTTCTTTTCATTCTCTTCAGCTACCTTCTGTAGGAGCTCTTGTAGTTTCCTTTTTGTGTCTGCTATCAGCACTGTATCATCTGTATCAGATTGTGACCTCTGATAATGATTCCTGGCATGACTTCTAGGGTCCTCAGAATAGTCTTGCGGTACAAGTTGAATAGATCCAGTGAAAAGACGCATCCTTGTCTTACAGCCCTTTCTATGAATATCTGCTGAATTCATTTCTTGTCCATATGCAGGTAGTTTGCTGCCAGTAGAGATTCTTGATTAAATATGTCAAGATTGCTGAAGATTTCTATCAATCCTTTGTGGTATACTTTGTTGAATGTCTTTGCATAATCTATAAAACATAGATACACATCCTTTTTCATTTCTGATAGCATCCTAATCGTAAATATTGCGTTCCTTGTTCCAGTGTCTTTGACAAACCCGCACTGTTCTTGTCCTGTCTCTGGCCTGATTCTGCTTTGTGCTCTATTCATCAGGATTCAGGTGATGAGTTTTGTGGTTCATCAAACTGATTATTTGGTGGAATTTGCACTTGTTTGCAAAACAGACCTGCTTAGGTTGTCCAGTATTACACCACTGTTATAAATTTCATTTATTTCTATAATTTTCTCTAAGCTGAATTCATCTAGGGCTGTCAGCATCTCTATTACATTGCTGTCTGGTCCAGCTGCTTTGTTTCTATTCAGTTTGGCCATTGCAGCTTCAACTTCAGACTTTAATATTTCTAGTGTGTCCTCATCTTTGTGTATTGTTGGTTGCTCTCTTGTTATAGAAAAAATCTTTTATATATTCTTCCTATCACTGGAGTATTTCCTTTTCCTCCAATATGATCATTCTGCCCTTGGATTTTATACATCCTGTTGAGGAGCATGTTTTTGTTCCATCAGTTCCTTTATTTTTTTTTTAGGCATGTCTGCTTTATTAGTCCTGCTCAGTCTCTCTACTTCTGCACATTTGTTGAGCCATTCCTCTTTAGCCTGTCTGCATTTGCTTATTTCCTTGTGTAGTTTCCTGTACTCCGTTTCATGTCTGGGCATAGTTTCCTGTCTCTTTTGCATCATGCACGAATCTCTTCAGTAATCCACTTGTTTTTTCTTCTGCATCTGATTTCCTTTGGGACAATGTTGTTTGCTGGTGTCACTAGTGTTTTCTTTAGTGTGTCCCATTTTGAGTTTCCTTTTTCAATTTGTTCTTCATATTTGTTGTACACATTGTGTGTATTTTTTATTTATTTTATTTTTATTTATTTATTTTTTTGCAAGTTCAGGTCATTCATGAGTGTGTTGGACTGCAGTCTGGGTGCTGCACTAGGCTTCTTCAGTCTCTGGAGTTTCACCCTTTAGTTGCAGATGAATGGTGGGTGGTCACATTCACAGTTGGCACTTGGATAGGTTTTGCATTGAACCACTGAATTTCTGAATTTCCTGTTTATGGTTATGTAATCAATTTGGTTTTTTGTGGGCTTCTCCATGTCTATAGACGTTGAAGGTGTTCCTGAAACCAGGTGATGCCTGATCATTTGCTGTGCACCATTGGACTCATTTTTCTCCCTGGTCATTAAAGATTTCTAATCCAGCATTGACAGTCATCTCTTTTTTTTTTTCCTCTCTTTACCTACCTTGGCATTCAAGTCTTCCATTAGGATTCTAATTTCTTGGGTTTTATGCTGAGCCTTGATATTGTCCAGTATGGAGTAGAAAGATTTTATTTCTTTCTCAGTGCTTTGCTTTGTTGGTACATAGACTACTATAATAAATATATTGAAGGGTCTCCCTCTCAGTTTGATCAAGAGGACTCTCTCAGAAAGCTAGCAGTATCTTAGAATGCATTTCTTTGTCCAGTATTAAGCCAACTCTCTTTTCATTATTTTTGCCTCCTGTGTATCCTGTGGTTGTTGCTGCTGAAGTCTCCACTGTTCGGCCAACTAGTTTTCATATTCTCAGAATAATGATGTTCAATCTGCTCATCTCCTGCTTGACATTCTTCAGTTGACCACAGTTGTTGAAGGTTCTAAATTTAAAAGCATTGTTTCTTTTTAATTTGTTAAAAATACAATTTTAGTCAAAATTCCTAGTTAAGCACATGCCCAATAGCTTTCCTTCAGATGCACTTTGATATTTTTTCATTTTACATTAAATTAATTTGATGCAGATGAATTTTTCACATTTTTGTAAATCTTTTCCATATGAGTATAATAAAGGAATTTGTTAATTCAAAAAATGTTCACAATAAGGTTACTGTAAAGAATTTCTGGAAGTTTTTTTTTTTTTATATGTTCACTAAATTTAAGTAAATGATTGATCAACCATAAAACAGTTACTGGATACTTAATTTTTTAAATGAGGTAGACTTTGATTATAAAGTAGACTTACCAGTTCTCTAAAGGCAAACTGATCAGATGTTTATAGAAAGCTGAAAGGAAGGAGTACTTTATAAGACTTCTTCTTTTAGGTGCAATGTTCCTTTCAAGATGTGGATAATCATGGCTCTCCACAACATCCAATTTTTCTACCTCTTAGAAATGTTTCTCTTTATTATCTTACCCATTTCCTGCTATGCCATTTATTCACACAAGCTCATTATACAGGTTAATTGCTGTTTACCCTTTGTCTCCCTTGCCTATGAGTGTCAAATTCTCTAGCTCTTCTGTCCTCCAGAATCCTAGAAATTTTAACTTTCTGATTTTAAGGGTCCTTAGAACTTCCTCATTGCTTACACATGCTGTCCATGGTATTCTTGGCATCCTTCTGTAGAACCACATGTTTCATCAAGTCTCTTCATTTGCAAAAAATTGTTAGCATTTGTTACCATATAGGAAGATTGACATCACATAGCAACTCATCACTCATTTCTTGATTTCTAAAGTCAGTCAGTTAAGTGTCATATGTGATACATGCTTGGGTGATCATGTCTCGAAAGAGACATGACTGACTGGGCAGAAGATTATCCCACAGTAGGTTACCATTGCTTTCTGCGGTAGACTGGTTGCCGACCAAGGCTATAGAACCCAATCTGTCCTGCTATTTAACCCATAACTGGAAGGAAGAGACGGATTAATACCTTTCCCAAGGGTATTTGCGCGTAAGTGAATACAATGGATTCAGCTGGAATTCGAACTCGGCTTCTCGTTCCGAGCCGATATCCACTGTACCACAAGTACCATACTTAAAAACATTGTGATAGTACATGGTATCACTGTCGTACAGGAGTATCTTCAATCAATTCATCAGGATAAATTGTTCTCATTTTGTTAAAAGTAAAATAAATTATTCTCATTTCAGTTAAAAGTAAAATAAAATTCATCCTTGATAATGTCTAAAAGTATAACTGAAAGCGCTTGGAGAAATAAAACATTCAGACAATTTTTATATATATGAAAAATTATATAAAAATGCTTAAGGATGGCTTGTCAATCAAGTAGTGACATTTTGGAGCCAAACATAATGTCATCTGTATTGTTGAAGAGGTTATGAGAATAATGCATGTTCACTTAAGTTTATATTTAGTTTTCAATAGTTTTATTCTTCAATGTTGTGTTATTCTAACTTTATTTTACAGGGGCTAATAATATCCAATTTCTTTTGTATACATTACCAGACATGCCTAATTTTATTGTCTTTTTATCGATTATGGCTGTTCGATGTTCTTTGACTGGGTGTCTGATTTTACGTTTATATTCCTTGCTATAAGGATAATGAAAGATATATATATATATATATATATATATAATATACAAAATGTTCTTCTTTTGGCTTTAGTGGAGGTGTCTCTGAAGTGTTGAACTACTTTTGTCCTGTGAGCATATAGATTGCAGATTTATTTTAATCATTTCACTTCCAAGCAAGGCAATAGAACCATTAAGGACTTTAATCTCTAAATACTTGGAAGCATCAGACCAAATGATCCTCTGAATCATTTGACATGCTTCGGTTCTATATCACTTTCTATTGTTCTTTACACTTGAACCACTACCAATGGAAGCCAGTCTTATGCTTGTTGTTGTTACTCTGTGGGTGTAAGATTCTTTCTATCCAAGTTTATCATGAACAGAATGAGAGCAATAATCAGATAATGAAAATATTCATGTTAGTTGGGGATGTTGGGATATTTAACTGATATCACATACAATTCCAAATAAGTAACTTTCAGAAACAATTTACATCTGAAATACATTTATTTTCTTGGTTTTGGAGTTAAACTGCAGTTATGTGATAGAATTTCAGATTATCATTATTTAGCCATGTTAATTTCTAATGTGGTTTTAACTCCTTTCCTTTACACAATTATAAAGATAACTTGAAAATAATTAAGTGTCTTTTAAACATAGATAAATTTTAAACTTTTATAAAGGTATGAATCATAATTAAACATGATAGTTTCTTTCTTATATTATCTAAAAAAAGGAAAAAATATCTCAAGAGATTAATAATAGTTTTTTTGGTAATGAAACTATTACTTACTGTAAAATAATTGTCTAATTAAAACTTGAATATATAAATTCTTTTACATATAAATGATATCAATTCATAGCTCACTCCTCCAATAATTGTCATTGGTTAGACATTTTCTGACAATTGCTTTTTACTTTTTGTGCAGTTTTGTTCCTCTTGTAACTGCAGTTGTTTTCTTGATTAATTGATTGTGCCTGCATGAATGGGATGTTACTAAATTCTGCTCTTGTTTTGTTCACATATTTTCAACCACTCCTCTTGGAAAAATTGTAGGTTTGGATACTGTAACAACTACCTATTTAATTAGCTACTTCAAAAAATAAAAATTGAATGAATTATGATGCATAGAGAAAGCAAAGTTAGTAATGAATGATGTTTATACTATAAGCACTATATAAATGGCATTTTGAAATAATTTCAAATTGGTTTGTATTTTATGCTCATTAAGTTTTTCTACTTGTAATCAGAGATTGAGTTGTAGACACATGGGCATTCAGGTTTAGCCACTGGATCTTAGATACAAAAATTGTTATAGAAAAACATTTTATATAAATTTTACTAGTTTATAATCAGTACTAAGAGCTGTATTTTTTATTTTTATTTATTTTTTTAAAAAATCATTTCACCCCAAGCAAGACATTCCACTGCCACTATTGCACAGGGGTTACATAGGGGAAAGTGATGAGAAGAGTGGTTAGTTGTAGGAAATGTCAGAAGGAGGGTGATAGACAGATGAGGGTACTGAGGATGAAGGTTGGGTAGATGGGAAGAGTTTTTGAGAGAATGGATGCGAGTTAGTGTGATAAGAGGTGTCTATTGACCTTACATTTAAATTCCTGGAGATTGGAGCTGTTGGGGAAGCAAGTATATGGAAGGGAATTCCACAGGCGGGAAGTGTGATAAAAGAAGCTGTTAGAGTAGAAATTGCGGTTACATCTTATCTGTTTCACTGTAAGAGTGGGATCTAGTTGCTAATCTAGTATCTCATGCAAATTTATACCTAGGGGTCACCAGTGATCTAAGTTCATCGGAACAGAAGCCATGAAAGTATTTATAGAAGAGGCACAGGGAAGCCAAATCACGCTGGTAAGAGAGTGACTGCAGCCGGGCTGCCAAGTCTGTATCAATCATATTACAGATTCTCCGTTGTATTTTGTCAAGAACCCCGAGGAGAATAGCAGGGGCACCCGACCAGATGTGGCAGCAGTATTCAATACATGGGCAGATGGTAGATATATATATATGTGCAGGATGGATTTAGACGGGAAAACTTCCAGGCCCTGCACAGAGAACCGACTTCCATAGCAGCGAATTTAACAATGGATTTGATATTGTCATTCCACTCTGCTGAGAGTATAAGGCCAAGGAGGTGTGGTGTTTTACTCTCAGGGAGGCAAGCCTGTTCCATGCTAATGGGAGGTAGGAGTGATTGTCTATGGTGGTTAATTGATAGCAGCTTCGTTTTGGAAGCATTAAAATTTATGAGCCATTTCTTACCCCTGTCCACTACAGATGGAAGGTCCTTCTCAAGCTCGGCAGCAAGGTTTGCTTTGATTTTTGATCAAGGCGAGAGTAAACTGTGGTGTCATTGGCATACATGCCTACTTCGGATCTTATAGCATCAGGGAGATCATTAATGTAGATCAGAAAGAGCGTAGAACCTAGGATAGAGCCTTGAGGGACACCTGCGTTTGTATGGTAGTTTTGGGAGGCATGTCTGTTTAATACTCCCTCAATGTGCGATTAGAGAGGAATGATTGGATTATGTCAAACAAATGTCCAGTTATACCATAGCTCTGCAGTTTGCATGTGATATGCCCTTTAGGATGACAACAATTATTGCTCTCCACAACTTCCTGTCCTTTGTAGCTCTTAGTACATTGTCTTTTTGCTCTCTCTCCTAATTCCTATTTTGCCAACAAGTTACAAAAGCTTGTTAAGTTATTCACTGCCTTCCTTTGTCCTCTTTGTCTTCAATATGTCCTCTGAATTTAATTCTCTAAACCCACTTTTTCCATTATGTGCCCAATAAATTTCATCTGGTTCTTTCTGTTTCTGAATACAAGTGTCTTTTTGGTTTCCATTTTCCCTAAAACTTTGTGTTCACCTGTTCATTTCATGGGGTTCTCAGCACCCCTCTGTAGAATCCCATTTTTGTTGTCTCATTTGTCATGATAATGTCTAGTATTCAATGCCATATAAGAGAACCAATATTAAATAACAGTTCAGTACACTTTTGTTTCTAACAAAATTTTCCTGTTTACTTTGCTTAGCTATATTCTTGATAAACAAAGTAAAAAAAATATGGAACTGCATGTTTTATTGAAATAAATATTTTCTCTAGGTCAGGTCTACCCATTTAATAGACTGAATACTGATTTTCAAGGTAAGCAGATTATCTCCACTAGAAAGATTATCATTAAGTTCTTACCTTATTTCTTCTCTTCCCAATTTGACCATGTGCCATACACAGCTAAGTTTAGAATTTTTTTTTTTAATATACCAGTGTTCACCCCTACACAAGACTCAAGGTAGTGTTCTTTAAACTTGAAGAGGTTAAGATTATAATAGTCAGGAAAGCATCCTTCTGTGATTTTATTCTGCAAAGCAGCAGTTCTTAAAAGCTGTCAGTGTGGAATACAAAAGAAATGAGGCTGATTCACCTCAATGTCTATGGCATGGTAGGTCTTAGCTGGGAGTATTAGATTTGGGGTAACTAAAGAATGCAGATCATTTGAACATTTTCCATAGAAATAGTGGTAGAGAGCTTGATCTGGCTCTTTAAAGGTAGACCACATCAAATTAAGTCGGGTACTTACTGGAGCAGTACAGGAAACCAACCATTTTTCCTGCATCTTCAGTGATGGATCATACATACAAGTTCCACTTGAGGTCTGAAGTGAGCTTAAGTCCCAATATGCATTCAAGGTGAGGGGTCCTCTTTGAGAGAACACCCATCTGTTGTGATAGACAGAAATTCAAGGGCTGCTCAGTGATTATGGTATGTTACAAGTTTGGTTTTTGAAGTATTGAAAGTGACTAACCAGTTTATCCTCCATTGAGTTGTTAAAAGCTAGGTCAGAGGAGAGATCTGTTGCCAGGCTCTGGTCATCTAGATTTTTGGTGGTGCACTTTTATATCATCTGCAGTAATATTCAGAATGCATTTTTATTTATAGTTCACTTATTTTATTGATTCATTGTTATATTTACTTGCTGTAAACTGAAGTAATTATGTTGAATTAGATGTCTATAAGTTAACTCTGACCCAAGATTCATCAATATGCAGAGATGTTATTCATCAGTATATTTACTCATTGCTTTTTTTAATCTGATTTTGTGATTTTAAGTATTTCTTCATCTATTTTCATTTTGTGTGCATGTTGATTGTTTAAAAATAGCAAATATACTTTTATGATTAAGGGCAAAACTAAATCTGTCCCTCCGATTTGGCAAAAACACCAATAGTGATAGAAAAATTAAACAAATCCTGATTGGTCAGAGTTCCTACATAGAATTGAATAAAATCTCATTTGCATAGGTTCCAATACTGTTTTCAGTTCTTGCAATCATGTGGAAGGTATATCAATGTTAGTCGATAAGTAGTTGCTCTCGGCTGGGCAGATTGGGAAGGAAAATATGTCGTCATGGAGGTTCAAATCTTTCTATGACTCTAGAATAGATATCACTGAGAAAGCATTCTAGTGCACAATATCTGTTTGTAAAACAAATGTTAGCTGCATGTGATATTATTGAATTTTTGGATTACCCTTAATTTTCATTTTTTTTTTTTGTTTTTATATTTTCAACACAAATGAAAGAACTGGAGGGAGTGAATCAATCATATTTTAATATATACTAGTAATGTATAATCCTCCTTTCACTTTACTTTGTTCAGATATTTTATTGCTTTGTAAGTCTAATTAACAAAAAAAAAATGTTGAATTCATATTTTCAACTCTGAGTGCTTGAAAGTTGCTCAGCTTAACCAATTTTCCAAATCTAATCTAATGACCCAACATTATAATGTTTGTTTTTATGTTTATTTTTATAATTCTTTCAACTTTTGTTTGTTGGGCTGAGAACTAATATTTATCACTCATTCAGCAGTTACATACTTATTAGGTACCTCACTGCTTAAAAATAAAGTTTTCTTTGTCACTGTGTTGTTGAATTGTTTTAGTGATTTTGAAGTTATTTAGGAACATTTTAATTGTTTCAAGTTGTATTTTCTTTAGTGGGATAGAAATGAAAGCTTGGACGATAAGTACATTTTATAAAAGCTTTTAAAATAGAGCAATTTTTATATTTGAGGATATTTTTGTATTGAAGAAATTAATATTTACAAGATATTAATGCATGAGAAGCTTCTGAAAACGGCTTGGAAAGTTGATGGGGTAAAAAATTTTCAGCCCCACTCCCTGTCTATAGTCAAGGGATTGTAAATCATTAAGTGTGGAGTGTTGTAGAATAACATTTTAAGCCAGTTCTCATGAGAAATCTTTTGTTTTCAGCCTTTAAAAAGTTGTTAGAAAATGGAAATTATAATGATGATTAATGCAAGACTGTTAAACTTATTAATCATTTGATGAATCTTATCAAAATGAGAGGTTAAAGTGCTACAATGATCATGTTATGCAACTGAAAACCTGTATATGACTATATTTTGTTAAAAGAATATTGGTTCTAATCAAGTTGTCTTTGCTTATAATCCCATTTGTAAATCAGTAAGTTTTATTTTTCTTTTAATATGTAAATTTGCCTGGTAAGTAGATTTCTCTAATAGAGCATATTATTTGATAAACACTACATTTTATTAAAATTCTTGTTGTATGGCCTATTTGATATACTTTCTCAAAAATTCATGTGGTATTCTGAATAGTTTATCTATCATTTATACGCTTTTTGTACAGGTTTCTTTGGGTAAGTATTAAATTTGGGGAACTTTTAAAAAATCCAATTTAATTTTTGTTAACTTGAAGAAATTAAACTTTGATGTCTTTAATAGAACATTAAAGTAAAAAAAAAAATGTCAAAGTTCTATTATAATTGTAGAAAATAATGTGAGTGTAGCTGGTAATTATTAGATAAAGTAATGTTTGACAAGGAGTTTGTTACATATGCATGATGGCTTATGTTAACATTGAAGAGATGTTTTATATATAATTCCCAAGAAAGGATACTAGCTGTTTTTAGATAAAATTTAATCTTTCATTGTTATCATTGTCTAATGTGTAAATCTGCTTTTCTTCTTTTTGACTGTTCATGAAGTATTATAAAATGGCAGATCATGGTTATAAAATTTCCTTGTCAATTTAGATGGTAAAATGTACTGAAGAAAAATTGATTAAAAGATTTCTTATAGTTTATTAACTATGATATTTAACTAGTTTTCCCTTCAATGTCAAGAGCTATTATTTAAAACTATATTCCAATACAATTTAGTAACTAAAAAGATATTCTGTCTAGATAATCATTTTTGATTTTAGAGTAGTAATCAAATACATTGAATTGATTAAAATAGAATAAAATTAAACCCCTTGTCATTTTTTTTTTCTTTAAATATTTAATTTAATTTTTTTCAGAATTTGAGCTCTGGAATCACCAATACCATGACGGTATATTAAATTACTTTAATCTTATCCTTCTCTTTTAGCATTATCTTGTCTCATTGAATGGTATAGTCATTAGTTTTCAGGCATGCTTTTCTTTTCAGATTGTAGTTTATTTTTGTTTTTTATATGTCCATAAGAAAGGCATAAATACAATTGCTTCTACAACTTTTTCTTGTAATATTTAGAGATAACTTGTATTTTCTTTGGTTTAATGTCCTTGTGTCTTAGATTTTAAAAATAAACACTTTTGTCTTGTATAGTTTATAAATTCTGACTTAATGAGAAAAGTAAGAATACACTTAGATAAATTATCATAGAATAACTTGGTTAGTTAAATGTCATAACTTGTGCTGAATAATTAAAATGTTTTAAATAAAATGTACAAAACTTAATTTTTCTTACTCTTTTTTTTTTTTTTTTTTTTTTTTCCCCTCCTAAATGCTCTGAAACAAAAAATTTGACTGTTTGCTGAAAAAGCCATACAGAACTTTGGTCATGAAATTTGGGGCTTATATACAGTTAACCATTTGTGGAAATTAGCTCTCAGGTTTGGTATTAACCACTTTTGTGGGGAGAAGTGAAAGATGATATAGAAGTTATAATCTTGTGAACAAGTAAAAACTTTTGGTTTTTAAGTTTTATTAAGCAGGATATTTTGAGGATTGATATTGCTTTAAATAAGATGGTCCCTGGACAAAATATATAGCGACTTTTCATCTAGTCCTGTAATCACTGAAAAATACTAGTTTGTCTTTAATCTTCATTCATGGTTTATTTAGGTTTGTAACAAAAAGGAATCAAGCAGCAAATATGTTGGCAATTTACAAGTACATATAGTGATGAACAAGTAGTCCATAATTATGTATAACTGGACTATCAATTGTTCTTGTTTATTTGTTATTTTTTTTTATATTAAGTTGTTTGGAAAAAATATTGCATTTAAAATATTAAAATTTTAAGCCAGTCAAGGACTATAAAGTTTAAATAGCAAACAGTGTGGCTTAGGTAGTTTAAAATCTGTTTTATCAAGCTGCGTTAATTGATTGCAATATACGATCATATGGGAGATACTTTCATATTTGTTATTATTGCATGTTGCCTTCATAAAAATAAACATGAAGAATATATGCTGTTTACTGAGTTGCAATTGCTCAGTAAATGCAAGTGTTCATTTGGCAAGTTTATAAAAAGGAATGGCTTCAATTTTAGACAATGATCTTGAAGGCACCTCTTGAAGTCTATATTAAAATATCAGAAATGCTTTTATGTTCATTGACCAATTGCTGATGATGGTGATTGTTAGTGATTAATAAAATTTAACTTGGTTACATTTGCAACTGGTTTTATATTTTCTTGAAAATGTAGTTTTCCAAACAACCTATTATTTTTCTTAATTGTTGTTTGAGCTTTGGTTACTTTTAATTATTCTATTTTATTTTTTTTTTCAGTTATGGCTTCCATGAAAAATTATAGAATTATTAAACATTTGGTCAATTACATTCATTAATTTCACAAATTTTTGTTTATTTGATTCTTTATCACCCACCACTCATTTTATATATTTTAATATATAGCCAAATTGGAATGCTCATCTTTTAGGTATTGTCAGCAAACAAAAAGGGTTTTACTAACATGACCTCATTTGATATGAAAATAATTGGAAAAGAATATAGTGAAGAAGAAAAATGATCCCTAATTTCACTAACAATAATCAGCAAAATTTTCAGTGTGACTTTAGAAAATTTTCAGTCTTTGCACATAATTTACTATATACTAATAATTTATATGCATTCACTTAAAGAGTAAGTGATTTCTAAAGAGATACTTTTGAATAATTATCTGTATGATTTCTTTAGAATTGTCAGTTCTTTGTATATTGTTTCTAGGCAACCTCTTGAATGCTTAGACTGCATGTGTTCAGTAACTTATCAGCTGTGTTTTATGTTGTTTTGATGAACTCTTTTCATCTTGCTCACCATATTTCTTTTATCTTTGATTTCTTGATTTGCTCTGATTATATGCATTGTAAGATAAAATGTCTGTACTTAGAAGCTTGCATGAAATTCTCTGAATTTTGTATAATTGTTGTCATCTCCTACATGAAATTATTTTTGATGTTTTTAATTTCATTTTAATGTAGGTACCGCCATTAAATTGAAAAAAAAAAAAAAAAAAATAACAAAAAAACCCCAAAAAAACTCCAGCATAATATCAGAAATGCTTTTATGTTCATTGACCAATTGCTGATGATGGTGATTGTTAGTGATTAATAAAATTTAACTTGGTTACATTTGCAACTGGTTTTATATTTTCTTGAAAATGTAGTTTTCCAAACAACCTATTATTTTTCTTAATTGTTGTTTGAGCTTTGGTTACTTTTAATTATTCTATTTTATTTTTTTTTTCAGTTTTTTCAGTTAATAATAATGAATTAAAAAGGTCCAGAACTTAATAAAAAAACTTTTTCCATCAAAATGTTTATAATATTATTAAGAGGAAAGATCAAAGTAATTTTATGTTTTAAAATTTTTTTAATCCCTTTTAACATGTTCGAAATTTTGGCAGAAAATTTTGTTTTGATTTGAGTTAGCATTGCTGAAAATATTACGACTGTTTGCAATCGATCACATAATTTTACGTAACTCACTTATTTTGGTGACCAACACATTAATTTGGAAATTCTCGCAAAAATCAAATAATTTTCAGATTTTAATGAAACTTTCAGTACTCATTCACAAATGAATGAAATTATTTTTGAAATTATTTGTTTTTAAAATTTTTTAAAATTTAGAAAATTTTTGATTCCGATCAATATAATTTCGGTTTAAAATACACCAGGGTATTTTGCTTACTGGAATTACTAAATTTAATCCCTTGGTTTTCAATTAAAGCTAATTTTAAAGCTTGAAGATATTTTTTAAAATTTCAATTTAAATTTAGTTATAGAAAAATGACTGGCGGTACATATTTTAATGTCAAAGTCAAGTTTCTAAAAGTGATAAATTTATAATCTTACGGATTTAATAATTCAAAAAGATGTTTTATATTGGATTTCAATATTACCATAAAAAGAATTGTTTGTATTTTCAAATATGTCAGTTACAAAGTTTTTAAGTTTGAATATTTTTTTTTTTTTTTTTTTAACCATCATATACGGAGGATATTCAATTGTTCTAACAATCTTGGAAAACACAAAAATAATGACTTAAATGTATTTTTTTAATATTAGAGGTAATTAAGACAACATAAATTGGAAATTTAGCTATTGAATATTTTTTTATTATAAAATGTCAGATGTTAAAGTTTGGGCTTTTATTGGTTGTATCAATTATGAAAATATCAAATCTATAAAATTTGTCTAGATGATGATTTTTGAGTGATACAGAACCATAAAAATTTAATTATGAAAAAAAAATTCTATTTTAATTATAATACTTTATATACAGAAAAGCCCAAAATAAGCATAATTGAAGCAGATCTTTGAATTGAAAAATTGTTACTGCCCACAGATCTATTCAGACTAATCTAATTTGATTGTTATAATCCTAATGTTTCAAATGTGCCTCCTGACCTTTTTGAGATATTTCCCACGATTGGTAACTTTCTTGAAATTTTAAGCAGAAACTGTTATTTCTTCTGGAAATAGCTTTTTTTTTTTTTTTTTTTCAGTGTGCCGTCAATAGGAGATTTAATCTCAGTTTCTGAGAGGTCAGTGGGGATGGCACTTTACACCTCCTAATTAGTATATCTGACTTAACTGACCTTGGAATAGAATTCATGACTTGTTGACTAGCAGGGTAACTAAATGCACTTCACCAATGTTATGCACCAGGACAATTGTATGATGGAATTTAAAACCCTTAAACTTAATGTCAGTCTTTTCCTTATTAAAGGCTCTCATACTGTGAACAAGAACAACCAATTTCTATGAATTGAATAAAGGGTTTGGTTAGAAATTCCTTGCGAGTTACTGAATACAACATACACCTGAAGAAGACTTAATGAAACGCTGGTTGACATCTTCTGATTATTACACAAAAGAATAAATTTATTTTTTGATTACTGAATTATAAAATATTGTTTGGATTATAAACCAAATATTGTGTATAATATTTGTATTAAGTCATTGAGAAAATAATAATAGAATTTAAATATTAATATCACTGGTGAGCAGATTTCTTTACAGGTAATAGTGAAATATAAACCATTTAAGTCTATATATCTTAGCTATTGGTAATTCTTGGAAAAAAAACTCTGAAAAATCTTTAAGGTATTTTCTGTATCATCTGTTAGAGAACAGCTTTTGGTTTAAAAATTTGTCCCAAAGTTTGTTTGAAAACAAAAAAAATGATATTCTGTTCATGACAAACTTAAAGAATATGGAAGTTTAGACAAAGTTTATACCCAGTGTATTAAATTTTTATAATTTGTGCAGTGTGGGACTGGGCATTGTCATGGAATGAAAGTGATGTCCCTTCTTCAATTGACTAGTCTTATTCATAACAATTTTCTGTGAACTTGTTCCAATTCTTGGCAATAAACATTAGCTAAAATATTCTTTCCATGTAGGATTAAGTGACCATATTGATCCAATGCTGGCTTTGGAAAGTAATTGTGAGCTTCATCATAATCAAGTCAATGTTTGGCTAATTTAAAAAAAAAAAAGCATATTTGTTATGCAGGTAACTTTGAAATATTTAGATGTCTGTTTGTACGATGTTAATTTCTGTAATTTTTGTTATGCAAAAAAAAAAATAAAATGCTTACAGCTTTGATTTGGGCATCTGACCTGGAGGGAAGCAGGCAAATGACATACCCAGTAGGCCAATATTCCACTTCTTGAACAGTATGGTTGTAGTTTTCTTTCTTTTTAATTATTCTCTTATATATCTTTTTGAATTTTAAATAAAATTTATGCATTATTTATATCACACAGTGATAAGCAAATTTAAACCTTTTGTTAATCTTTATCAATCAAAAACTTAGCTCTGACGAGTGACATCATGATGGTGTCCTCACAAAACTTCGAAGTTGGCATGAACCTGCTCAGTTACAAACTTCTCTGCATTAATCTTATATATATATATATATATATATATATATATATATATATATATTGTCATCTGTTTTGCTGTGTCACAGCTCATCAGTACGGTTAGACATCCGATTGCTTTTAACCCAGGATTGAAACCCGACCGAATTAGCATCAGTCGGCGATTCTACCTCTAAGCTATGGGCCTTCTGTAGAAGGAGGCAGACTTTTAGTGTTTGATATATCATATGCCAATAGCCAGAGTGCTCTAATTCATTACTAAATGAGCGAGAGATATATATATATATATATATATCTATCAAGTATTACAAACTGAGTTGGCAGTCTACTGTCTGGAGTGATTTACTTTGAGTGCTCGATACTAGTAGAGCATTATATATGGTAGTATTAGGTTCTCCCAAAAGTTCGTAAACACTTGCGAAATGGGTCTATCTGGTCCAGCACAATCGAGACAAGCGATGGGTTCAGAAAGGGCAAGAGATACCGTCGGTTCCAAAACAAGATCGATTTGGCAAGAAAATCATGTTGTGTGTTTGGAACTTTGAAGGAATCGTGCATTTTGATTTGCTTTGGAATGGTCGTGCCATCAGTGCTGAACTTTACTGTCAGCAACTTGAGCGGGTCTACAAAAAATTGAAGCAAAAGTACCTGGCTCTGATCAACCGAAAGCACGCTTTGATGCAGCAGGACAATGCCAAGCCACACACCGCCAGGAAGACCAAAGACAAGTTTGAAGAGCTGGATGGTGTTGAGGTTCTGCCACGTCCAGCCTACAGTCCTGACTGTGCTCCATCAGATTATGGCTTTTTCCACTCAAAAAGGGAAGGGCCGCCGATTCAACTCGTTTGAAGTCAAGGAAGTGTGTCAAGAATTCTTTGATTCGAAGCTGGCTGAATGGTACTTTGACCAGATCCGAAAACTTGCAGATTGATGGCAGAAAGTCTTGGAAAATTATGGTCTTTATTTTGAGCAATAATTTTTGTTGTTTTTGCGAGTACAATTTCAATTTTTTGCAAGTGTTTTCTGGTAACCTTTGATTACTTGGTGAGTAAAATTTAAATTTTTTGCAAGTGTTTATGAACTTTTGGGACAACCTAATATTTTTATTATAAACTTATAAAAATACTAGCATATATATAATAGGATTAATGTGGAGAGGTTTGCTTCTTAACTGAGCAGTGTCATGTGGTCTTCGAAATTTTGTGAAGGCACCCTCATAATGTTCTCAAGGCCTTTATATATAATCTCTTTCTCTGTGTGTGTGTGTGTGTGTGTTAAAGAACACAACATGCACCACTTACTTGCTACCCAGGTTTCAGCCATGCAGGTCTCTTCAGGCAAACTAGTCCTTTAACCTTTATAAGTGTGTAAAGATACACCATACTAAAGTGTTCTACTGTGGAATAGGAGCAGGTGTGTTCTGCTCTTTATCATATTGTTGGTTGTGCATTGAGCACTTTTTGAATTACCATCTGCTGGCCCAATCAGTAACTATTTTGTGTGTGTGTGTGTGTGTATAGTGTGTGTGTATAGTGTGTGTGTATAGTGTGTGTGTGTATAGTGTGTGTGTGTATAGTGTGTGTGTATATAGTGTGTGTGTATATAGTGTGTGTGTGTGTGTATATAGTGTGTGTGTGTGTATATAGTGTGTGTGTGTGTGTATATAGTGTGTGTGTAGTGTGTGTGTGTGTGTGTATATATATATATATATATATATGTGTGTGTGTAGCGCTTATTTTTAAGGGAAATTAAAACAAATCTTGTCCTTAAATATTTTTCAACTAAATGTGTACATACTCCATTTTTACTTTAACTTAGATTCTATCCTCTAGAATTTCAGTGGTTTCTTTGCAAAGGACAGCAGCTTTTTTTTTTCCCTTTATGCAAAGACTATTTTTACCATTGAGATTAGTTTACAAGGAGCTGAATAAAAGAAAAATTCGAAAGAGCATTGTCTGTTGAATATGACAAGTTGGGTAACACATTCCAGACAAGCTGTAACAATTTTTGGCAGTTTGCTAAAGAAACTTATAGTTGGGTATTATCTTGGATTGAAAACATCTTTTCTGTTTGCTGATTCTGGGTGTTTTTCCTGAATTGCTACTTTTAATTTGTCCAGTTGTGAGCAGTACTTTTCAGAATCAATTGACTGGTTACTTGGTAGAAGCTCATAGTACAGGGTTCCTTTCCAATCCCACCAGATGCACAGCATGACTTTCTTGGGATGAAGACTTATTAGTTGTTTAAGTTAATTCATATCACTTACCCCAGGATTGTTTTTGCTGAGTATAGTTGTAAGCAATCAATTTGCTTAAAAATAGGTTCATTTTCATTGCATTTATACTGCAAATCAGATAGAAATGCCAACCCAAAGATTCTTTTCGTTCAGGTCATATGGTACCCAAGCATCATAGCTATTTGAAAACCCAATCCTCACGAAGTACTCATGGATAGTGAATTTTTATAAATTTAGTGTTTCTGCTAATTTTGGCATTGTGTAATGCTGGTTATTCTCAATGTCTTGATTTGGTCATCTTCTGTAGTGAAGTTTGTGTGAGTGTTCTTCATCAATAAGGCTACAATCATCAGCTCTAAGCATAGTGCACCACTTCTGTACACTTCTGTCAGTTAAAGCACCTTCATTGTACACAGACATATATTTTTTTTTTTTGTTTCTTGCAAGACATTTTTGCCTTTATGGTAATAAAAATGCATCAAGTGTCTAAAATGCATCTTATAATTTTAAATTTTAATTCTCAAGAGATAGTTTGAAGGGTGTTCTAATTGAAAATGTAAGCATATTGTATATGTCAATAAATTTGATGTGTTCTAACATGTTGGAACATGAACAAATAAAAATCAACATGAACTTTCTGAACAGCCAAATGCAGTATAAGAAAAGGGTAATGAAAAGTTTTGACTCAACTAAATTCACAAGCTGGCTAAACAAAAACTCCTCAATTCTCATAAAGCAATTTTTTTCGTTAGGCAGAGAAATTTTCAGCAGTCCTATGTGTGAATGAATGATGGATGCAAACATGAAAGCAACACTAACATCTCATTTTAACAGATGTATTTACTAAAATTACACAAGTATATCTTTAAATACTAATGAGTAAATTTATTTAATAAAATCACCATTGCCTTCAACCACAGTGTCTGAACGAATTTGGAATCTCCAGCAACTCATCTGGATGGTCTCTTCTTTCTTTCTTTTAACTTGGCAATTGCTGCCATAATTCTTGTCTTCAGTTTATTTTTGGTGTTATAAGGAGTTTTGTTGGTCTTTTGCTCAACTATGCCCCACACATAATAGTCAAAGGGGTTGCAGTCTGGGAGTTAGGCAACCAGATGTAAGAGGGTGATGCAGTTGCAGAAATTGATGACATCTATGGAAAAACTTTATCTTCAATGTTAACTGGGTTCTCCTTGTGTGGCATGGTGCAGAGTCCTGAAAAGCATCCTTGTGCTCTTTTTCTCACTGATGGTGCCCTACTATACTGTGCCATTAACAAAACATGCATGTGTAAAGTTAAAAATATAAAATGGTGACAAATTACCTATTACACCCTGTGTATTATTATTATTTAAAAAATATTTAAAATATTACAAACACTAACCTTTTCCACCATTTGAAGGTTTACTCAGGCACGAAAAAGGTCAATTGTATTTCTATCACTTTATTTTTACACTTATAGTATCAATGGGAAAGTTAATGGGGCAGAAAGGATAAAACAGTAGAAAAAATATGTGAGGAGAGGAAGGGGATGAGAAAAGAAAAAAAAAATTGTTACTTTCATCAGAATTTATATTGCTCCAGTAGACCCCCCCCCCAAAAAAAAAAAAAAAATTCTCCAACATATGTTAGGGCATTTCCATTTTTTTTTTTTTTTTTTTTTTTTTTTAACCCGCCTACATGTGGCTAGCTAGTTTTATACAATGTTTGTAACCTTCTAGCTTATACAATCTTTTCTTAGAACTGCCTTCTGTACACCCAAAATACAATTTATATTAGCCTTTTTCATTCTCCATCTCTGCCTCGTAGACTACCCCTTCTCTTTTACATAATCTGTTCAGTGGACACTTTCTTTTTCTGCAATTGCACATGGAATTAGTTATATCATTATCCTGCATGCTATCTTTATTAAAATTCTTGATGTTCTGCTTGATTGTATTTTATAAGTTGCTGCTACAACTATAACTTATCTTCAGTGTTTCTTGAAGTTTTTATGCAACTCGGGAATTTTGGAAATGTTTATCAAGTAATTTAAAAAACATTTTTCCTATATTTGTTTTCAGTCCTAAATTGAGGTGTGTGTTGGGGTATTTGAACCAAATGATACTGCTTTTATTTTTATTTTTTTTATATTCACCATAGATTGAATTGTTTAGGATTTAAATTTAAGTCTGGATTTGTGACCCACTTTTATTAATGCTCTCTTATACTCTTTCTTTTCTTCAAAAAATTCTTTATTTGAAGAATTTCTAGATTGAAATTCTGCATTCAATGCCTTTTGAGACATGTTTAAATTTTTGCTTGTTTTGCTACAGTGTTTTCATATTGCATCGTGCTTTTTAGTTTTATGTATGGGGAGATGTTGCCAGTTTCTAAATTCAATTCCTTGTCCAGGTATTGGACCTCTTTCAAATTCATATCTATTTTGATATCAAAACTGAGGTTTTTAAAGAGTTTATATAGCTGTTTTCTTATCATTCACTCTTCTCTTATCTGGAAGCACTATTAATCTGTTATCTTTGTATAGGCCATGATAATTTATATGTACTGTTTTATTCATTTTACTTAATATACAGAGTAACATCAATGTGGACACCTCTACACTATCATACAAACCTAGGGATACATCAAATGCACTTTTTTTTTATATAGCCATGTATCATTGTTCTGAAAAAGAATTTTTCTACAATGTAAAATAATTTCTACTTAAGTATTATATTAATTAACTTTTAATGAAGTTTAATGCTTCAGTCACTGTTCAGATATTGAGTAATAGAAATCACACACACATAGTGGTGTGCAAAAGCAAGTGAACCCCCTAATATAATAAAAAAATTTCTTCTCCATAATGATTAAGAAAAACCCCTACTAAACAAATTACAACCACTTTCGAACATTTTTATCAAGCTGGAATGAAAATATTAAAAATTATTTTTTTTAATGTTTTTTTTCTTAAACAAATCTTTAACTATATATTCATTATCTGAAAAAAAAAGAAGATAAATTGCATGGTTAATACACTAACTTTAAGTAGAACAAGATGATACAGCATCTGCACCACAAATTTTGAAAATAATCAAACTAAAATGTGACACAGTTGCAGGTATTGATGGACATCCCACTTCCATAGAGAGATTAATGTAGGGCCAGTTTTGTATTCAACAAGGCCTCTCAAACTATTTGTCTGTTGCTGAGAACAGCAAATTACCTCTAGGCACAATCATAACCTATAAAAACCAAGAACAGTTTATTAACTGAAACTATTAGGATATTATGCTGCTCTGTATTGCTGACAGTGATTGTGAAAATTTTGATAGACTAGTTGGAAATATGGTTACTCTGACTTACAGTCTTGAGAGCCAGTATAGATTTAGAATGAATTGTGGTACAATAGAAATCATCTTTCTTCTATGATAAATCCAACAAAAGGTTATATGTTAACTTTTGTTGACTTAGTAATGGCATTTGGCCCTGAAGAGGACAACTCTGCTGCATCGACTTTTTACCACTGCCTACACTTTTTTATGCTACTTTTAACACTAGTCTCTATCCTGTGTAGTGTGCTCTACTACCCTTCCTTATAACTATACCAGCATGACTAGAAAGCAGATGTGTGAAGCAGTTGATTTTGGCAAAAAATGGCTGGGAATATGTGCATACTACTGAAGTTGATCTTTTTAACTGCAACAGCTCGAATATAGGCTGCTGGAGCCAGAATTGCCGCACCTACACCTTTAGTCTTGTCTCTTCTCTTTAATTTTTTAAAAAATTTTTTGGTTAATACTTCCCCATGCTGGCAATGAGTAATTTGTCAGCCAGCTGCTTTTCTTGGCTGTAGTAAGTTTTTTTTTTTTTTTTTTTTTTAACATCATGCTTTCAAACTGAATCCTGATTTCCTCATTATCTGTAGTAACCGCTGTACTATTCCCAAAGGGCACTGGAACAACTTGATGACAAACATTGAAGTTCTCAAGGGTGCTAAAGTCTTCAGCAGTGAGGCATTGTAGCAAAAACAAAAATTGAAATAAAAAATGGTCATATATTGAAAAGGAAATAGTATTGATTTCTCAAATCATATTATTCAGCAAGCTAAAAAGATACAATAATTTTTGGTAAAGGATCCTTTTTGCCATGCAATGGTTAATAGGGGATGACAGGCCTTGATGTTGTATGATTTTTCTGGCAACTCCTCATGTTGAATCTGTCTGCAGCCTTAGAGAGAGACTGTGCTATTGACTTGGTGCTCCTTTTAGCCCACAGTTTTGCAACTGCTCTGGAAATATCTCAGCTGATTCTTGACCTCCACCTTCTGAATCCTCCTATTGGCTGAAGATTACTTGAGATATGAAACTATGCAGTATTGATGTCTGTATCCACTCACACTTGTGTGGCTTATGCAGCATTGGCAAAGTTTTTGCTTTTTAAATTTGCTTCAAATATTCCTAAATTATTGAAACGGTTAATTTTAAGGCCATTTTTGTTTTATTACCTTTCTCTCTTTCAGTTGCTCTTTTGCAGTCTTGTTGTGTTATCTTCTTTATCTTTGAAACTCATATTTCAATTTCAAAAAATGAAGATTTATCCCATCCCATTCATGAATAAACTTGGTTCTTATATAGTTTACATCATATACAGGCCATGAGAGAAGTATCAAGTCTAAATTCTTACAAGATAATGAGACTAAATTTAATTTTTGTCTTATTTCTAAGGTTATTAAAGATGCAAATTATGTAAAAGAAATGGAATGATAGTTAATCTTACAATGTATACATCTTGACCAGAGAAAGATTTGCTATTATTTTCTGAACAACCTAATAGTACTTTTGTGTTGACTATCATTTCTAAATTGGCATTAAGATATGCTTTGTATTCACAGAATATAAAATATTGTTGTCCTCATATTTAATCACTTAAAATTCATTTAATCCCTAGGTTTTTATAACCAATATAGATTTTCAGGCAAAGAAATTAACTCCTGTAAATAATTTTGTGGAATTCCAAATAGCGTATTAAATATCGGGTTTGTATTCTAATTATGGAGTAATCTGTTATGGATACAGTTAAGTTGTAATTAACTGGACTGCTGTTTTGTATGTCTAAATATTTTCAGTCAGTTCAAGTATTGTAATAAAACCTCTATAGGAGTTTGACCAGAACATAAAGGCACTCCTGTTAAAGATGAATTTTAAAATTCTATTTATGTAGAATGAAGTAATTGTAAAAGTAATGCAGAAATTAGTGATGTAATTTAAGAATGCTTTTTAATTAATTTTTTTTTTTTTTAAATTAGGATATTTTTCTCTATAGTGGTACTTAAATGTTTCAACACTTTCAGAACTGATGGTGAAATTATTTATTAGAACATTATTTGAAAGAAAGAAATTATTATTGTATTTTTCATAATTGCATATTTTTTAACTATTTGGAAATTTCTTATGAACTAATTATAGCATTTTTAATACCAATAGCTGACCTGAAAATGTGATATTTCAAGGCACATAGAAATATAGAAAAATACTTTTCAAGAATTAAGCAAGGTATTAAGAGATTCACTTGTGCACAAATACCCTTGGGAAAGGTGTTAATCTGTCTCTTCCCTCCAGTTATGGGTTAAATAACAGGACAGATTGGGTTCTGTATTCTTGGCTGGCAATCAGCCTACTGCAGAATGTTCTGCCCAGTCAGTTATCTCTTTTGTGTCCCAAGAGTGCATCACGTATGGTACTTAAATAAGTGAAAAAAAAAAAAAATTTAAAAATGAAAGTACTGGGTAATAATCTCCTTCTATATAGTCATGAATGCTGGACAATTTCATTGCAAATGAAAAAAAAAATTGAAGCAACTGACATATGGTTCTATCAATGAATTTTGATGATACCATGGATACATGTAAAAATAAAGCGTTATGAAGAATAGGAGCTATTAAGAAATTGCTGATAACAATTGGATTAGTTTTCTTGGAACGCTTCATTCAGAAGACTTGGAGAATCTAATGCAACATACATAGAAACAGCAAATAATCAGTTTAATATGACTACATGAATTAATCAAGGAATAAAAACTACAAAAACAAGAGGTTGCAAAGAAGTATTGCTGAGGATAATGAAAAATAAATGAAGGAACATGACAGAAAATAAGACTTAACAGTTTGTTAAAATGCCCATTTAAAAAACATTCTGAGACAATATGGAAAAAAATAATTTATAATTATTGTGACTTTGGCACTTGTTTAGTGAAGGACATTCTCTTTGCAAATCCCCCATAAAAAAGAAAAAAGCAATGATATCTTGCATATGTATTGGAACTTTTTTCTTCATATTATTCTTCATTCTTATTTGCATAAACAGTGAACATATCTAAGTCCTTGAGTTCAGTCCACTTTCATTCTTCCTCTTTGCATCATAATATCAAAAGCACTTCCTGTCTTAGTTATATAAATACTTGAATTCAGATTCTGATGTTTGTCAAAGCAATTATGAAATATTATTTCCCTCTCAGTTTTGTCTCTTTACCTCTGTATAACCAAAATAGTGGATGGTAAAGCCAGCAATATTAGGATGAATTTTCCATTTCATTCATATCCCCCTCCATTCACTGTCAACCAACTGCTATCTTTTGGCCTGCTATTGTGAAATTGTTTTTCTTGAAAATAATTACAAGCAAGCAATTCCTTGTTAGGATTCATTGTTAACCTGTTCAGTTAACAGAATGTTTGGAAATCAACTTAGATGTTATATATTGATAAACAAAGAAATATCTGATACTCAACCCCCACACAAGTCCAATAGATTCTGGAATCCTGCAGTATCCATTGTTTAAAAGTGCTGCGTACTAAATTATCATATTTTTCATACATATATTTGATGAGATTATTTCTAGACAAGTCCAACATTATCTTATGTAAGAAAATGTTGTTTATGTACAAGACACTATAGAATGCTCTATAAAGGTATCTGCTAATCTATTACAGTTTTTAAAATGTTAATTTCCTCTGAAGATAGGAAGGATATTTTACCCAAATAAGTGATGATCTGATTATTACATGTTTGTCTAAGTAAAAGTGAAGATAAAAACTGGCTTTAGGTTTTACAACAGGTAACAACAAATCTGATGCAAAAAATATCCCTTAATTCCCTTCCCGCCTATCTCACTCATGGATTGATTCTCTTACATTGCAGATTAAGTAGAAAGTGTAAAAGTAGAAATTAAAAATATGAATTTGGTTTTTGTAGTCAATGTTTGCGAGGTGAGAATGAAAGATAAAATATAAATAAGTAAATATGACTTAAGGTCTAATCTGAAAACGAGATTTCAAAGTTATGTAGGAAGAAAGTGTCGATAACATGTGGAGTTGAACACAGATCTCCAGGCAACAAACATAACCGTTGAATGAATTGTTCTACTGGGATCATGTAACCATAAATATTTAGTAAAGAAAGCACTTACAGAAGTTTGTGTTCTGTGTTGTGCATCATTCTGGTGTTGTCAATCATTGAAGAGGTTGTTTGAGTGAATTACTCGAGAGCATTATTCTATATTATTTGTAGGATTTGCTAGTACACTGACTTTTATGCAAATATATTGAAATGTCTTGCTAGTAGGAAGTTACCAAAAGTTTCCTTCAGAATACTGTTATGAAAAACTAACATGAAAGTGGTGACGAAGATCTCGTTCTGAACTTTTCATGAGGACTACAGAGGAAAAAACATACATATCCTAAATGTAGTAATTGAAATATTCAGCGGAATATATAGACAATGGACTAACTTAAATCAATTATGCTTCCAATGTTGATGCTGCAACTGCAAGAACTACAGTTACAACAACAAAAAAACCAACATGAATGGCAATTTCAGTTAGTAAAACAACAAATGTTTTTTTTTTTTTTTTTTTTTTAAAGTGGGGGAGGAAAAAATGTCTCATTTGCTCCAAATGCTATTGTGAATTTCATTAGTCAGTTTGTATATAATCCAGAGAAAGGAATAACTTTTCAAATGTATTACAGAAGATACGAAGTGATCTTCAAAAAGGATTGTTTGCATTGGAATGACAAAGAAAGTCTGATTGTCCCCTGTTGAACACAAAAAAAAAATATGAATTTTATTTTGCTGAAACAACCAGGTGAGATAAATTTTGAGAAAACTGTAGGGGTATTATAAAAAAATTTCAGATATAAAATCTAATTATTTAATGCGCGGTGTAATTGTTTAAACTTAGTAAAGTGTGACTATGACAATTTTGTCACCTACACAGGAGTTGTCTATTGAGAATGTGAGAAGTTAAATGAGTTAACTTCCGACTCATTTAAATGTCGGATATTTGTTCAGGATTTAACTTCAAATAAGGACATGGAAATATGATCTAGGACTAGGACTAAACTAGAAATGTATTCAGTTAACTATCCAAAAAAATAGCTGAAGAGTGTCAGCATATGACGAATTTAAAACTTCTTGATACTACAAGGATTGAGGAGAGATATTTCACAAATGTTCACAGTAGAAAGACAATCAGTATAACAATATTTATCAATTGGTGGAGCTGGTAAAAAGAATATCTGCATATGAATTTCACAGTAAAATACAAAGTAAGATTTCAGTATTTATCAAACCGCATAGTAGTGTGTGTGTGTGTGTGTAATATATATATATATATAATGTTCAAGGAAATACAAAAGATAAACTGAGCAATAGATAGAGCATTTTATATTCAGCACTAAGTTAGCAGTGCCAACAGCTAAAAAAAAAAAAATCAAAGAAGCATTTTGTATTACTCTGGTAAGGTATAACATTATCAAAATATCTAAGCTTTGCAAATGAAGATTTAGGTAAGGAGGTATCCATGCCTGTTGCAGGCCTGCTAATAACTGTCCAATTCAATGAAGGACAAGCAGATCTTGTCTCCAGTGGAATGTTTGATTTAGGGTTGGTGTTCTGGTAACATAGTTGATGTATTTCCTCCTTTCCCTCTTGTTCATCATTCAGTTGAAGTAGACAACTTGATGAAATTTAAGTTACTAAATCAAACCACTGACACTGGTCAATGTGACAAGTGTGGAAATTTAAGTCTTTTTGGGTAATCTTCCCTGTACCCATTTGAGTTCACAGCACAATCTTGAGCAGACATTGGTCATTCATTCTGGAGACATGTTATCTCTGACATAGCTTTGTTTTCAACAGTATTGCTTCAACACTAGTAACCTCCACTTGCTCCAAGACTTCAACATTAGAGATAAAGTCCCTCCAATAGGTGTTAACTTTTGCAGAGACAGCACTGGTGGAAGTGCTCAATGAGTTGCAGAATCTGAGAATATTTGACCCAAAACTTTGAGCTGTAGAGGAGGGTTGTTAGTAAAATGGTTATATATACACACACTGATCTTCATTTTTAGTAGTTACAATTTCAGATTTTTTATTTTTGTTTGTTTATTTTCTTCTGCTGATGTTTGGTAAAAAGAAAATTGTAGAAACTTCTGAAATCTTCGACTTGGTAGTATAGGTATGTGAAGAAATCCTTACTTGATATTGTTAAAATATGTCTTCTTCATCCCCCTTACAAAATAAATAAAAATAGTTTGGTATTTTCCATTTACGTAATGTGTTATAAAGCTTTAATATGTTAAAACTTTATATTGTTTGTTCAAAAACTTGTATTTTCACAAGACAATAATACATGTATCCAATGGGAAATAGTATAATTTATTAGGTTATCTGGAAAGTTCATGCCAGTTTTTAAGGAAATTAAAACACAAGACAAAATTGTGCTATTAAATATTTATTCAACTAAATATGAACCATTTTGTTGCATGATCTTTCTCCATTTTTCCTTCAATTTAGATTCCATCTTTCCGGAATTTTTGGTTGTTTCTCGGCAAGGAACTCATTAAGGTGTTTTTTTTTTTTTTTTAATTTTTTTTTTTATATATGTCATCCAAAGAATGAAAATTTTTACCATTGAGATTTTGTGAGGACCTGAATAATGAAGGGTGGGGTAACACATCCTAACAAAGCTGCAACAATTTTTGCTGGGTTGCCAAAGAAATATGAAGTCTGATAGTATTTTTATAGAAAGTAACAGCTTTTCCTTTGCCAATTCTAGGCATTTTTCTTGAGTTGTTGGCTTTAATTCATCCAGTTGCGAGCAGTACTTTTCAGAATCAATTGACTGGTTACTTGACAGAAGCTCATAGTACATGATTCCTTTCTGATCCCACCAGATGCACAGCATGACTTTCTTAGGACGAAGACCTGCTTTTAGGGTGGTTAAAAATGGCTCATGTCTCTTCCAGTATCTTTTTTGCTGAACATGATTGTAAGCAATCCATTTCTCATCACCTGTAATGGTTTGCCTGAAAAAGGGTACATTTTCATGGCATTTATACAGCAAATCACGTGTAGAAATATGATCCAAAAATTTCTTTTTGCTGAGATCGAGTGGTATCAAAACATTGTAGCTATTTGAAAGTCCAAACTTCACTAAGTATTCATGGATGTTGAATTTTGATAAATTCAGTGTTTCTGCTAATTCCCACATTGTGTAATACTGGTTATTATCAATGTCTTGATCTGGTCATCATCTGTAGTTGGGGGTGGTCTTCTTATGTGTTCTCTATCAATAAGGCTACAATCACTAACTCTAAACCTAGTGAACCATTTCTGTACAGTTCTATCTACTAAAGTGCCTACTCTATACATAATATGTATCTCTTTTGTTCCTTGCAAGACATTTTTACCTTTATGGTAAGAAAAAAAAAATCATTTTTGATACAAATTCATAAATTTTAAACTTTTTCTCAAGAGATGGTTTGAAGTGTGTGCAAACACAAGCATATTATATCTTGATAAATTTGATGTGTTCTAACATGTTGGAACAGGAGCAACTAAAAATTGGCCTGAACTTTCTGGACAACTTAATACATCCTAACTTTCCCATTCAATAGTTGTCTTAATTCAGTGAGAGTAAGGAAAGGCTTGTGCATCCTAGAGTAGCGTTGTACCAACCTCTTTTCTCAGTGGTTCTTTCTCAAGCAAATGTCTCAGTACTTGAGCTTTCTACTTAGCCATAATGATTTTGATTGAAGTTGTTCTGCTGCTTTAAATTTTAGGGTAGGTGATGCATGTTCACTCATCATATGCATGTATGCCAGCAAATTCTTCTTTCCTGAACTGTCTCTTCATTAAAGTCTTCTGGGTTGATGTTAACTACCTACTTTTGATCCAAACCTCAGATAAATTTCTGATTGTGTTATCCCATCAGTAAATTTTATATAATATTAGGGCAATTGTACTGAAATTTTGTGAATGGGATCTGGGCCATGCAGTAATAATATGAAGTGTACAGTTATAGCTATATTTCTGGACAATTTAATCCTGCAAATTGATACACATCTTACTTGTGGAGGTATGGTTGTTTCACTACCTTGTCTTCACGTGTTCTAAAACTCAGTATATCTAAACATATCCACAAAAAAATCAAATAGAAGATACAAACCCAACTCCATAATCTCAATCTCCTACACCAATGTGAGGGGTCTATAATCAAACTTTCCTGAAGTTGAACTCCATCTTTACAAGTTCAAACCATCCCTCATGCTCTTGTTGGAAATTGGTCTTATCCTATCTATCCCAGCATACTCACTCCTAATAGCAAAACATGAGCCTTGAAATCGGCATGCATTCTGCACCTATATTAAGGATAAGTACCCATGAGACCCCAAAAATGAGGACCTGGATTCTTGTTCATGTGTTTTTGCATGGCCCTCGTCTATAATATTTCATTTTCACAGTTCATCATCTACCGGATGATGGAATTGTAATGCTTGACAAAATAGTTGAAAATATTAAGGATATTCTCTCTGATCATTCCTTAGCTAGTATTCATATTTTTGGTGATTTCAATATTTACCATAGGGAGTGTTTAGTCCACACAGAACTGATGAAGGTAGATACTGTCATTCTTCTTTATTAGCTTATGATCTGACCAAAATAGCTAATAAGCATACTCCTATTTCTGATACAATGACTGACTTACATCATGCCCTGAAAAATACTTCTATGAAGTGCTACCTTCCTTGGAAACTACTGACCACTCTGATTAATATTAAAGTTGATGCCAAACTGAAAGCATCCTTTAATATAGCATTTCATAGGATAATCTATCTGTACACCAATGCTGACTAGGACAGCTTCAGATTTTACATGCAGAAGCTCCACTGTCAGTTTTCTTAAAAAAAAAAAAATAGCTTCCAGAAATCTATTTCTCATCTGTGAATGGGTCCTCTCAGGCATGGATAATTTTATTCCAAAGAAAAAATACCAACTGAAACTAAATAGTCAGCCATAATGTGCTACAGTCAGAGCCTTCCCCATAACCACTATTACCATCTCTATCACAGAGATCACCTGGTATCATTGCAAGGGAGTTCTAGAAAATGTGAAGAGCATCTATAGACAATCGGTTCAAATCCAGGTTGGAAACTTTCCTATGAGTTCTGGATAATTCAGAATAAAATCCTCAATAGAGGCAAAGCATTAGTGTCAGCTATCATAAATGGCCTTGTAGTTATATATATATATATATATATATATATCCTCATTTGACAAGGCAAATCTCTTTGAAATGAACTTTGCCTCTAATTCTATGTTAGATCATAAGGGCCACTTCTTACCTGACTTTCTTTTCCTATGGAGCACAAACTTTGTTATATCTCTATCATGGTGCAAGAATTTTCCACACTTATCAAAAGCCACCTACCCAGATAAAATACTAGTAATTGTTCTAAAGAATATCAGTCCAGAGTTATCTCCACTGCTGTTTTTAAGAATGTGTGTGAGTGCTCATCTTTGTTGCGGTAATCTCTTGAGTATCATCAGCAAACACTTTGAATTGTTAATCAACAAGATTGTTGAACACCTCAACAGAAACAACCACCTGTGATAACCAGTATGGGTTTCTCTCTACTAGATCCACAGCTGATGTCTTAACTATCATTACAGAATCAGTTAAGTACTAGACAATAAATTTATCATGAGGAATAGAGATATCAAATTCCTTTGACAAGGTGTGACATTAGGGTCTGTTACATGAACTCTCCATTTTTTTTTTCTTTTCTTTTTTAATCATTTCACCCTGAGCAAGGTGGAGTTGCCACTGATGTGCAGGGGGTTACATAACTGAAAGAAGATTAATTAGAAGAGAGAAGAGGAGTACAAGCCAATTAGACAGGAGCAATAGAAAGATGAGAATGCAGGTGTGTTGACAGTGGGGAGAAAGGTGGGGAGAAAGGGAAGGATATATGGGGTGGGGGAAGAGCTAGGGTCGAGTGGTTAGTAGATGAGTGTTGACATTGCATTTAAATTTCTGGAGGTTGTAGCCATCAGGAAAGCAAGAATAAAGGAGCGAGTTCCACAAGCGGGAAGTGTGAGAGAAGCTGCAGGAGTAGAATTGTCATCTGCATTTGGCTAACCTGAATGGGTGGGACCCAGTTGCCAGTCTGGTTTCACGAGTAAACACCTGTTGAGGAGGCACCAGCAACTTGAGTTCGTCTGAACAGAAGCTATGAAAGTATTTATAGAACAGACAAAAGGAGGCCACATTTCGTTGGTGGGGAAGTGGCTGTAGTCGAGCCACCAAGTCAGCACCTATCACGTTACTGACGCTCCTTTGGAGCCTGTTGAGAACACTGAGGTGAACGGCAGGGATGCCTGACTATAAATGGCAGCAGTACTCCATGCACGGTCGAATGGTAGACTTATATATATGCAGGATGGATTCAGGCGGAAAAAACATCCTGGATCGACACAGTGAACCACTCTTCTTAGCAGTGGATTTAGCTATGGATTCGATGTAGCGGTTCCATTTGAGATCAGAGGAGAGGGTAAGGCTGAGGAGGCGCAGTGTATTGCACTCAGGGAGGGTCGCTTGATCCATGCTTATGGCAGGCAGGAGAGGTTATGGAATCTTTGGAAGAGCATTCTCAATTATCAAGTCCTTCCTAATGTCATTGCTAATGCTCAGTTATCGGAAGCTCAATGCTATCATTCCACAAGGTTCCATCCTTGATCCTACTCACTTTCTGTTCAGTATAAATTATCTGTGTAAGAATATACCCTGATCTTTAGTGAATATCTATGTGGATCTTACAACAATTTATAAGTGGTGCACCTCCAAAATTTGGATGACCAGAACCTGGTAAACCAATTTCCCCTCTGACCTAGGAGAAAGAACTAGCTTGTAAAAATTCAATACATTCAAAACCATCACCAAGTAGACCCTTCAAAGTATATGTATATATATATATATATATATATATATATATATATATATAACCTCTTAGCATGGTTAGGCTGTGGTCCTGTATGCTGCTGGGAGTCTGTATGGTTAACATATCTTGTCATTGAAATTTCATTTGCAGTGTTGTATGATAGATATCCTTTTACTCAAATGACAAATATTTGCTATATTTTTGGTGTGTGGAAATAGAAAAAACGAACTTCATTTTATTAATTTCAAAATAGAAATTTTCAATTTTTACTTTGTATTTTAAATTTAAAAAATAATCCTGATTAAAGTTGTGATAAATTTGCATTAAATGTTTCTGAAGAATAAATTTCTGAATATTTCTGTATAAGATGAAATGCACTCAACACGTTTTTAATGTTAAATATTTTGCAGTTAAAGTGGTTTATCTTGCTTCAAAAAGAAAGAATATGTACAACAGTTTCAATAATTAATTCTAAATTCTCATTCCCATAGTACGGGTATTTTTCAGTGCGCTCATGTCGCTACTGTATATAACACAAGGTTGGCATTTAAAGGCGTTTAAAAAGTATGAAACCAATCACTTTTATATAACTGATGTCTTCAATACTCAGTGCCATAAAGTTTGATTTATTATAACAAAATTTTTTTATGTCGTTTACATTAAGAATATATATTTTTTTTTTCCTTTTAAAATTTTGTTGAAATCAGAACATGTAATGCATTCATATAATCTTGCTTTTTTGTACTAGTTTTTATTTAATTTAAGCAAACATAGTAACAGTAAATAAGTTTACACTTAAATTATGTCTAGAAATACTTTAAGTTAACCAACTTAAGAGCAGAAATCCACAATTTACTTGTGGTTTGAGGTGAAATAATAGACCAGTAGATTATGGTACTCTTTTGGTCAGGAAGTTGATTTTTCTCTTAACTTTTGAAGTATTGTTCACTCTGCCTTAACCAAAATTATAAATCCTTAGTTATTGAATATTTTAAAAAATTCTTACTAAAGCCTTTTATACAAGGTATTTGGAGATATATATATATATATATATATATATATATATATATATACACACACACACACACACACATGCCAATTCGTCCATGCCTTGAATACTGTTGCTACATCTGGTTGGCTGCTCCTGCTATTCATCTCAGGGTTCTCAACAAGATCCAAAGGAGGATCTGCAATGTAATCGATTCTGATTTAGCAGCTTCACTTTATTCACTTTTCACCATTGAGATGTAGCTTCCCTGTTTTTTTTTTTCTACAAATATTTTTACAGCTTCTGCTCTTTCCCCTAGTGTCCCAATCACATGAATTTACTTGTGCTTTTAAATTAAAAGGTCCCACACTTTTACTGTCAAAAGTAACTTCCACTTCTACTTTATTAGCCGCTTTTCTTGCACTTCCTGCCTGTATAACTCCCTTCCATGTACTTGTTTCCCTGATAGCTACAATTTCAAAAATTTTAAAAGCAACGTCAATTGCTATCTTTTATTTCCTTGATTCCCATCTTTCTCTTATTCATTCTTTGACATACATTTCAATTATTCTATTAGCCGTGTAAATTTTTGTTTCTAGAGTGATGTAAATTTATTTTTCAAACATGGTCAGCACATTGTGGCCGTGTTCATAATTGATATTGTTTTATTTCTTCCATTATTTTTATTTTTTTTTTATATGGATGAGGCTATTATACTTTTATTTTCTAAAAGTATGTTGCAGATGTAGTTTGTTAGATTTCTGTGTTTAAATGAGTCATAATTATTGAGCTATCGTCGGCGAGGTCTAACATGAGTCTTCTTGATAGGCATGTCTAATATATAATTATTTGTGAATTTGGTTTGATCAGGAACATGGTTCATTAAGAGACGTGATTTTTTTTTTTTTTTTTTATCTTCAAAATATCCAAGTTAAAACATTGAAAGTTAACTTTCAGGTTCTGAGTGCATCAAACTAAGCTGCAATAAAATTTTAGATTTTACAATACATTCACTGAACTATTTATTACTTTAGAAATAGTGTACATTTTTTTTTCCTTATTTTACAATTTTGCTTGCATCATCCGTTACTTACAAAAAGTGGAAGATGACTGACAGGATGAGTAATCTTCCAATTTTATGAATTGAAGTTTGTATTCTGACCGACATCAGTAACAAAAGGTAGATTGTCTGCTGCCGGACCTGTAATTTGTAAATTGCTGACCCAGATATATGATCACTTAATACTATAACGGAAATTTCTCAGAAACGGTCGGTTGTCTTATCCTATTTTTACACAACAGTTGCCTAAACATTCCCGTGTATGTACTTTACGTCTTACACAAGGTTGAGTCTAAGTTTTTGGAGAAAGTTGCAAGGTGAACGTAATTCTGCAGAATAATATTTTGTTTTTGATCAAGCGGGGGAAAAGTGAACAATTATTCAGATTTTAAGTTAAAAATATATCCTTGTTAGCATATTTTCGTCATAACTTGATTCTATCCAACACAGAGAGAGAGAGAAGCATGATTAGTAGTTTTTTGATCCAGGCTTTTAAATTTTATATGTCGGTGAGAAATCAACGACTACTACATGCACAAAACTAGGCTACTCAAGTCAACAAATATGAGAAACAAAAATTTGATAAGTTTAATTTCTAAATACTTGTGAACTAGTCTTGAAAAGGTTGTTACAATTTTTTAATATTTCTTTGCTATCAAAAGTTGAAACCAGGCTGCTGGTTTACGTGATTGTGTGTAGTTCTTTTTTCCTTAAGTGTCTTGGTGTTGAACGTGTCAGTTTGTACGTGCCCTCACTCAACATTTCAAGAAAGTACAGGCACTCTCTCTCTACCTACACATTTTACTGTACCAACCCTTTTTTTTTTTAAATTTTCTACAAATATGTATTGTAGAATCAATATATTTTGTTTTCCTTATCAATTTGTTCGTAGAAGTCGTGATGTCAACTTAAAACAAACGTATTTTCTTCCCATTAGTAAATAAAATAAAATGGTTAAAAAAATGTTTTTCTTTTTGAATCTATCAAAGCAAAATATTTTCACTTTCTTCATCTATTTGCAAAAATGCAGTTTGTGTCTGTCCGTGGTATTATTATTACTTATTTGTTTTTGTTGTTCATCCTGTGTAGAATTATTTTTCTTGTCGTTTGTGCACAAATAATCAGTTCTCCACTGTTAACTCCATTCTTCCGTTTTCAATTTTCATCTTTGTCGATTTTTATCCTCGGATACCTCGTGTTTCTTCTAAAAACCCACATCTCCGTGTAGCTCTTTGTTTGGACCTTTCTTCTCTCTTCCTTAGGTGCCCTTCTTCCATAAAGAATCCTTTATCTTTCTTTTCTTACCATGTCTTAAACTCCTCTTAGCAGCAGCCACAGCATTTATCCTCTTCGTAGAAAAGAAGCGTGAGCTGCAATAATGCTGTGATGATGATGATGGTAGTAGTAGGAGCAGCAGCATTACGGACATGAAAACTGGCAAAACCGTGTTGCTGCTGATAGGCTTCCTTTCCTAACATACCAACCTACAACTAATATTATTATTATTATTATTTATAGGCAGCAAGACGGGCGACCTGTGGCAAATCACAACTTACTGTCATGACCACTGCCGTTCCTCTTCCTTTGTCGACATCTTAAATCTCCCTTTATTTAGCTATTAGTAGCTTTGTTTTTTTTATGCATATTACTTATTGGATTTGGACTTCTTACTTAGTGATTCTGGCGCTCACCGCATGTCATGTCTTGGTTCAAGAAGGTACGTACTCTGTATCTTTCTTATTTAATGGAAAAAATGAAAGAAATGATTCCTTTTCATCGGATCTCCTTCATATCTGAAATTGTGTCATAACTTGACGCGCCAGTCTTAAGCTTTTCATTATCTTTCGCTACTTATCCGTGTTTTAAATTTTATTCTTATTCTTCGTCTTGCTTTAGTTTTTGTACTGATACTTTGTCATTCATGTCTGGATTACTACAACAATCACATATCACCTTTTTTATCCATTAAAAATGGAAGTGCCTAAATGATCCTTTTAAAAAATGAAATGTAAATTTTTTGTGGGTCTTACTCTTGTCCAACAACCTTACTGGTAGTGCTAAAAGTACGTTTTAATTAATTTTTGTCTATAATCATCGTTTTCCTTGTGCTTGTTAATCGTCATATGTGGAGCTGCCGACATGACTCAGTCAGTCTGTTGGAATAATATTGGAGATTTCGTTTTAGGCTCTGTCTCGGAAACAAAAATCGACAATTTTTCGATTTTTGTTATTTTACGTTATTCCCATTTAGGTAAATATCAGTTAATTTATAAAAAAATATTTCCTTATTTGCTGCTTATATACGTGGCATTAAATTCAGATGGGTCATTTTTTTGACATTTTTATTTTTGTTTAAACGCCGAAAAAAGATGTTTCGGTAGTTAAACATTTATTTTCAACGTTTATTCAGATATTTACTTTATTTTCAGAATCTTATCACTGTCCTTATCAAGAAAATGACATAATTTAAGTATGCATTTAAAATAAATTGAAAAAGTTATTTTTAATTTTTTAATTTAAAGATGTTTTTATTTAAATTTCTTTTTAAACTATTTTAAATTTTCGTGTTTTAATTTTATAATTTTGAACATTATAAAATCACTTTTTGGCGCACTCTTTGTGACTCGTTAATAATTAATCAATTATTAGGGCCTAATCTCTTTTTAGAGTACTTTTTGAAATTTTAGAAATTTCGACTGAAAAGATGTTCAGTTATCTGCACTCTTTCCTTCGCTAACAAATCCCCCATTATTTAAAAATCCCAACAGTCAAAAACTAGGGTGTGGTGATAAATAAAATTGCATATCCTTATTTAATTTTTAATTTTTTTGTCATCATTCTGATAAATACTAGTTATTTCGTGGTTTTATTTACAATAATTAAGTACTGTTATTGAGAAATTTTCATTGTCAGTTTTTCATCACATCATTTTAGTTTTATTTTTAAAACTAGTTTTGAGTTTTGGAATGTTCATATTTGCCATTTATTATTAAAAAAAAAGAAATAAAAATAACCAAATTTTTCCTTGAAAATATATTTCATAAAATGACAATGTTTAAATCCATTTTTCTTATTTCTCATACTCCCCAAACCAGTTAAATAAATTTGAACAAGTTTTTATTTTTATTTTACCTTTTAAAGATTTTAAATAGAATCCCTATTTTTATTGGTTAATTTAACCTCTTTTAAAAACGGAAAGTGCCATTTTTATCTCGATTGGGATTGAGTATATTGACTGAATCAGTTTGGATCCAGAGCTTTTGTTGAGTTATCTACTCTCGTCACCATTGCTTTGTGTGTTAAATTTTACGGTTAGAATAAAAAGTAACGTTCTCGAAGTAAATAAAATGAAGTAAAATTTTGCTTGTATTTTGGATGTTTAAATTAAAACTGTCGGGAATTGCAACTTTAATTTGCAACAGCTGTCAACTGACACTTTGTTAAAAAAAAAAAAAAAACCAACCATGTTGAATTTTTAAAAAAGCCCCAAAAATGTATTGTACAAGTTTTATTATCGGAAGCTAGTGATAGATTTTTAAGAGCATATGAGTATATATAATTTCTTTTAGTTGCCGTCATTACACATACAGAGCACCTTACTTGCTTCATTAATGTAGTACCCCGTCTTTGTTCGAATTGCCATCACCTCATTTCATCAGTCGACCAGAACCGAACCACGGACTACTGCATTTTTATTGATACTCTTTTAAAGCGTCAAACATGCTCGCATGTCCTCATCATTTCATCAGCCTTTCTTTAGGATGGTGATAATGTGGACACATTTGTTGACTCTTGTTTTAGTAGCACTTAAATGCTGTTTGAATATAAATTTCTATGAACTATTAGTAACTATTATTTTCCTGATATGCTTTTTGAAAAATTTGATAAACATCGTTACGTTAGACTTCAGTTCACTTAGGCTATCGTTTTTTCCTGAGATCATTAAGCAAACAATCAAGAAATTAAATTTTATCTTTTTTTTAATTTATTTCTGAGACTGTTAGTGTTACATGATCTTGAAGCTGAAAATGCAAGTTTTTTGGGGGCCAAACACATTTTGACTGTGGGTCACGTGATTTGCGCCTAATGATTCTGATTAACGATAGTGCTTCAAATGGTTAAAAAAAAAGCTTTATAATTATGGGTTATAATTTTTTGTTTTGAAGATCATCCAAAAAAGAGACTAGTTTCCATCAGTTCGTTTTAAAGTGCTCTATAATGCAAACGTTTACCTTATTTTCTACTATGGATGAAGAATGGAAGTAAGCAAACAAACTGCAAAAAAAACAAAAACAAAAAAAACTCTGCATTTGTAGAGTGAAAAAAGTGTCAAAGAACACATTTTGCCATTCCTGAAAAAGATCTTTCAGTCATATTGTGATTGAGTAGTTTTAAACAATTTTTAATGGATTTTTTGTGTGAGATGTATAAAAATAACTGCTAACTAAAGTTACTCATTCAGTCTGACTCTTCATCTACAAGTAAACTCCCCACCCCACCAATCTAAAACCACCATTTTTCATTTACCATAGAATATAAAGTATATAGAACTATTTAAGCACAAGTTTACTGTGGGTTGTAACCACAGAAATTATCAGTACCTTGAGACAAACTGACTGCAAAATCAGGGGAAAATATACTCAGATACACTTTTCTTTTAGCTTAAGATGGATGTCTTAGGGAGTGGACAAATCCTTTTTGTGCTAAAGGTAATAAAATAAGACTTTGCATTCAAATAAGATACTGAGCTTCTTAGACATGTCTGTGATTTTGTTATAACACATTTCTGTGGTGCAACATTCAAGTTTTGCAGAAATTACTTTCTGCAAAACTTGAATTAAGATGGTTAAGTTTGTACTGAGTAATATTGAAAGCAGTTAGTCATAGGAATGCATATTGTGTCCCTATTACTAAATCTTTTTCTCTCATCAACTGGTTGTTATCAGTAATATTGTATATACTGTTTGGTTTATCCATTCCAACACTATTGCAGTTTGTCATCAACAACACATAACAAGGGACCGATGTTTTTTCTCTAAATGTTGCTGTTACTACTACCAACCTTATATTCTCGGATTACAGCATTCTAATTTTATGCCATTTTTAGCGATGACTGCATAGAAGACTTGCTCAAGATAGATGCAACTAATCTTTAGTGTCAGATGTTATAGGAACATGAATGAAGTCATCTATTTAAGTGTCATGAGTTGAGCATTTCTTTAGCTTTCCTTTGAATTAAATGACTTGGGATAGCCTACTTTAAATTAAGCATTATTAAAATAAAAATTATTAATTGCATAATCTCAAGCTAGTTTGGAAGTCTTTTCATAAACTAGGTTGACATTGTTGTACAAGAGGGTTCCAAGAACAATAATCTCAAGCCATGAAAGTGGAAATAGTATCATGTTCCATGCATTCACTCATGTGGGAGTGAATAAAATGTATATATTTTCACTGTTCAATACATTTGACACAGTGTTTCTCAAATGTTAAAAATCGTTTTAATTCTGCTGCTGCTGTCACTATTAAATCATTTGAAAATTTCTTTAAAATTCTTTGAAAGTTTTGAAATAGGAAATAGTCAAATCTGGTGAGTAGGGTAGATGGTTTTATCTACTCAAATCCCAAATTCTTCAAAGGTGCATTGTTCTTCAAGAAGAAAATATCTTTCTAAAGTTTTGCTTTGTTTTGTTTCACTGCCTCATTAAATTAACACAGCAAGTTACATCAATATTCTGCATTATGTGTTTGGCTCTTCTGGTAGTCATTAAAATATATATATATATATATATATATAAGAAAAAAAAAGTACTATGAACTTTCCTGCTGACTTGTAGCTCTTAAATTTCTCCAAAACTGGAGAGCCTCCTGTTTGCTGTTATTGCATGAAGTGTTGTTTGGTCTGGATAATAGTGGAGTAACTGTATTTCAACAGTGTTTATCAAATATTCCAAAAGTATTACTGAAAATTCTGCAAAATCAACTCTGATGTATCCACTCAATGTTATTTCTGATTCAAACATTTTGGCATCCACTTGGTTGACCGATTCTGCATACCTAGTTGCTCATGAATTATAAATACAATGAATTTTGTGGATATCTTTTGGCTAAAATTCATTGTTAGGCCAAAAATTAAGTAATGACCCTAATCAACAGTTTCAGGAGTTGACACTGTTGAAGATCTCTCAGATGGTGCTGCATCTTGAGTCTTAATCTCCATCCTGGAAGTTAGCATATCAGTTTTTCATAGTAGAGTATGGTAGACACTTTTCATCTGATGTTTGAATCATGCATACATGGATTTCTTTTGGTTCCTTCAAGAACAGAAAGTACATGATGACATAATTCAGTATTTGAAAATTCCATTTTCCATTGACATAGTTCAGTCACTGATCTCAAAATATACAATGTGGGCATGATGATCCTTAAAATGATCACTTTATAACATAGATCCATCTTTTTTGTTACAGTGATGAACTAAACTGTTTTGGAAACAGTTGAAATGGAGAACTTCTTACCATTCTTTCTACATCCAGTTGATTACCTCTTAACTATTTGAAGATTGCTAGTCGAAATATTATTTCTCTATATAGAAATAACTAGATTATCAAACTAGACATGGCTTAATTGCCAGGAGAAGCTAGCTATGGCATCAAGATAGAAAAATCTTCACTGTGTAGACATTGAAGTTTTGATGATATTAAGTTCATATTGTGTTAAAAAAAATACATGTATGTATGGAAACATTAAATCATCACTTGTATTCACTTTTTGATAGTATGGTATTCATTTGTCATCTCCATATAAAAAATTGGCATACTTTGTTGAGTATCCACATAATTTCACATAAGTATTTGAGAAATTATCCCACTTTCATCAGCATTGTCACATGTATCAATGTATACTCTTGATCCTACACTTTTATTGAAGTGAAGAAATACTGTTAGAAATCTACTAATGCTGTTGAAGTAGGTTTATGAAATGTAAAACAAAATTAGCTAAATATTGTTCTAATTTTAAGACTAGAACCTAATTGATTGATTGTTTATCACATGATTTCTTTATTGATGACCTATTGAATAAACAAAATTGTGATGAGTATTTGGTGGTGAGCTTTCTGCTAATGATTGTTGATTGTCTGACTCTTTGCCCTATTCATAATGTTTTTGTTTATGCCTAATGACTCTCACTTGCTGTCTCTCTAACTGCAGTTCTCATTTATATGCACATGCTGAAAAGAAGCACCTGCCAGGTGGTGAGTTGTGGGAAGATGGTGAAAGTGAAGAGATCATTGCACTGTTCATTTGTCTGCACTTTTCACCTGAAATTTGTCATTGCTAAGACAGGGTAACTTCAACATATAATTGCTGGTGGTTTGTGTTTGGCATTCTTGGTATTCAAATTACTTACAAACTTAATTCTATTGTGTTCTGATGTAAGGTTGTTGACTAACTGGTGACTGATTTTTTTTTTTTTTTTTTTTTTTTTTTTTTTTGAGGTGATCTTAAGTGCAGTAATGGTGTTTGTTACTGCAAACTTCTTTGAAAGGTCACAATTCATATTTATATAAACTTTGGTTTATTGAAAATGTTTCATTTCATTGTATAAATAAAAGAAAACTACCATTTTTATCTTCTTTCATTAAATAAGATTATTCCTCAAGTATATAAACAATATCAAATACCAGTTACTTCAAGCATTTGTTAGGATAACTGGAAATTTCCCAATGTAGAAACATAATCATTGAGATAGTGAGATGTGAATGTAGAAAGAAATTTTCAATGTGTCAAATAATACAGCTTGTTTCCTGAAGAAGGAAATAATCAGATGAACCAATGTCAATATAGCACTGTATTTAGTTATAAGATGTCTAGCAATTTAAGCCAAATTGTTTTTTATTTTAAAATTAAAATTAAATTTAGATTCCCCCTGATACATGTTCTTTATTTACAGAAAGGATAACATTAAAAAAATTCCTCAAATGGAATGTTTGAATTTTTGTTTTTAATAATTGTTCATTAAATAAAAATACATTTCAGCATTCAGTAAAGCCTTGGTTGTAAATTTTATATATTTTCCCTTTTTACATAAGGACAATTTGGCAACTCAGGCTTTAACTCTGAGTCCTAAAGTAGCTATATCATTTAACTTATTTCGTTTTTATATTTCTACTCATTAATTGTAACACAGATTATTTGCCTGCTCAAATCTTTGTACTTTGTGGTTATCACAATATTTCAGCTGATTCATTCTTTAACCTTCTTCATGTATAATTTGAGAAAAAAGAACTTTTAGGACAACTAGCAAATAATGGTCTCTAATATATTAACTGGAATGGTCAATTTTTACAGCAACAGATTCACCAATGTCCAGGGAGTTTAAAATGATAAAGATTCATTGACAAATTTATTACTCTTCAGCAATGAATTGAGTTTTTTTGGTGACTGGCGTGTATATACACTGCTTATATATATATATCTCACACTAAAATTTCCCTTCTGATTCCATGTGCCTATGGCTTAGGGGTTTGCATCTTTGACTGACACCAAATTGGTCGAGTTTTGATCCTGGTCAGAAGCGAATGGATGTCTACCCACACTGATGAGCTGTGATACAGTGAAACAGGCTTGTATGTGGATGATGAATATATATATATATATATATATATATATATATATACACACACACACACACACTTTCAGTTGGGCCCTAACAGCTGTTAATAAATAATTTCTTTGGCAGTTAGAAATTGCTTTTTTCTCACAGATTACATCCTGGAAAAAAAAAAGCTGAAGAATAGATCAGCTTAAATTTTGTAATGACAGCTGCAAAAATAGATTTGGTCATCAGAATAATGTTGTGTATTTTCTTTACTTGTTTCAAAGTCATAAACAAAATAGATAATTTCTTTATAAATGAAGTGAGATTTTTGAGCTTTAAATTTCTCATCACTTATGAGGCTAATATTTTTTTCTCAAATTTATTCAAGTTATGGTGTCATAAAAGATTTGCTCATTTCAATGATGTTTAGTTGTTTGATTTTTGTCTAAATATCAGAAAATCTAAACACATTTGTAGATTTCCAAATGAGTTTTAATATCTTAATCAATTTTTCTTCTTTTGAGTTTTTTCTCCCTATTTAGCAATGAATCTTTTTGAATCTTAAGATAGACTTGTTAAATTAATTCTTTTGCTATCTTGTATTTAATTAAATAAAAAAATTGTTGTAGTTTGTAATAAAAATGTATTTATTTATCCACTTTTGAGTCATTTTTCCCCCAAGAAATTAAACTTTGAAGTTAAAATTTCATTTCTGCTAGGTTTTCATCTACTTCTGTTGTAGTTGGTTTTTATGAATTCTATTAAAAAATGAATTCATGCTCTTGGTTAGTGCTAGAATAAGCAAAGGGAAAGACAACCTGTTTAACCTCCTGGTTCATGAATTACAGCAAATATTTAATGATGTGCCATCAAGTAACAAAAATCTTACTGCTATTGATTACAGTTCTGGTTTATACTTGTTCTGTATCAACATTATTTAATGCTATACATTTTGAAAGTACATAAATCTTTATAAATAAAGCAGAAGATGTGTGTGTGTTCATTATCCTCATTGATTTCTATTAACATACACTTCCACACTTTTTTATCTGATTTGTTTCAAAACTTACACACCTCTTGCAAATTCTTTATTTTACACAAGGAAAAATAAATTGCGTGTGGCTCTTGATCTTTGTTTTAATTTCTCATTATAGCCTTAGAAAACAACAAATTAATTGTAAATATACAGTTTGCATCTTTAACAATTCTTTTTTTGTTAAAGATAAGTTCAACACTAACTTTTACATGGAGGATAACTCTTTCAAAAAATTCAAGAGTTATCTCTCATTTAAAATTTACAGATGTGGGTTATATAAAAATGGGAATTCTTACTCTTCCCAATCCATGCAACACTTGGTACTTACTGCTGGTAAGCAAAATGAGATCAGTAAAGTAGTGCTTAATCTTTAGACAATCTGATCTGATACCAGTGATATTTTCATATAAAATGGATTTTTAAACACTATCCAGATGACATGATCTCAGTTTGATAAATTCTAATAAAAAAAAAATGCTATAAATATTTAAATTTTAGACTTGTATGTGTGTGTATATTATATATATATATATATATATATATATATATACACACACACACACTCTCTCCTTATAAATATATTTGCATACAATACTTGTCTAATTTTCATTTTTCTAATGACAATAAGATTGATACTCTCTAATTAAATGCATTCTTTTTGGTTTGACTAGCTGCTTATGCTCATTCTCAGATGAGCAGATCATTAACAAGTAGGCTTCCTTTTCTTCTGCGTTGACAATCATTTAAAATTTATTTTTTTTTAATATGATCCTTAGTGTTTGACTAGAGTCAGCCAGGAAAATGGGAAGTGTCCCTTGACTTCCCTGTTTTATCTGCTGTTTAAGATTCAATGTCCTCCCTGCCAAATGTTGGGGTTGTTTGAGTTATTTTTTTTTTTTTTTTAATTCTTTTTATGAATTTATATCAAATGTTTATCTCTGATTATTCTTGAAGTAACTTTATGCTAAACAAAATTCTGTTATTTGTTTGGGTTGTACTAGCTGTTTAATTATTTCATTGACCAGAAAGTTAAAGTATACAGATTATAGCCAAAAGCAAATTAGTTAGTCACTTGTTAGAAAACAAGAAATTAATTGTAAATATACAGTTTGCATCTTTTATATAATGTTTAGGTTGGTATTGGTAAGTTATTCTGTATCAACAAGATAATATTACTATAGCTTAGATATTATTTGTAAAATAAACTAAATGCTGGAAAAGTATTAATTTTGTTTCATTAGCTTAACTTACTGTATAAGGTAATAGGTTATTCTTAATACAAGGAAGAGAGGTTAAATGTTTGTATCCAATTTCTTTTACAGAAAACTTTTGATTAGAGAATGAACCCCAGATTTGATGTTAATTTTATGCAAGTGATAACATCACTCTTGCATGTTTTTTCTTCTCCAGAAAAATTCTGTTGTAGTGAATACTGATAAGGAATTGCAATATGTCTGTTTGGAATTGTTATTCTGGAAGGCGTAGATTGAAATTCAAAAAAAAAAAATCATTCAAGTATAACAAACAAATAATTTGCTTTTCAATTTATAGCCTGAATTTTAATAAGTTATTTTCTGGAAGAATATTGTCTAGGTACCTCCATTCCATTTTCGATACCTAAGTTTTAAATTGAATTTTTAATAATAAAACTATTTCTTGAAACTTTAATTTTGGCTTAATTGAAAGTTAAATGATTACATTTACTATTTTTAGTAAACAAAATACTCTGGTGTATTTCAAACAAAGATTGTATTCATTGGAATTTAAAATTTTGAGATTTCTTTAAAAAATGTTCAGCTTTTCGGCTATTCTTTGAGTGATTGACACATTTGTAAACAAAAGTTAATTATCAGTTTTAAAAATCTTGCTAAAATAAGATACATCTTACATCTGTGACATTATTTTTGGAAACTTGGCAAATTTAATGTTAAATTAATCTGATTTACACAAGTATTACTAATTTATATCAGGAAATTTAGAATAAAACTATTCCTTAAACACAGTTCAACTTTCTGACTTTCCACCATATGTGTTGACTGATGTGAGATAAGTGTATGGTGATCACAAGTGACCTGATTGTACAAATTTTTTCCCTGTAAAGGGAAGAAACCCTGAAACACATGACCTTTTAATTTACACATAGAAATTATGATACAAAAAAAACTTCAAATACACAAAAAAAAAATTAAAATAGCAAGGCACAATGATTTGTATTAAACTTTCAATTAGTAAGTATAATTTTCACTTAAGTTTTTAAACTAACCCCAACAAATCTTTGAAATATTTAAAAAATATTTTTGAAACTTAAATCATAATGATTTATAATTGAAAAAAAACAAAACAAAATGAAAACAATTTTTTTTAAATTTCATAATTAATCTGAAAAAAATTTTTTTTCTCAGACTATAATGTCCTTAATTTATATTATTTATTCCAACAATTAAAAGCTTATCAAATTAAATAATGTAATAGTTATATTGCATTTTTTTTTATTGGGAGCAGATTTTTGGAAATATAGGCAAAATCTTTTCAAAAGAATGAGATTTGCATTCTCCAATGTGTCCTGTGTTTAACTAATAAAACAAATTTTCTCAAAAGTTAATTTCTTAAAATTTCATAAATTTATGTGGTTGTTAAAAAAAATATTTACCAAGATTTATTTATTTTTTTAATAATTTCAGAAATAATTTCATTCATTTGTGAATAATTCCTGAAAGTTTTATTAGAATCTGACAATTATTTCATTTTTACAAGACTTTCCAAATTAATGTGTTTGTCACTGGAAAAAAGACCAAGTTATGTAATATTACATTTCTCATTTTAAACTCTTGTAATAATTTGGTTACCCACTTTAAAAAAAGATTTTTACCAAAATTTCAAGAGTTAGAAGGAATTAAAAATTTTTTTTGAAATAGTTAAAAAAAAAATATTTTGGTCTTTCCTCTTAATAATAATAATAATAATATAAAAGTTCATTTTTAAGTTTAGATTTTTTTTTTTTTTTTTTCTCCAATTTAATGGAGGTACCATTTTATAAGTTTCTATAGTAAAAAGAAAAAAGTGCAGTTTAACATAAAAATTTAGGAATTATGTTAATCTTAATTCTAAATGATTTGTATTAAGCTTTTGAATTTTTGATTTGTAAATAGTCTTTTTAATGAATTAATAATTGAAGACACTGAGTAACTGGAAGAAATTTAAAAGATGTTTGAACTTTAATTAGCAAGGGAAAAAAATAACTCTTATAAAAATACATTATTCATAAAAATTTTTTTTCTTCAGAATATGATATATTATAAAATCAATTAAAAGCTTATCTACATTAAAAATAGTGAAGTTTTAATGCATTTTTGATTTTACTATTTGGAGCAATTTTTCTGAAAAATGGTCTTGTAATTAAAAAAATGACATGATTTACATTGTGCAATTAGTCCTGCATTTAACTAATAAAAAGAATTAGTATAGATAATGTATTTCTAGACGTTTTATGCAATTAATTGGAGTAGGGAGTTAACAGATGTAAAAAAAAAATTTATCAAGATTGTCTAAAAATAATTGCATAAATAATTTCATTTGTGAATAAGTTGTGAAAGTTTCATTAAGATCAAACAATTAGTTGATTTTTGCAAAAATTTTCAAATTAATGTGTCTTTCAATGCTAACAAAAAACAACTTGTGTTATATTACACTAGCAGTATCTTCTGGCGTTGCTCGGATGTAATGAAAGCTTTAAAATTTATCCATAGTCCTGGAGCTCAGACTCTTTGGACGTTGGCACGAAAGACTAAAAAGCAATAGTTGTTTCCAGTTAAAGCGAAACCGTAGGCTGAAAGAAAAATGAATGGATGTAAGTCACATTTTGATTTCCTGGTATTGATATCAAATAAGTTTTTTTTTTTTTTTTTTTTTTTTTTTTTTTTTGTCGTAAACTGAATTTTGAAGGCTAAATAAGTCCACTGGGTAAATGGTATCATGGCTGAGACTAAGAACTACAATTATACCTACTTAGAGCCAAACCCGAAGCAAAAACTAAAATAAAAGGGCTGAAAAAAATACAGACATACAAGCAGATAAACAGACACACACACAAATATCTTGCCTTTTATATATATATATAATCGATTTTCTGCACTATTGTAAGAACTGCAACCTCGAAACTTCTGAATAATTTTATGTCTTTGTCTATGAGTGTATGAAATTTGATTAAAATCAGACCACTCCTTCTATAACCCGATTTTATCGATTTTCAATATTTATTGGGGGTACCATGACACAAAACCTAGCTAAGAACACTCGCAGACGCTTATAGTACAACTGTGTAATTTTTCAAGAAAATCGGTTCAGCTGTTTCGGAGTCTATAGGTAATGGACAGACATACACACACACACACACACACAAAGTTCCATTTATAAATAAGTTTAGATTTAGGCATATTACGCAAACATAGCAGGAATCACTGAGGGAAAAGCAAAAAGAAAATTTTAACTGAAATTTCAAACATGTTAGAAGGGATTAAAAAATTTAAAAAAATGACAAAATTTGGTCTTTCCTCTTAAGCATAAACATTTTGATGATAAAACTTTGTTTTTATTAAGTTTGAGCTCTTTTAACATCATGCTATGCTGTTTTTTTTTTGTTTTTTTTTTCGACAATTGAGTGGAAGTACCTAAATTGTCTAATATTTAGCTTGTATTTTAATTTAACTTTTTAAAATCTTTTTATTCACCTTTTTTTTCTCTATAAAAGGGATTAATTAAATAACAATTGGCAGCATTAAATCTTTAAGATAAAGGATTTGGATATACAAATAGTATTTCTTTCATTTTTTTTTTTTTTTTTTTTTTTTTTAAAGAGTTCAAATCAATGAAAACAATGATTCCAAGCAATGATTTCTAGGAACAGCAAAACTGTTTTTAGAAGATTAGTTGTATTGAAAGAAATTCAAAGAACTTGGTTGTTGATTAAAGATTTGCATATGCAGAAGATGGCATAAAAGTCAAGTTATAGTAGCAGTGTTTGTAGCTGGATATGGTATTGGAATAAGGATTGTTTAATAATGGTTTTACTTCAGTTGCCTTGTCAAATAACTGCCCTGTACATTTTATAGTAAAGTCTTGCATAAAGTCTCAGAAAATTTGGTTAAGCTTCAAATGTTATGGACTCTTGCTAAGAATTCAAGCTCTTTAAGTACAATTTTGAAATGAAATTAAGAATCTGAAATTTACTGTACTTGAATAACATTATTTTGCTTACTGTTTTTCTTGATTTTTTTTTTTTTTTTTTTTCTTTCCAGATTTTGATTTTTTATTTATCTTAAATTGTTTTTTTTCTTGTAACATTTAAATTTATTATTAGATGGTATAACATGGAGATGTGTATTAATTCTTATCATTGCTTGTATAATGACTATATATAGTAAAGTGCTTAGTAGTTCTCAACCATTGTTATATGTATTTTCTATTCTTGAAAAAAAATATTAATACCAAAAATTTTATTTATTTTTTATTTTTTTAAAATGCTAAGAATTGTTAACCATTCATTTCTGATTGCCAATGGTTGGATAATGTTTCTGATAAAAACCAAATGAAATTAAGAGCAAATTAATGAAAAATTAATGATTGACAATGTTTTATTTAATAACATTTGTGATACTACTATGAATAGTGCTACTTGTGTGTGTGTGTGTGTGTGTGTGTGTGTCCGTCCATATCTCCTTTTAAAAAAGATTACAAATGGCAGTGGTAGGCAATCGGGGGAAAATAAGGAATAAAAGTTAGACTTAGTTATGGTTAGATTTGAGTTGCTGCAACTGTTGACTTCATAATTCAAGCAGTAGATCAGCTGTTATATCTAGGATAGACTTTCTAATGAAAAAAGGTCATTTACTAATGATCATAGGATCAGTATGTAGTTAGGATAAAAGCAACTGAAATTATGAAGGGAGAAATACTAACCAAAAATTAATAATCAAACACTTGTATTCTGATTGTGCATTGATATCATCAGCTGATATATATTTATGTAGCACAATTAACATTTGCAACAGGAAAGTTCAACTCTTTCTTATTCACACTGGGTCATAAGAAAAAAAATGTAACCTTGAAAGAGAAGCAAGATATTATCAAGTTATTGAATGATGGAAACATAACTTTGAAAGTTGTGAAACAGTTCAGAGATTATAAAACTATGAAAATAGAAATTAAAATAATTGGCAAGAACAAGAATAAAAAAATGAATTCAAGAAACACAGACTTAAAAAAAAGTAATAAGCAAGAGAAATATTGACCAACAAGAAAATATTTAAAGAAGCTGGTGTTGTGAATGTAAACAGCAAAAAGATGTAGAATATTCAGAACATTGATTGCTTTCATGTCTTTAGTCAAACTACCAAACTTCAAGTTAATATAAAGAGAAATCTTTAAGTTGGTTAAAGAAGTACATAAAAACTTTTTTATTTTATTTTTTCAAAAGTAAGTTTTAGTAAGATGAAATAATGTTATAGGATTTTATTGTCAGCAGTAAAATTAACTCTTCACAGTTGAAGATGTTGGTAAATTATTGTAAGTTCAAGAAAAGAAAATAGATTTTGAGTAGTACAGATCATAATGAAAAAGCTGACTATTGCTCACCTTGGCAAAAAGACTGTTTCAAAGATAAAAGTTTCCAGATATTAATCCAATAGAAAACCTGTCCTCTCATTAAAAAAAATGTGTATTATACTTGAAAACATTTCAATAAAGGATTCTAGTAAGCAATAAAATCTACAAGTAATGTTAAAATTGAAACCAGTAGAAAAGAGAACAGAATCAATGATTGAAAGATTGAATGTTATAGAATGTCAAGGTGCCTATATTAACAATTAAAATATTAATTTATTCAGGTATAGTGGGTAGTATTCAAATTTATTTTGACTTCTGTTTTTGATTTATAAATAAGATTTCTTGCACTTTGTACAGTAAAAACCTGACACTTCTAAAATGTTATCAATATTTTTAATTATGATAGATATTAACTGAAAAGTCATTCAGTATATTGCTCAGAAATATATCTTAGACATTTTACCTGCATTGGTTGGTTAAAAACTAATTTTATTACTAAAACGATTGATTTGCCTCATGAAATCTGACAGTGTAATACTCTTAGTGGTACTGTTTGGATCTATTAAGTATTTTGAGGTAATTATTACTGTATTTTTGCATGTAACATTTAACTGTTTAGCTATGTTTATGAATATTGTCTTATGCCTACAATGGAAAAGTATTGTTGTATTTGTCCAGATCAATATAGTTTTTTTTTTTTTTTTTTTTTTTTTTTTTTTTTTTTAAAACAAAAATATTTGACTAAAATTTTTAATTCATTTATGCCAAACATTTTTTAAATTGCATTTTGACTTTTACATTTTGGACAAGTAGATGGGAGCTGAGAAATTTACTTATGCTGTTATAACTTTGCTTAAACTTGGCTTAAGTATGATCATAGTAATAAAGTGTTTAAATTTTTGTACTGATGGAACTACCAAAGAAATGAATTTAACTGACCAAACCAAATTTATGACCTGCAACAATCAATCATATAAGCATAATCTGATATTTTGCACTTTTCTTAGTTGAAAAAAAAAAGCATTTGGTTCTATATAATAACTATGTACATAGAAGAAATATTGTCTTTCTATCATTTTCTTAATAGAACATTTATTCTTTTGGACTTAGGAAAAGATTTTTCTCTAGCTTTATTGATTGACAAAAAAAAAAAATTCTTTACTGCATGCAAAAGGGAATTGTAGTTGGTATTACAAGATCCAGATAATGTTGAAAAAAAAAAGCATTTATTTTATGCAGGGTATTCTTCAGTTTAAATTTCTTTAAAGCACTTAACAAAATGCTTCTCTATTAATCATATAGCTTGAATATTATAAAAATTTTAAATTGAAATTCAGCTAATGTGTTGAAACTTTCAGACTCCTCTCTAGTGTTTTGTAGAGGAGTAGATTCAACCCTCATTTCCTGTTTCTTCTAAAGTCTTTTTCCTTCTCTTTCACTCTCAATAGTCCCTTGTGTCTTAGTAGCATTATTGCTTTGTTTGGGGTGAATTAAAAATAAAAACAAAAACTTGTTGATATGCTTGAACTACAGCCTTATGACCTGCTTAATTATAAGGGTAGGTTAAAAAGTGGCGCCTGTTTTTAGTTTTGAAAATATTGGTCAGAATTCTTACAAGTATTATAGTTCTAAACCATAATGCTTTAAAAGCCAGTGTAAAAAAATCTATGGAGCTATCTTCTCTTTTCCTACTGATAATCCTTTCAAAATGACTGCCTCACTGGACAAAGAGCGATCATAGAAATTCTATTTTTAGAATGAAAAAGTGCTGAAGATATTTGCAGAAAATTAGCGAATGTTTATGCAATGGTTGCACTTAATGTAAGCGCATTAAAGAGATGATGCATCAGTAAAGTTTGTTAATCTTTTACAGAATGAAGAAACTGATCTTAGTGATGGGTCCCACAGTGGCAGTCCCTTTACTGCTGTGTATAATGCCAATCAATAACTACTATAGACATCACCTTGCAACTGACAATAATCACTATTACAAAAACTTGTAAAAGTCTTTGGGTGAACTATTGTAGTACTGGCAGTCTAGTGCAGTTTCTTGGCTACTCAAAAATCTGTGTATTGGATTACCAGAATGACTCTATGAAAGAATAAAAGGTAATTTCTGCCACATTTAGTGAAGAAGTTATTAAGCTTGGCTATACATGACCTCATTCAATATGATTGAGAAAGATCATGTTGAGGACCAGATTTGGAATCCTAAGGCTTTTGTGTGCTTCTTTTAAATAAGTTGTAATTAAAGGACTGGCATTACTTTTAGACAGACCCTTGTATTTTCTTTTAATACTGTGAACCAATCAAGAATTTTTCAAAATATTTGAACTGTTTGTTAATAGCTGAATGTTTGCTATAGAATTAATGTTAACATCCAATTTTAATTTTTGCGATTATATATCTTCTGTTATCAATGATGCTGCATTTTACATTTTTGAATTTTACCTCATGATCCTTGTAAAAGTAAAGTTGTCTATACAAATTTGTGTTTGTCCAAAACACAAAATTTTTGTGATTATACAGAATTTAGATAGTTTTCTACAGTTTGGTATGTCTTGAGTTCTTAAGAATTAAATATATACAATTAAATCATTTCAACATATTCTTTTGTTGCTTACATTGTAAATACAAAGATACGATATTGATGATTTTTCTAACAAATTAGGAAAAAAGTTTAATGAAAATATTAATTTAAATTTCTAAACACTTGAATTTATTGAAAATTATCATTATGCTACTTACCTTGTATTAAAAAAAGTCATTTGCATTTTAAATCAAATTTTATTAGGCTCTCAATGCAGAGTGATCCAGCTGAACAGTTATTTTGTCAGCTGATATAAATTTAAACAAGCTTTAATCATCAATTGTTGACACAGCTGGAGAAATACACAATTATTTCATTCAACAAAAATTGAAGTCTAGCATTTTATAAATATATACTAAACTATTAATAATTAGAATTCTTTTTTTTTTGAATTTTAAAGTTTTCTTTCACTTTCATAATTTTATTCATCATTTTTTTTTGTATTTTTAATTTTTTTTTCTCCAAAAGAAAATTGTTTATATTAACTAAGAATTTCCTTTCTATTTTTTTTTCTTTTTTACTTATATCATTTTCATGTTATGCTGCTCACACTTGGAGAACTATATAAAAATGGGATGGTAACATTGTAGATAATTGAGAAATTAGTTCTAATTTATGAAGGGAAAAAGACAGTAACTTTGTAATTAAAGAAATGAGAATTCAGTTGTGAAGCTTTATTTTTTCTTGCTGTAGCAACAATAGAAGGCATAAAATAAAAACACTTAATGTGTATAACTTTGTTAAATAAACTGAGGCCTCTTTACTTGAGGAATTTCAGTATTTTACATATTCAAGATAGTTTGATAAGATAATGTTCTTATTCTTTCATGTAAGTGAATCTGTTAGTGTTTTTGATATTTCCACTCAATATTTCTATCATTCTGTTCTGTGGTCCACTACAGGTATTTGGAGTAGAAAGCTACTTTTTCAGCTTAGGTATTTTTCAGTGCACCTGAAGAGGTTTATGGAATGGTTGAAAAGTTGTGTGAGCATATATAGCTTCAAAGATATTAAAGAGATTGTCTGAGAGGAGGAAACTACGCATACAGTATAATGTAGTTCAATTTTTATAATTTGATAAAACAAATAGTGTAAAAATAATTTTCTTCAGTAGTCAACTAGTGAGTGTTTAACATTTTTTATAAATCAAAATTTTACTATGATTAATAAAATTCATTAATATTTTTGTTCTCTTACAAAGCCCTTCAACTACTGTCAAAGCTACTATTTTTCTTATGCATGTTTAGTGTTTTAATGTCTTCATTTTAGAAAGATATTTGGACTGCCCACTTTACTGGATATATGAAACAACCATTCAGTTTTTCTGTCAGTTCATAAAATTGAAAAAAAATATTTGGTATTAGCAGACTCACAAGATGTTGATGCATCAAAAAGTCTCTCTCTCTCTCTAAGCTAATTAGTTTAAAGAAATTATTTCTGGATATTATGATGGTTACCATTTTAGCTAGTCTCTTGAAGATACAAGCTTTTCCAATAAGTTACATACTTGATAACACAGCTGAGTTTGTTTGTTTTTTTTTTTAACTATTTAGACCTCAGGCTAAGACTTTCAAGCTCTGAGTTAAATGCAGTAATTTACTGTTATAGTATTTATAGAATTAATGTTGTATAAATATGTACTTCTCAGAGGTTACATTTTTCATTTCATCATAACGCTTGTTTGTTCAATGTTAAGTGAATAGTTTAGTGTCAGTATGTTACAAGATTAATATCTTGAACTATTTGGTCAGTGGAACCTTGAGACCTGAAGTATGTAAATACTTTTAATACTTAATCATACTGACAATAGTGAGTTCTGTATTTTTAGGTATGATGCTGTATACAAAAAAAGTTCTGTCATTCAACTTCAAAATATCTTAGGAAAAAGAAGATAGTGTTGGTAATTTCGCTAGAACACAAAAACAAATCTTGTCATGAAGTCATGCTTAGCAAGTGAAAAAATTCTAAATTTTTTACAACATAAAATGTCTATTGAAATACATGGTGGTACCAAAGCTGTTGACCTGATAGCATTAAATACACTATTGTCTATTAAGAATGAAGTATATACAAGATAAATTTTCTTGTTTCTTTACTGTGTCAGGGTAAACACAACAGAATTTTTTCCCTGATAATGAAGATATCAGATACTTGTATTCTGCAATCTCACAAAATAAGTGTCAGCACATTAATATAGTAACAAGATATGCCAAAACTTTATCATTTCATCCAAATCAAGGTGATAATGCCACTAAGACTTATGATTACTAGGAGTGGAAGAAAATGAAAATCCTTTACTGAGGATAAGGAATAATAAAAGAACATGATTCAGGAAGAGAGGAGATTGTGATTGATGCTGCATTTAAATTTTTGAATATTGTAAGTGGCAGAGAAGCAAGAAATTAGTTCCATGGGTGAGAAGTGGGAGGTGGAAATGATTAAAATATAATTTAATTAAATCTAGCTAGTTAAGCAGTAAAGAGACCTAGTTGCCAGTCTAGTAGTATGTTTAAATTCATGTGATTGAGAGGAAGAGAGCTCATTAGAACAACTGCCATTAAAATATTTATAGAAAAGTCAGGGAAGCTACATCATGGAATTGGGAAAGTAACTGAAGCTGAGAGGCCAGGTCAAAACCAATAACCTTACAGATCCTTTGTATTTTGTTGAGAATCCTGAGATATATAACAGGTTCATCAGACCAGGTATGGCAGGAATGTTCAATTCATGGTCAAATGATAGGTTTATGAATGTATAAGATGGATTCTGATGAGAGAAAATGTCTGGCATGACACAGTGAACCAACTTTCTAGAGCAGCCTTAGCAATTGATTCAAATTCAGAACAAATTATAATTATAAAAAAAAAAATCATTAAAAACAAAATTGTACACATATTTAACTTGAAAAAAATTCAATAAAGCCACTCTCAGCCTTAGATCAAGTAGTTCTAGTTCATGTTGGCCATCATGCCTTGTCATTTCCTGTGTCAGACTGGAGCCTCTTGAGCTAATGCTCTTGATATGCCTGAAAAAGAAATGAACACATTAAAATTTGGTGATTGCCAGGTGCAGGTTGTCTCCCATTTCTTTTTAAATGTCTGGCACACCCTATGTGTTTCTGTTTGAATAGTTTAATGAGAATTTGTGATCAGATTTTTTAGAATCTGGTTCTTTAGAAATTGTGTGTGTATGTATGTATGTATATATATATATATATATATATATATATATATATATATATATGAGTTAGGATCAAGTAATTTTTTAGATATGAACATTTTTTATACAACTAGGCTGATAAACTATTTTCATTGTTTTAAAAAAGACATAACCAAACTTACTAAGATTTGAGAAAAGTATCAACAAAAAAAAAAAGCAGCAAGTAAAGCATATAAATCCAAATTTTGACTTTTTATTATCCATTTGTGTAAATAAAAAAGCTATATTGAAAAATACTTAGAATGCATTTCTGATATCTTTCAATTATTTCTAAAATAATCACTACAAATAATTCAAACAGATGATAAAATCATTGAGTTTGTCTTTGAAAAAGTCAATGTAGCATTTAGTTTTATACATTTGAAGGTTTGAATTATATTTGGTGACAAAAAGAAACAGACAATTAGATCTATAACATGCATTAATGTATGTTTTTGTTAGCTTTAGACCAAAAGTTTTTTGTTTTTTTTTTAAATACCAATTTTAAATGGACATAATTTTTTTACTTTTTAGTATGTAATTACTTTTCTATCAGATATTCCAGCTACTTATGATAATTACTAAAACATGTCTTACAAATTCAGGGAAGTTATAGCTTATTTATGAAAAATATTTGTTCACTATCACATAATTAGGTGTCTGTATTTGAAGGCATTTTTAATGTTCTTTCATTAAGAGCCTATTTGATAAGTTCTTATCATTCTGTTCATATTACTCTTGAAGCAGTCTATGTATCAGAAAGCCGTGTCAAGTTATATAAGAGATAAGTTAAAAATGAATATATGAATAATAATGGATAATTTCTGAGGTTATTTAGGATAAATTCAAAATTCAAAATATTTGTAATTATACATGTATAAATAACTATTAAGTTGTATTTGTCCTTGAAGAATATTCCCAATTTTCCAGGTAGTATTAAAATCTTATTTTTATATTTCATTACTCATTAATACCTTGGGTTTAAGAATGTTTGCATGAAAATGTTTACTTTTCATTTAAGTGATACAACTGGAATTGTGTATGAGGTAGAAATTTGATGTGAAGAATTTAAAGAGAATAATAGTCTTGAATGAATAAGATATTCATTGTATATGTTAGAAAATTTATTTCAAATGTATTTTTCACTTTTCACCCATATGCATAAGAGTAAATGCAAGTTTTTATATATAATCTCATGGGGTGCATGCACTTTTAGAGATGAACATTTTCTTTGAGATCCAGAAGCAGGGGGCCATGTAATACGTAACTGAGAGATATTTTTATCTGCCAGCTTGTGCTTACAATATTTCTAAGATTTTTTTTTTCCTGCTGGGACAGACTTAATGAAAACCTTAATCTTTCACTCTTTTTGTTATATCAGACTGGCAAATCCTTGGGAATAATGTCTGATGTTGCCTTACTTGGGGAATACCTTATCACAGAGAACCGAATGTATTGAAATTGTAAAAGTCAAGGTGAAAATTCTCAGGAATATGAATTGAGTATAAAAAGAAAAAAAAGTTTGATGTCTAGTTGGAGATAAGAAAACAGTGCAGAAATAGTGACTTTAAAAGGGGCATCTACTGAAATTGTACCCGTTTTCAGATGAATGTGAATTATGCATGTCTATAAAACTAGTCATTAAAAATTGATTTCTTTCTGCATATATTAACACAGAAAAAATAATATATTAGATCATTTTTTTAAGACAGAAACTAGAGGAAACTTGATAAAAATGTCACAAATAATACATTTCTATATTGAGTTTTTATATGAAGATGTTTCTAATATAATTTTTAAAACCTATACATGAGGTACTGCCACTCATTTTGATATCTAAGTTTTAAAGTGAATTTTAATAAAGAAAAAACTTTTTTGAAGCTTTCATTTTAGCTTTAATCAAAAGCTAAATAGTTAAATTCTCTATTTCCAGCAAGCAAAATACTCTGATATATTTAAAATAGAAATTATGTTGATTAAAATCTCAGCTTTTTGTAAGTTTTCAGTTTATTGGCCATTATTCACATATCGACAGGATTTTAAACGAAAGTTAATCCTTTGTTTTAAAAATCTTGCAAAAATAAAATATACATCTTTGACATGTTATTTTAAGAAAATTTAAAGTTAAATTATTCTGATTTGAAACAAGTATTACTTGCTTATAGCATGAAATGTAGTTTACAAGCATTTCTTAATCAGAGATCTTGTTTTTCTGACATGTTGATTGATTACTGAAAACCAGACTTGTTGACAAGTATACTTGACCAGAATTGACTTAAATGTATGAAACCTAAGTTAACCACTTTTTTTTTGTTTTAATTTCTGAGTAATTTTCAGCAGTTATCTAATATTTTATTGAACTTTAGTAACTTTAACTTATGTTAGAAAATGCTTTCAAATTAATATAAAATCTTAAATTAATTTAAAAATTGAATAACTGAGATAATGAAATACCATGATACAGGTAACTCGGTAATTTATGAAATGTTATTATAAATTTATATTTAGTTTTCCTATTCTTTATTATTCATAATTTTTATAATGGTTATGATATGGTAAAGTTATCTTATTAAATGTTTATAGTACTTTATATTTTATTATTATTTGTTGTAACTTCATAAAATGGATTTACAAAACTCATGATGTAGCTGACATAATCATGGTTTACATGATCAATTATCCAAATTTTTTCCAATAAGAGGAAGAAACCTTTAAACACGTGACCTTTTTTAATTTGTCTATTTCTAAAAATTTTAGAAATTTAAGTGAAGGGGTGGGGTAACATGTTAAAGATATTTTTACCAAGATTTTCTAAAAATAATAATTGAAAAAAAATAATTTAATTCATTTGTGAATAAGTCCTGAAAGTTTCATTAAAATCTGACAATTATTGATTTTTGAAAGAATTTCCAAATTACTGTTTTTCATTGGATGTGCTAAAATATTCATAGTAATCTTTGATACACTGCTAATTAAAAATAAAAAAAAATAATTAACTAAAATTTCAAACATGTTAGAAATTATTAAATTGAAAAAAAAAATACTTCCCTTCTAATAACACTAACATTTTGACCCTAAAACTAAAGTTTAGGGTCTTTTATCATACTGTTGTTTTTTCAGCCAATTAGTGGAGGTACCTACTCTACATAAAATAAGCAATATTCTTTTTTTCCTCTTAAAAATATTTTGATAGGCAGTCAGTTATAGATTTCTCTTTTCTGATCTGATGAATCCTTCTGAATCTGCTATCATATCTGAATGTTCCTAGTACTATTTACATTATTTACATGTGTACTATTACCTTCATCTATTTGTTATCACGTTTTCACTCAGTGAATGTAGTTCAGCTCAGATAAATTTAATTTATTGCCAAAGTGGACAGCCTGGCATCAAATAGGCCTTGTATTTTGCATGATGAACAGATGCTGTGGTGATTTGGGGATGTCAGTCCATTGATCCATCACTGACACTCTTGGAAAAACATGGAATTAGATGTACGTGATACATGAAGTTGATTAGGGATAGACATTACTCATTACGTTTGAAAAACTACCTGGTGTTGACTGCAGTCCCATGCAGTTTACTATTTGGCAACAGCTGCATTGGCAGGATTCAGCCAGTACAACTGACCATTTGAAGGCCACATTCTTTAAAGGGAATCACCTGGCCAAACTTCTCACTGATATGTCTTGCATTTTGCATTAAACTATTTAAAGACTTTTTGGATGAGTGGGAAATGTGATAACAATGATGAGGACAATAGTCCATGTAAATAACTTCTCATCACATAAATTTGGGAAGAAAGTCCTTGCTACTGTTTTTTGCATTTCCTTGATATCCTGCTGAAACCTCAACCTGTTCTCTCACTATTCCAAGATTTTCAAGGGAAAATCCCACATGTTGATTTAAAATTGAACTTAGACTCCTCTAGCAACCCAACTCCTTAAAATCGAACAAATTTCTTACAATTTGTTTTGTTCTTTATTACCTAGCAATCTAGAAATTAGAATGATAATGAAGGTTGTTTATTTGTACCATTCAAATTCTGTATCTAAAATGTCTTCTAATACCAATATCAAGAAATACATCCTCAAAAAATTTAGCTTTAAACAAACCAGGAAACCTTTTGCATATATTCTATAATTTAATTTTTGCTGAGCCATCCCTTCAGAACCTAATGCTGACTTTGTTGTCCCACTTGCAGAAATGGCAATGTTTATGTATCATGTTTGCTTACCCAGTAACATTTACTTATGTCTCTAGAGATGAACCAATAAATGTTCATTGCTGTTGATTTTCTCAAGAACATTTGTCAAATTCTGTGGTTTCTTTTAAATTCATAGAATGCACAATAAATATTGATGCATATTTACTATCATTACAAAGAAATAACTGTTTTTACATTTCTTTAAATGAATTTATGAATATTTTCTATTTAAAATTTTTATACTACTTCAATGTGCCAAAAACCAAGTATCCATTTTTTCTTAAAATAATATACAAAAATCATTTCTCTATTTTGGTCCCAAGAAAATTGTTATTGGATATTTTTTTTCTTTTTATCTTTTCCTAAGAGTACTAAAGCATCCCTGAAGAGATTGAGTTCTTTCACTAAATCATTAGTTCATCCTGAGAATTGTTATAGCACATTGCTTGATTATGTTGCAGCCCTTTCTTCTCCTGAATGAATTTTGGTACAATGAAAAACTAATAGGTGGAGTAGGGGTTGGTAGATCAGATCCATATAATATAGGTCATGTTACTAATGGACTTATTTGATGTCACTTTTTACATAAAACCCTTTCAATTTGTTCAAACTTGTCACAACAGCAGGTTTACATGCAAAAATGAAATACCCCAAATATAATTGGTTAATCTTTGACAGTTTGAAATTTGTGACCTTTTACTTTTCACAACATGACTTTTAAAATTGGCTTATATATTTATATATATTATTTTTGGTCTCCTTTAAGGCTCTTAAGTAACCTTTTAAATTGTTTCTGATTCGATATCTCTATTTTGAAAAATGAAAAGTTAAGATGACCTTTTAATAGAGAAAATAAATACTTTTCAAAAAAGAAAATTAAAATTTAATATCTTGAATAATGTAATGAACAGCTTATGGCTATATTGCATTAAAACATTGATTTTCATTCAATCACTAAAGTTAAGCTTGGTCAGGACAATGATGTATAACCACTTGGCAATACTGGGTACTGTAAGCTTGGATATGTGGGGTTATAACAGATAATGTCTTGGAATGGGAAATTTGGGAGAAGTTCAAATTTCAGTCAAAAATTATATATTTACTTACAAATACCCTTATGGGGAAATATGAAGAGCAATGAATACGTAGAACATTTATCTATAATCAAATAAACAAGTGCCAGATACAAGACTATTACTGTAAAGGTCTCAAAGATAGTGAACTCTTTGTGATTTGGGAGAAAATTCTTTTCTTTAAAATGATTATTCCCCTCCCCAATTATGGATAAAATAGTAGGATAGTCTGGTTTTGATTGGTAACTAGTTTACTTTAGAAAGTAATGGCTGACTATTGCAGAGTTTCTTCTAAGTCAATCATGAATCGAAAAGAGAACTGATTGTCCAAGTGTGTATCGTGCATGGCACTTAAGTAAGGAAAGAATGTAGGACAAAATACAAAAAAGATATAATTGGTTGAGAATTTACTTTTGCCAGAAAGCAATTATGGTTCCTGAAGTTTTCTTTTTCTTTTTTTTATCCAATATGATAGTTATTGTCTGTCTTTATTTTGCCTTCTCTGTAATGTAAGTCATCTTTTATTTTTGTTTAATATATGCAATGGTGACATTCTTGCTTTATATGCTCTTCCTTTATAGGATGACTATAAAGGATATAAATGACTATAGGATGACTCTTGCAGTCTTTTAGCATTTTTCCCCCTTACTCAAACATATGCTTGTTATCCTTATAAACCTTTTCAAAACAATCTCTGTTTCACATTTCAAATGCAATTCTATCCAACCTTGGTATATTCTCATTGATCACCATCTCTACTACTTTAAATTATATCCATTTATCCTTTCTTTTTTTATAATCACTCTCATCGCAACCTGCATACTGATATGTTCACTTATCTCAATTTTTATGTATAATTAATAACTGCAAGTAACGCATTTGAATTCTTTTTATCTCTCTCTGCTGTTGATACGCGAAAGTTTTCATGCTTTCAGTATTATTGGAAATATTGTAAGTTTGTCCATTAGTGTTAAATACTTAAGATAGCATGACTAGTTCATTAGGTTGGCAAATATATATGACTGATGGATTTTTGCTATGCATTCTAAAATCATTTTGGTGATGACATGTAAAATGGTTTTAAAGTTCTTGTACACTCATCTGAAAAGCAGATTATTTTGTAGACTGATAAGATATATTTTTGTTTTATCAAATTCCTTTGAAATAATTGCACAGCCATGATGGATATTACTTTGAAATAATAAAGTTTAAATGAGCAATCACATCTTCATTGTAAAATATAATCTCATTATTCCAGTGTAAGCTGTGAAAATCATTTTAAAGAAAAAAATTTTCTCCAAAATCACAAAGAATTCACCATCTTTCAGGCTTTTACAGTAATAGTCTTGTATCTGGCATTTGGTTATTCGATTCTATAGATTCATGATTAAACTGATTTGCATTTGCCCAATTTTTGAATGTTAGGCTATCAATGAAATTTGTGAAACTGTTCACTAATCTTTAAATTTGGATCTTTATATGGTTCATATTGTCTGAGGCAACATTTCTATGAGGCAGAATCGCACTCCATTAAATCAATATAATATTGAACATTCTTAATAGTCATGCCATCATTTACAGTTAGTTGTGCTAGTTCTACTCTTACAAACATAAGCTTAGCATTTTAATGAATAACTCAGTGTATTCTTGTTGATCTCACAATAACATGCTTCTTAGGATGCAGTTCAGCAAATTTACTGGAACCCATCGGAACAAAACGATTTCTTCGTTCGAAAAGCTGATAACCTTCTTTTAAATTGGAAAATAAAAAGATGTCTTTTGTCATTCTTTATCTGTGATGTTACGATAAACCTTCTTGTCTGACATTATTCTACTGATGTCTTTTGAAAAATATGCTGATTTAATGACATTACTAGTGTAGTTAGTGTTTTTTGACCATTCTTTAGATTTTGGTTTAGATTTTTTTTTTGTAATACAACAGAATTTGTGTTATAAGTAGAGTGAAGTTTTACTTTTCATTTTTAGTATTTTCATTTTGGAATTTTTATTTCAGTTAATTTAATACTTCTAAGTAATCTGTCTGTTCCTATTTTACAATGTAAAATAAAATTCTCTGTAACTATTTACTTTATCTGTTATTTTTATTTTAATAAGCTTCATGTGGCTTTTTGCTATATAGTGGTTATAGGAATGAACACTGCATGGTGACTGCCAGTTTCATGCTTCAATGATATCTTCAGACGAAGTACATCTTAGCAGATACTATATATTGCACTGCAGAATTAAGGGAAGTGGAGTAAGGAGTAAGTGGTCTTTCCAAGGATAATGTTTAAGTTTATTCAGATTCATGACCTACATTGCTTATTTTATTTCTATATTTGTTTTATTCACATGTACAAACATACTTTTCTTAGGTTTTAAGTTTTGGTATTTGGAATAAAGTTTATTAAATTTAGGTTGTGATTTTTAGTTTTTTAGGTCATTACATGGTTGGAGGTTGCATAGTAAAAACTTGTGTTTGTCTGCATTTCTAAATCCCCTCCTTTTTTTCTTTTTCCTCTTCATTCATTTCAATATTTTGAACTAGTTAGCAAATTAAAGAATGATACAGCTCTTGGTTAATTCAATTTAACTTGATAACTTAAAATACTTTTCTAGGTGGAAAAATAGCAATTCTTGGTATGAGATTTTTTTCTTGTTCATCCATACCATTAAAACTTCAAATGCACAAGCTTTTTACTGATTTTTTTTTCTTTCTCCTTTTATTTCCATTTTTTTTATTTTAGCAAAATCTCTTATATTTTCTTTTTCTCCTCTACAAATTTTCCCCAAATGTAGCAAAAAAGACCAAATGTGTTCATATTTCTGAGTCCCCAAATATAATTGTTAATAACACAATAATACTCTATCAAAAAACAAAATCCGTTAATATCACTACATCTTCAGTAAGTTACCAATATTTTGTGCAGCATGTCTAACTGCTAGACACACTTCTTGCTAATATGACTCCTCAGTATGTGGTATCCCCGCTATATTCTAGCTTAATAAAATAACTGATAAAATAATGAATTTAAACATAATTAAAATAAAATATACATGTATTGTGTGAACTCCTAGTTAACTCTTTTAGAAAAGAGTTATGAAAGAAAAATAGTTATTTTTTTTTATTTTATTTCAGTATCTAAAAATATTCTTAAATCATCTAAAAATAACCTAATCAAGTTTTCTTTTTCAACTTGATAAAAATAACTTAAAGTTAAAAAAGAACAAAAAAAATTAAAGATATTGTAAGAACATAGAAACTTTTGCTCTTAAACTGAATGAGTTGAATCGTCAGTATAAGGATGCAAAATAAGTTTCCAGATTTCTGGACAATGTTGAATTGATATTTCAGCAATTTTGTTCCATCTAGTAATTTAACCTTCACATATTGGATTTTTTATGAAGCTATTGGATGTACTAGCAGCATTTTTTAAAAGCACACAAGTAATGCCAGTCAAAAAAAAGTTTTGTTCATTTATCTGAATCTCTCTCTATCCAGTGAATGTAGATAATACCCCAAAAAGGATAACTGATGACAAACAACTTTGATGCTTATCAGTGAGGGACAAAATAAGTGTTAAAAAAAAAGAAATAAAAAAAGGTATAAGCCTTTTGACAATGGTTGATAAATATGAAGAAAAATCACTTTTTTCTTTCATGCATACATCTAAAATAAATGCTGTTTTGAAGATACTGACAGTGCTTCAAATTTTGGCAGTAATGTTTTTTTTTTGAAATTTATTTCTGACTTAGTTGTAATCAGATACAAATTATTTTTCTCATGTGTAGAGCTTGTTAAAATTTTCTTTTTGTACCTAAAAGAAATAATATACCAATAAAAATATGGTAAAATCAAACATAAACTGTGGTATTTGTAATAAACATTCTTTTAAAGAATTGTGACTCATTAATTCTGACTAGTTTTTCTTTCATCTATTATTTTTAGATCTCTCTCAGACTTATTTTATAATTATTAACCAGTAAAGAGCATGTTTCTGACCATATCTAAATTCTATATCTTTTAATCTTGAGATTTTGTCTTATGACAATGCCAATACTGAGTTGGCTATGAAGGCTTTCAATAGTAGGTAACACTTAAATAAGCCATACATATTCCTTACTTTTCCAAACATTACTATTGTCTTTTGGTTGTTTTGCACTAATAATATTGAATGTAATAGTCTACAAATCTCAAAGCATTGTCGTATTTAATCTGGGTTATCTGTACATTATTATATTAGAAGTGCTTCCAAATTTGTTATTGTTCTATTTTTACCAGATTGATAAGTGTAATGTTGTTGGTACTTTTTAAAAACTTTTTTTGTAAATTGCCTGTGGCCCACATCAGCTGGTAAAATGCAAATTCTCACTGATCAAATACAAAAGGATATATATAAGCTGAATAAATATTTATGATAATTAACATGATTTTTTTTTTTTTTTAATTCGTAATGTGTATCTTTCTCTGTGGATCAGCACTTCCTCTCTTTTTATATTCCTTTTAATCCTATTATATACAATCACTCAAGGTGTTTATTTCTTTTTTTATTTAAAGGGAAACTTTTTAATTTGTTCTTGTTATATTCAACATCCCACTGCTATTTACTTTTGATCAGATTTTGTATGATTTAACCAAACAGCTGTGATGTTAAATCCTGTTCAGCTTTCTCATATATTCTATTGTAAATAGTGAAAGGTGGAAGTAACTCTTCTCATGAATATCTATTTCCATTGTGAATATGAAGAAATGATTTCTATATCCAGTCTAATGTGTTGGGTTGAAAAGTGGTAGAAAATGTAACTAGAGGTAAAACCAGGGCAATACCTCTCGGTAACAACATATTGGTTAATGGCTATAACTGTGTGTGTGCGCGCGTGCGTGTTTTTCTGTTTCCTTTATATATATATATATATATATATATATAATCTAAAAAAAATAAAATAAAGGAATTGGTACTCTTGCTTTAAAAGGTTACCTTCTATTCTGTAATTAATTTTGTGATGAGTCATTATAATCCCCAGAGTTGTTTGGACATTGCTTGATGCAGATTGTGCTCTTGAGAGAGGAACACACACACACACACACACACACACACACACACACACAAAAGAAAACAAGGTTACAACAAAATGCAATAATAAAAACAAAAAAAAACAAACTTATTTCCCAGGTTGATGTATTATAAAAGCTCTTAAAAATATTAATAGCCTTTACTTTCCAACTTTAAAATAAAAAAACAAGTTAAAAGAATGTTTCTAAAACAATCATAAGAATTTGGTTGTAGTTTTTGAAAGGCTTTTATTTTGACTCTTTAAAACTAATTTTAATGGCAGAAGGAAAATCAGGAATTAAATGTAAAATCTTCAATGGATATTAATTTCATTATTTTGATTTTAAAATGGGGGGAAAAAAAGTCCATGTATAAAATTTGTAAGCAAATACCAAATATATATAATCATTACTATTGAGGATTATTCTGATCCTTTAAAAGTTAACACAAGTTCAAATTTGATGAGTATCATGCTGGTATATATATAATGATTACATTTCCTAACACCCCACTTGTTGCTAAAATAATTATGAGTAATAAAATTTTTCAAAACACTCTTTTTTTTTTTATTTTCTTGGCCTAATTGTTTCTTATGAAATTATATATATATATATATATATATATATATATATATATATATATATATATACACACACACACACACAATTAAGTCCCAGCTTAGCAGTCACAAAAAACTTCAACAAAACATGAAAATATTGCAGATATATATTTGTATCTAAGAATGAAACTAGTTTAAAATATATTTTGAGTTTACTTTAATCATTTTATTTTAACTTTAAATTACAAATGTAGGCAAGAATTTATTGTCTCTTATGCTGATAATTGTTTTATAAATGCTGACAAAAGGAACCATATCTTTTTTGATTGTATTAAGGAAATTGTTTGTTGATGGTACCTACACACCTCCCCCATAATTATTAATGCTTTGTTAATTTTATTCTTGTTGAGCTGTTGACAGTTATAAAGTATTGAATATGGATAACTGAATTTCTTCTAATCTGCTTTTAGAATTACAACTTTTTAGCATATGGTTAAGTAAACTGATACTGTATAAAAGCTTTAGTTTCTGAGAATTTTCACTAAATTCTTACATCCCTTAGAAATTTTCTTTTTTTTATCTCAGCAAATGTAGATAAAATGTTTATAGTTTAAATTCTGCTAAAATTTGTGAAGTGTTAAGTTTGTTTTATCAGTTTTGTATACATTTTTATATAAGTGAAAACATTTTTTAGCCTGTCCAAATATTTAGCATATTTCTATATAAATTTGCTTAAAATTAGTGCAAGTAATATATTTTGATTTGAAATTTGAGAGAAAAATAGTTCTAGGAATATCTTCTAAATTAAAAATGAAAGATGTAACTATACATTTATCTTAAAACTAGAAGATTGACATGTCAATGTCAGATGTACAGTGAGACATCTGACATTGTTCCTTAAATATTTTTGGAATATCCAAGTAATTCTTCTTCTCACTGTACATGTAGTTTTTATATATGGTTTATGTATTTTTTATGGAATTTTATTAAATATAGTTTATCATTAATTTGTAAAAATATTTTTATGTGATGTGAAGAATACTTTTTTTTGTTTACTGGTAATATTGATTGAATAAATATTTTTATTTATTTATTTTTTTCAGCCCTTATCTTTTTTTCTCCCTAAAGTTACTTGAAATATTTATCAGAAACTTTGCTTCTTCCATTCTAATATGGCTTTTTCTTTTCTTCTACTTTAGGCCATACTACGGGCCAGTGATACTTCTGTGGGACGTTCCCTGAGTCCGTCTCCACCGGAACACCGAATATCACGTCCAGTCTCTTACATAAGACCTTCAGGAAAGCAGATCATACCAGCAGATTCCATTGTTTCAAACAAAACTCTTGGAGAAGGGGAATTTGGAGTAGTACAGCAAGGAATATGGACAACGGAAAATGATGAAAAAGTAATGTCGTTTTTTGTTCATTGAATTGGTTTGTTAGAATTGTACTTTGAACATTTTTGAAATAAGTGAAAGGGAAATTTCTGTAATATGTTTATCTGTTTAAATTCCTAGCTAAATACTTGATGTTAGCCACTATAAAGCTGATGCTATCTTTTTAGCATTTACTTTTTCATCCCGTGAATATTCTTTTGTTTACTGTGAATTTTTTTTACATTTTTTTTTTTTTTAAAGTCTGTGACACATCAGGTTAATTCTTAGAATTCTTAGTTATTTTGGGAACTAGAATATAGTTGAAAGATGAGATTTTTAGTATGTTAATGCATGGAGTCTTCCAGTGTTCTACTTCTGTCCTCCCACATCCCAGTGTTCTTCATCCCTCCCTCACTGTGAATTGCCAATTATCTCAAGAATATTATTTATTTCTTTTCTTTTTGTGTTTTTTTTCTGAATTTTGTTTCATTTCTCATATCATTGTGGTAGACAAAATTTATAACATGTCACTTGTATGTGTATTTATCTGCTAATTATGATTTGATTTGTCTGCAAACCAGCCCTTTTGTCTTTATTTTGCCATGAATCAACTTTTTAATACTTTTTTCAGTTTATATTAAAAAGCTAGCAACAATATCACAATTTGTAAAAGTTGGTACAAGTTCTAGCCAAAAGTTTTTTTTTTTTTTTTTTTTTAATTTTTCATTATGTATTTGTGTAGATGTATTGAGATACTTCTTTTGGTTACATGCTTAATGATTCAAATAAATATAATTTTACTGTTCTTGTATGAATAGATTTTCATATTGAACTCTTAAAGTAAGGATAGTGATCTGATAATGGTAGTGGAACAAAGCAGAATCATCTTTTGAGTTGAATGTCTGAATTCAGACGTTAAAAATTGTAACTTTAATCTTAATTGGTTTTATATAGCTTTAGGTTAGTAATTCTGTTATGAAACATCTATAAAAGTTTATTTGGTTTAAGTTTGAATTTGTTATCTTGAAGATAGAAAAATCAGAATATTTAATTGTTTTTAGTATCACTTTAGTTATAGACAGAAAATGAATGCTGAATATTTAGTTTTGGTAATTACAAAAAATAAAGTAAATATGTAGAAATTTTAAGAATTTTTGTTGAGTTTACTAACTGAATAAACACGTGTGATAATTAGTTTACATTGTCATGCTTTTGGGAAGATAAAAACTTATCTAAGTAAAAAAATAACTGGACACTATCAAAATATTATTTTTGCTTAACGAAAACCAATGTATATTGTAAACAATATTGCCACAATCTTTTAAGAGGAAGCTGTGTCTAGCCCTAAATGTTGTTATATGAAAATATAACATTAGATTTTTGTAAATCCAGTTCTACTTGTTAGGAAATTGCTTTTTTTTTTTTTTTTTTAAATTTTTTATTTTATTTTATTTTTAAAGTTTTCTATTTGTTTAATTTTAAAGTAATCTTTTCTCCAAATTGCAGGTTCAAGTTGCTATAAAATGTTTGAGTCGGGATCGCATGCAAAATGGGGTCCCAGAATTTTTAAAAGAAGCCAACATTATGCAAACAATTGACCATGAGAATATTGTACGTATGTTTGGTGTTGTCCTCGACAAAGACAATACAATGATGTTGGTGAGTATACAGTTGGCATTGAAATTTTCCTGTTTGAACTATCACTCTTTGACAACCATTTTTATAAATTTCTGTCTGAATTTCTGTGATGAAGAGTTATTTAAATGTTGAGTATTGTCTCTATCTTTGTTGCTGTTATCACAATGTTGTGCCCTCCAGCACCTTCAAGTGATTGTTGATCTGGGTTACCCAAATTAATAATAACCTTGGATACAGATATTAATAGTGAAAGTACAGTTAGCTTTTACTATAACTCTTCAGTCAAGGGTCAATTTTTATTGATATTATGGATAGAACCAACCTTCTAAATTGGTAAATTATTTTTGATTCTGCCCAAAGAAAGTCTAAAGCAGTGATCTGAAACCTGGGCCACAACATCCACTGGTGGGTGTTTGACTTACTGTGAGCATTTGGTGTTTTTTTTGCAGTGGATAGGTGTTGAGCTTTGCTGGTGGTTGTTTAACCTGTTCTGTAGCTTTAGGATTAGCCATAAAATCATAAGTGCTAACTGACCTTTAATTATTGTTAGAAGTCTTTTGAAAGGCAACTGTCTGTGCCAATTTGTGGAATTATTTGACAGTGTACTAGAATTTATTAGAATCAATGCCAAATGATTTGAAAGGTTTAAAAAAAAATCAGTATTTTTATGTGGCAGATTTTTAACATGAATAAGTGAATTTAAAGAAAATAATGTTAGTTTTATTGATGATGAATGTATCACATCTTTTTCTCATTGAGAGAATGGAACTTTACATTATTTATTTATTTTTTTCTTTTTAACTTATAATCCTGATTCATGTACATGATGAACAGATGTATCTGACTGGATCTTTGACCTTTTCCATTGTAACAGATCCAAGTTTGGTTTAAGATTTCTAATGTTGCATCATGATAATGAAGCTAAAATGGCACACAAATGAGGTTTATTAAGTCTTGTAGATACACAAGAGTATGCTGCCAGGTATTCAAACTTATGTTGTTGTAGGTAAAATTTTTTTTCCTTACGTCATATCTTGTGGAAACTGTGTTTTCCAGAATAAATCACATATTAACAAAATCACAAAATTCCATCATGTCATGGAAATGGGAGATGTATGACTCTGTAGTATTTAAACGAAGTGTGGTTGATAGGAAAATGAATGTTTGCTCGAATCTGTTTTTGCTGATTGTTAATGCAAAACTGGAACAATGCTTTGTGTGGTACTTCATTCCTGCTCACAGTAAACAATAGTACTTTCTACACATGTGTAGCCTTCATGAGTCTAAAAAACCAACTGGCCTTGTAAACAAAAATCAGCTCCTTTTATCCTTCTTTGGTCTTGGGCAAGAAACTGAAATCTCTCGCTTGTGTTGGTCTCGCTCTCTTTGTTAACACAAGCTCTGTCATTTCAACACTCCTTTACCAAAGCTCGCCTCATGGGTCTATGATGTCTACAAGCGCATGTGCAAACAATCTGCCTTCTCTTGCTTCAGCAAGATAAGTCTCCACCACATTCCCCACTGATTTCATCATCACAAATAGTGCACTTGGGGATGGGTCCCTTCTTGCTCCTTTGAAGGGGAACTACACAAGCTTCATCCTTAAGCTGTCATCTGAGGTTTCACTGAGCACATCAGTGTCTACTAGTAGACGGCTGATGTCAAAGCCATCATTTGGTTGACCTGACTCCAAATAAACTACTCACTTTCTTGTGTTGCTTTTGTTGTTTTACTATGGATATAACCTTGAAAATGGCCACAGATCTTTAACCTGGTGAGGTATCCCATCAATCTGCACCCTTTGCGAGCTGACAATTTCAGTTACATGCCCTGTTCTGAACTTTTTGTATTTGCTGTGTGTCGTCTTAACCTAGATGATGTCACCTTCTTCATACCCCCCTCCAGTCATCTTTGATTCAGTTCAAGGGTTGGCTTCAATGCTTTTTACTCAGACGTGGTATTTATGCACACATCAGCTGATGCCATGGAAAGTGAGATGTCGTCTTTTGGTGTGACGTTATACCAATAAATGGCTTTCAACATGAACAATCTTTCCTTGCTGCGATGGTCTTAATCTTTCTGTGGCTGTATTCTAAAATTTCATTCCCAGCTGGTGAATGCGCACACTGGAACCTCAGCCGCATTCCCTAGCTGCTTGCATGCTCCTTGAAGTACCTGCAAGTGAAAGCTGTGTCATTGTCAGTTAATATTTCGGTTGTTGGGCTCCTTTCAAAGAAATCGTTTTCAACTGGTGAATGACACTAGTGCATCTTGCTGACAATGGCCGCCACATTGTAAACCTGTAGGGACCGCAATTGATAAGCATTAGAAAATGCCCACTATTGTAATGGGTTACATTCATTGCTAATCTACTCCAGTTGTTCTCCATGCCCAATTTTCCTTTCTTCCAAAGAACTGGTGCTGGATCTATTGGCTAGCAGGCTTTGACAACCAATCTTATTTCCTTATACACCAGTAGGTTGATAGAGCTAGCAAAATACAATGTATTTTTCTTGCCTGAATGTCCACTTTGTTGGTAGATTTTGGCCACATGACTCTTGCTCCTCATTGTGGCACAAGTTTCCAGTACCAACCCTCCTCCTTCCTTGTGTCGATTCAACCACCTTCGTGGCATTCTGGTAAGGTAATCTGCGTGGTTTTGACAGGATTTTACTAGTGTTACATCTATGGTCAATCCATACTCTTCCAATGCCTGCAGTATTCCCAAGCACCATCTCCCTAGCATTTCATTAGCCACCTTTGTGTTCCTATGTGCCTTCTCAGTCAGGATGTCTGATATCCACTGATGTACGCATACTGAATTAGTGACCAAATACAACATTGTGGCCTGCCATTAAAGGGCTAGATTAATGCCTTTGAGTGATGTAACTAGTTCAGCCAGATTAATTTGCCTGGCATTATTAGTCGGGTATAACCAACAAGTATCCTCTACAATGCTTCTATTTGCTTCTAATGTCACTTTCCTGGCCACAGAACTTGCATCTACCCAGACTTTCATCTCGTTGCCATCTATCTACCTCTAACATGGTCCATTTCACGTACTCTGGTCATTGTTTACATCAAGCAACATTCCATCTCTTGGTCACCACACTTGATCAGTTCTTGATGAATGCAGTTGCCGCCCTAAGTCAGCCACATACGGGGGAAATGACCCACAAGTTTCCCATGAAGGGAAAATACACGTCGATTAGTCACCATGTTGGGAATTTCTAGGACCTGGTCACCCTACTTCCATCGGAGGGTGCCATTCTCTCCTCATACTTGCAGACTGAGGACCCTAGTTCCATCTTTTAACTGTTATGGGTTTTTACAGATTAGGCCGTAATCTAAAGTGCTGTTGTACGCGTGCTGCAGAAACCAGGCTCTCATTAATAAAAATGCTGTCAATGTAAGCTGTTCTTGGGACATTATAGTGACAGATTTCATGATGAGTAGCGCTATATTTAGGCCAAAACCCAATTGTGTAAGGCAGAACCGCTTGCCATTGAAAATGATAGTTCAAAATGGCCACAGCTCCTTGTCAAGGTGGATTTTTAGGTAAGCATTTCACAGATCTAAGAGGGGCAAATCAACTCTAAGTTTTGCATGCATACTTCAGCGTCAGCAGTGAATTCCTTCACAAATCCATTTAATTCTCGGTAGTCGAGTACTGGCTGGACCTTTTGCTTGTTCTCTTGCACGACTGCCATCAAGGGTGGGCCAAATTCCTCCTTGGGGTATGGCAACAACCATCCATTATGCTGCAATAGTAAGTTTTTTCCTGTCTGCATCCTTGGAATGGTTGGACATGGTGTATTCTTGTATGCTATTCGTCAGCTCACTGGGCAAGGGACTACTTACCCATTTCCATGACTGAGTCCACACTTGACTCTAATTGAATGTCACACTGAAGTTGGGTTCATTGATTGAAATGGTGACACATCCATTCAAGTCTCCAAAGTGTGCTTTGCCCAATTCACTCCTAGCTCTTTGATTGCATCAATCCCAAGAAAGTCAAAACCCAAAAATTGTCCATCCACAACTAGATCTCAACATTTACAGGCTGAACCTGCCCAACTTCTAACTTTATTCTACCATACCCCACCAGCACTTCAAAGTCCTCTTGTCAGTTGTCAGCACTCCCACTTCCTCCTGTCTTCAATGGTGACACAGCTTTGATCACCAGCATCTGTGAGCACCTGGAATCTACTAGAGCTGTGTATTCTCATCTATCCTTGAATATTTTTACAGCAGGCAATTGTTTTTCACATGTCATTTCAACACTGCCTTGCTGAAGCTTGCCTCACAGATCTGTGATGTCTACAAGCGCATGTACAATATGCCTTCTCTTGCTTCGGTGAGATAAATCTCTGCCACAGTCTCGTTAACAAACCTTTCTCTAAATATTTTTTCTCTTGGCAAAGAACATCAAGCTCAGGGAAAGCAATGAACAGCATCAACTTTTTGCTCTTAATATCTACTGTGTTATAATTCGTATGTTATAATCCACAAATAAATGGGTATCCATAGAAACCAAGTTCTGTTTTCATTTATTTTCATTCATAGTCTGAGTCATTAAAATTTAATGTCATTTAAATTTAATCTGTTAATTCTGAAATTATTGATTGGTGGGTATTTCAGATTACTAGTGTTTGAACGTGGATGTTATACAGAAAAAGGTTGCTTAGAACAGGTGTAACAAATGCTAATCTAAAAATTACAATTATTTTTTTTTTTTTTTTTTTTTTTTTCAGTAGTGCCAGTATTTCCTACACTTAAAAATATCAGTACATGATCATTGATTTAACAAAATACCTTTCATTATTTTTCATTGTTTTTTCTTTATATATTTTTCTTTTCAGTAAGAAGAAACTTCAGTGAAAGTAAAAAAAAAAAATTACCTATGTCATTTTCAGAATAATTTAAAATCTTAAAAAATTTAAAGTAAATAAAATAGAAGCATCTAGAAATTTGCAGGAGTCATTAATCTGTAAAAAAAAAAAAAAAATGAACAAATCACTTGACTGTTAATAGCATATTTTTTTTTCTTTTTGAATTCTTTTTTATCTATTTCATGTTTGATGTGTTTTTAAATATATGAAACTTGTAACATTTTTAAAAAATAATTTGATTATAAGTTCAGCTGACAAAATATAAATAACAAAAGACTAAAACCTCAGCAACATGAACAATGAGAGGCAGATTTATATCAGTCAGCTGAGTACATTTTAAGGATGCACAAACATTGATTCAACTATTTAAAACATTTATGAATACACAGGATACCAATCTGAATGCCTACCAAGTGTGATAGATAATTATGAATACAAAGTTATGAGGATCCATTTAATTAGCACGACCTGATGAAGAGGATGTGATAGCTGAAATGCTTTCTTCTACTAGATAGTATACTTGTAAAGAGTTATCTTCTCTTTTAACTAATTTTATTTTTTTAACACGCTCACCTTACCTGACTCTTTTTTTGTAAGACTTGAAATATGGATCTATTCATAAACTGTATTAAATTATCTATAATTTCTAAAAGTAAAACCATTTCTTGTTTTTGGTATTCACAAATTCCATTTAGGAATCTTCCTCAATTCTTTTCTGCTAATGAAAAAAAAAAACCCTACAGTATTTCATTTTTTAAAATTTTTTGGTTCTGAGTAATAAGGGTATATTTTGTCTGTTTGTTTAAAGTTTCAAAACTGCCATTTATAGAATGTATACCAGTAATAAATTTGAAGAATTTAAGGCTATTTCAAGAATTATCAAACATTTTACTATGACACTTAAATAGAACTGAAGCTTTTATTTTTCCTGGGAATTATGTCAGTATCAATGCAAATACATCAAATTAAGCCGGAATATATTCATATGAAAAAAATAGATTTTTACCTAAATTAATATTTTTGAAGGGAAATTGCTTAATTATTTATTCAACAAATTGTGAACCATTTTGTTATACAACCTTTCTACATTTTATCTTCAACTTAGTCTGTCTTCCCAGAATTTTGATGGTTTCTCAGCAAAGAACTCATTCAGGTGTTTTTTTATGTCATCCAAAGAAATTAAAATTTTTACCATTGAGATTATTTTGCAAGGACCTAAATAAACAAAAATTTGAAGGAGACGTACATGGTGAATATGACGAGTGAGATGACACATCTCGGCTAAGCTGCAACAATTTTTGCCAGGTTTCCAAAGAAATGTGAGGTCTGGCATTATCCTGATAGAAGGCAACACCTTTCCTGTTTGCCAATTTTGGGTGTTTTTCTTGAATTGCTGCCTTTTAATTCATCCATTTGTGAGCTATACTTTTGATAATCAGTTGACAAGATGCACAGCATGACTTCCTGCTTTTGGGGTTGCAAAAGTTGGCTTATGTTGCTTATCCCAGGATCTTTTTTTGCTGAACATTGTTGAAAATGATCCATTTTTCATTACCTGTCACAATTTGCTTAAAAAAGGGTGCATTTTCATACAGTAAATCAAATAGAAATGCAATCTAAAAGATTCTTTTCACTCATATCATGTGGAACCCAAGCAATGTTTACTTGGTGCTCATGGATGAATTTTGATAAATTTAGTGTTTCTACCAATTTTTGTGTAACGTGCAGATTATTCTCAGTGTCTAGATTTGGTTGTCATTTGTGGAGGGGAGGAACTCTGCCTGAGTGTCCTTCATCAATAAGACTACAACTGCCAACTCTAAACTTAGTGAACCACTTATTTATTTTATTCTTTTATTTTTTTTTTGTTGCTTGTGAGGCATTTTTGCCTTCATGGTAAAAAAAAAAAGCATCAAGTGTTTAAAATGCACCCCCATAATCTTCCATTTTCATAGGGATGCAAAATTGACACAAATTAAGTTAGCTTTCTCAGACAGTTTGAAGTGTGCTTTCATTGGAAATGTAAGCATATTAATCTGTCGATAAATTTGACATGTTCTAACATGTGGGGAATATGAATGCTTAAAAATTGGCATGAACGTTTTGGTCAACCCATTATATAAATTTTCTCAAGTCTTTCTAGCTAATACCACATTGAACCTCTTATATAAGCATGTGCAAATGATGTAATGAGTAGCAGCTCAGGTTGAGAAATCAATGAGCTGAATTTGAAATCCATTTGTTACATTCACTTACACCTGAATCCATTTCCTCTTTTTTCCCCTCCCATAATATTAAATAGTAGGACTTGTATCTTGAAAAATATTCTCAAAAAATTAATGCAATTTTTATTTGGGAAAAAAAACAAAAAAAAACATTGTATATTCAAAATTCCACTAAAACTACTGCACTGCGTAACATATTACATCATAATATAGCTAAATTGTTTAGTATGATTTCCCTTTGAAATAAAATGGAAGTCTTATTTGATAGCATAATGATTTAGTAATAATGTACTTGTCTTGCTTTGTGTCTATATACAATTTGTGAAGCTTCAGTAGTTAATTTAAATTAAAGGTAAATTCTGAACCTCCAGCATTCCATTCATTAGAGCTTCTTGCAGTTCATTATTTATTAAAAATTTTGCAAGCACAGGTTCTTAAATTCGATTTTATGAGTGGTTAATCAAATTTGACCAGTTTGTCATTTCTGAGTTTAAGTTGAATCTCTTCTGTGGTGGCTCAATACTTCTGAACAAAAATATTTTTGGGCTGTCAATTTTTTAATGCTGCATTTAGCTATCTTAACTTGATTTAGAGACCTAATATTCCATGCAACAAATTTAGGGTTCAATTTCCCTTGAGAAATTCATGCTGTATATTCTTAGAGCAGTTTCTGGTTACTACTTGATACTTGCTCTGCAGTAAGATATCCAGAAGGCTGTTGATAGTGTTAAATTCTACCTGGGACAAATTGTGTTAATCATTTCTGCAAAGTTTCCCTAGGGAACCAGTAAAAGTAGTAAGGCTTCTTGTAGTTCCATCAATGCACTTAAAAACTTGTCTAAATGGAACTTCATTTTAATGAATTTGAGCAACCAACGGTGTCTAACTTCTTTTTAGGATTTTTTTTTTCTCTCCAGAGCTGTACTCCCAACCTGTGTTTGTACTGGTATTGTTCACAAGAACTGTCTTAATGGAATTTATGCTGGAATTTATTCTTTTAAAACAGCAGCAGCAGCATTTTCTGATAGGACAACACCAGTTCTATCAATGTTAGGAATAACTCTGTGGTTGAGGTACTTTCCGTGTCCATCCCTGGTGAAAGTAAAGTTGTGCGCTGGTCCTTAGGTTTTTTTCTTTTTCCATTTTCCTCTGTAATCTTTTTGTATTGCAAAGTGTCTTTACCAACTCTGCAATTAACACCAATGCAGATATTTTCATAGTTCTGCACATGTTTCTCATGGGTGGTTACTTATACTTGTAACTCTTTCCTGTCTATTGATTGATTGATTAATGATAATGTCCTTTATGTTAATGCTTGAATTATTAAGGACTCTATCTTATAATTCTATTCTCGTCTATTGAACAGGTGTAGAAGCTCATCCCTTGTTCCCTGTTTAGGATGTGGTTTCCGACTTTCTCTTTTCCAATCTTTTCACTTTTCTTTTTTTTTTCTTATTTATTTATTTATTCATTTATTTTTTTTCTTTTCAATTAGAGTAGATAGGCTAAACTATCGCCCGGTTCACACACCACTCACGTCTATTGTACAGGTGTAGAGGCTCATCCCTTGTTCCCTGTTTAGGATGTGGTTTCCGGCCTTCTCTTTTCTAATCTTTTCACTCTTACGTAGCCCCCTGCACATCAGTGGCATTACCGCCTTGCTCGGGGTGATATGATTAAAAAAAAAAAAAGGCATTAACAAGCCATGCCCCAAGATTGAAAGATACATCGCATTTAAGTTCTATAGCCTATCTAGGGAGGGATTTTTAAAAGACTGTAAATTCCATGTTTGAATTCCAGTCAAGTTCTTTAGGTTCACTTATGTACAAATATTCTTGGGAGAAAAGGCAGGAATCTGCTAGTTATGAGTTGAATAGCAGGATTGTATATCCTTGGTTGACATTTAGTCTACTACAGAAAGAAATGGTAACCTACTGTGAAAAATCTTCTGCCTTGTCAGTCATGAATTATAGTGTAATTGACCAATCGTGTATCACATATGGCACATAACTGACTGAAGTTCTGTTAGACAATCTCAAAACTGTCATCAGTTGTTTTTTCACTGGAAGACATTGGTGGAAAAATATCTTATGTAGAAACAATGTGTAACATCCTGTTGTTGCTATCTTTTAATCCGCTGGTCTAATCTCTCTACTCCAGTTTTTTAATATTTTTTGATAGCATCTTTGTTAATAGTTAAAAGCTGGAAACTGCCTTTTAGTCCTGTTTTCTCTTTGTGCTTTTAAATATTTCCTTTCTTGAATAGGAACCTGAAATTTCAAAGTGTGTATATGTTTAAAGTCAGATCTAGCATACATAAATATGAAAAAGAATATCACAATATTATTTACCCGAGAAGGGAAGATTATCAAAGATAAATTTATATTTTTCAATTTAAATTTCGAAAATTAAACAAAGAAAAAAAGAAATACAAGCAGAGAATTAGGCAGAGGACAAGTGCAAACAATACTCTATTTTAATAAAAACTTTCAGAGGTAAATTTGAAACATGAAAAATAGAAAGAAATAGTAACCTAACTGGAAACAATGTTTTAAACACTAGTTACTTCAAAAACACGAAATTATGTAGATTAAACCAAAAGTTACTTTTAAAAATTAAAAAAATTTTTTTCAGTTAATTCAGCCTGTTGTATAAAAATACAAAAGAACTAATTAATTTTACACTGACAAACATTGGCTTAGATTTTAATATTGAATGTAATAAAAATAATGCCAAATGTTTATAATGCTGAGAATTTAAATAATACCCATCAAAAGAAAATTCTAGATTCATTAACAAAATTTATTTATTTTACTATTGTTGATTAAAATAAAGAGATCTCTAATTTTTATTTTAAAAAAATAATTATTTTTTGTTTTATTTATTTATTTATTTTTAATAACTAAACCAAAATTCTATGAGGGTAGGGAGAAGAATCCATTTTCATCATTGAACATAACCTTATACATCATATTTAATCTCCATTTTTAGCTTTTATAAAATTTTATAAAGTGAATATTTTTATATTGGTCATAATTCTGATTTTTCTTTAATTTATTGAAAATGCGGTAAATGTTGCAATTGGGGAACATTTTAGTAAATGACATTTACATTTGTTTTCCATAAGGTTACAAAATTTTTTCGACTGCATTAAATCTTTCACTGATCACCAGAATGAAATTCCAATGTTCAGTTTTGAAATTGAACTTAAACTTGTTTCCTCAAAAAACAGTAAGGATTTGGAGAAAATCTTGAATTTTGAAGTTTCCAAAATATTTCGGACTGTCAATTGACGTCTTCATTATTTTTTGGTGCAAGTATACCTCAATTACAGAGCCACTCCCAATTGCTGTACTTTTTAGCCTTTTTTTATTTTATTTTCCATTTTAAAAGCATCTTAAAAATGAAGTTTAATCCTGAAAATTTCAGAATTTTTGCTTAAAAATATTTTTCAATGTACAATGTTTTATAAACAAAACAATTTATTTCCTATTTTATTTTTTCTTAAGCCCAACCTACTTTTACATCAGTTTACCTCTAATAACATTATCATTTGGGTCAGTACATATCACAGAGACACAAATTGCTGACCTCAGAGTTTGAATTTGACCTTATCTGTCTTACTATTTGTAATGTCAAAGAACATTTTATACTTCATAATCTCTTGCTCTATTTTACTTGAAGTCACTTTATTAGGCTAGAAATAGCATACTGTGATCTTTGTTGACCTTGAATAACCTCTAAGATCAATTTCACATAACCTATGTCATAATTAGATGTCTTGTGAGTTTCATGTCCCAAATTAAGTCAATTGGCATTGTTGTTTGAGTGCTGTCATAGCATAAACATACATACTCAAGGTTCAAATATTTGTATAAATTTTCTATTCTGCCAAAAATATTTAAAGTAAAATATAACATTTTTAATCTGTTTAATTTTAGGTGACTGAATTGGCACCAATGCGTTCTCTCCTTGAGTGCCTGAAAGAACCTTCATTACGACTTGACTTCCCTATTCCTCGGCTTTGTGATTTTGCTCAGCAAGTCTGTGATGGAATGGCTTACCTAGAGAGTAAGCGCCTCATTCACAGAGATTTAGCAGCTCGAAATATTCTAGTATTTAGTAAGAATAAGGTAAGTAATCTTTCATATTGATAAATTACTTATTTTGTAAGCTAAATTGGATGAAAGACTACAATAACTATTAGATATTTTATTCATTGTTATTGGTTTTTGCAGGTATAAGTAAAAACTTCCTGACAAGTTAGTAAATATTAGAGAAAGCTTATATATTGAATGTTTGTAGCATAAATCTTCAATGTGTTATCTTTTGGTTTTCTCACTTATCATTTTCACTTACTTCAAGAAACATTCATAGTATCAGGTAAGAAAAAAATTATTTCTAAACAACTAGAAACTTGTCTGCTGTATAATTTTTAAAGAAGGCTGAATTCAGCTGAGTTGAGGTGTTGAATCCTTCAGATATTCAGAGAAGGAACTATTGTTTGTAATCAGAGATATTGGAGAAGGCTCAAAGTAGATAGTCATTTGAAGCTGGGTTGGATCGTATGATAAAAAGAAATCAATTATCTCTATATTTCAATGAAGTTTTCCTCATTTTTATTATCAATATTAACTTTCTCATTCTGTTATGAATGTTTCAATTTTAGTACATGTTTGAAAATGATAGCAAAATAACAAAAATTTAAGAATATTGAGAACAAATTTGAAGAGAATAATGCCACAGTTGTTTTAAAACAAACAAAAATTATTTGGTTATTTGAATTGTTGTTCCCCCAAAAACATTATCACTTTTGTCTCAGCATACTAACCATTTCTTTTACCATAGCGTGCTTCAATGAATTGATCCATGAAGCTGAATAAAGAATTAAGACGCAAAGAATTGTCCAGTGTGAGACTGGAAATAAACCCCAATGACATCAGATATATAGGTACAATGAAAATACCAAGAAATGCAAGTGAATGAATAAAAAGGATTTGTCATCAGGGTGACTTTCTGTAGCACAATCATTCATCATGACCACATTATCCACATTATGGGATTTAAAAAAAAAATTATTTTTAAATAAGAGTTTGACAAAAAATTGCATTTATGGCATACCATGTGAGTGTAAGAAAGAGTACATATTGGAGAAATTAACTGTCCTGTCAAGTCAGACTTGGGGACATATACCATATCAAAAGCAGAAGCGTATGAATTCTGGTATGGCAGGTTGTAGTTGGAGAGATAAGAACAATTATTATTCTCTATATGATGATGTTCCAATAACAAATCTAACAGAGTGAGTAAATTGAAAGAGTTAGTATACTTCAGTTGTGGGCTAGATGCCAAAGTTAAACTGATGTAAATTTCAACATAGTTTGGCTTGTGTTGCTCAACAGGGACATCTTAAATAATTGAGAAAACCATTCTATATAAATTACAGAATAAGCTATATTGCATGCATTACTAAAAATGAAAAAACTTAAATTGTAAGTGTTGCTGTAAACATACTGAATTTTCTGTTTGCTACTATTTTCTGTTTTGCCCTCTTGGAGAGGCGGGGGAGGGGAACACTTTTTTATACATATAGTACATTTGAAAAACATTGGAATGGTTCAGCCAGAATAGGAACACAACCCAAACTGAGATAATCTGACTTTTGTACTTTCATGTTTCTTTGATAAAGCATTAAGATTACTTTCTTAGACTTTAGCATTGATATGAAAATATTGTTCTCAAAAGACAACACCATTGTATAAATGAAACAATGTATCTATAAGCTGTGGAATGAATAAAACTTTTTTTTTTTTTTCTCAGGTGAAAATTAGTGATTTTGGTTTGTCGCGAGCACTTGGGGTTGGTAAAGATTACTACCAAAGCAATTTTACTATCAACCTCAAGCTGCCCATTGCTTGGTATGTAATTTCTCTCCTGTTTTGATATTTTATTTTTGTATAAATCATTCATGTCCATACTATAATCACTTGTGAATGACTGTTTTTGATTTTTGAAATGAGATGATAATCTGTGAATGTGTTAGGGAATGGACATAGCTGATATCAGTTTTCCTTTTTACATTAGTTGTCTAGATGGTTGAAGTCAAAAGTAAGATTAAATTTTTAAAAAGGATTATTTAAAATTCTTTATACTTCAGTAAATATGGCTTAGATTTAAAGGTTGAATGTTTTTCCTTTTAAAACTATACATTTGCTATTCTAATATAAAGAATTTTATGTATCTTCATTATTTATTGTTTCTGTATAATTCACTTTATTTTAGGAATCCCAGAAAATATTTTTTAATTTATAAAAACATATATCAAAGAGATTGCTTTTGTTTACTTAAGTTATGTTGCCTTGATGGTAAATTGACACTCTTAGCAATTCTTTCATAGATGAATATAGGTAACATTTTTTTTTTTTTTGTTATAGGTGTGCCCCTGAATGCATCAATTATCTGAAGTTCACGTCAGCCAGTGATGTTTGGTCCTATGGTGTAACTTTATGGGAGATGTTCACTTATGGATTCCAGCCTTGGGCTGGAATGACTGGACAGCAGGTAGGTCAAAAGCGAAAAGTAATTTGAAAAACTTAAATGAGTATGTTTTTTTTTTTTTTTATTTTTTATTTTTTAAAATACTGAAAGTAAGAGATAAATAAGACATGCTAAGATAGAAATGAAAGTCAACATTTAACTTGCTGAAAGTGAATTCATAGCCTTATGAATATTTAGGCTTAGATGTATTTTAGTTTATACACAAATGCATAACATAGTACATTTTGTAATAATAAAATGTACTTTATGTAAAATAACTAAAATTTATACTAAGAATAATTATACATGTGCTCCTCATTGCTTTATGCTACGAGGAGTTTCATGCTTATATCATCTAAGAGATAACTGCTATAAACATGAAACTGAGTAGCATAGAGTAGCAAGAAACAAATTTTGTTAATGTAGACACAAAAACAAACATTTACCATTTACACTGTTTATGTTGTTCAAACTGTTGCATGCTCTGGCCTTCTTCAGGTGATTGAAATTTGAAACCAAACCCTTTTTCTCTATGGGAGTAGATTGTTGTAGTTCATCTGAAGAAAGGCAGAACATACAACGGCTGTTGTGAGTATGACACAGATGACAGCAGTCCAAACAATGTAAATAGTTAAAACCTTTTACTGTTACTTAAAAATTGAAAACAAATAACAGGTACCTTGTAAAATACAACTATGAAAAATGCAATATATGTACAACATAGATAATGTAACATATTTCAAAGCCAATATTTGAAACTAAACTGGTAAGATAACCAACTCCTGAAAAAACAAAAAAATAATTAAAACGGAGTAAATAATAAATAAAATAACAAACTTCAAATGCATGTGTAAACAAGTAAATGTAATAATAAAAATCAATGACACATAATTATCTAATCAATAATAAAGGAGGAGTAAAATTTAACTACATAAAATAAGTACAAATAACCGTATTTGGATTCACAATTATCTTTACTCAATGTTCTCTGAAATAAACAGTTACCACCTACCCAATAACCGTTACTCATAATGAACCATTGACTAGCACATATAGTTGAGCCAGAACACACAGCTTGAGGATTGTGTTCAAACACGAAACATACTGTAGCTGCTTGATGTTGAACTTAGTGTCCACTTTTATATTTACATACACTCTCTCTATTGAACCTTTTTTCCATAAATATAGCATTCCTTAAAACTGTTTTTAACACACACACATACACACTCTTATATATTAAGTACCTGCACAAATTGCTAAAAAGTCAACACACCATGTGAAACTATGCTCAGAATGCAATGAAAACAATTTTATCAAAATCTTTATTATTAAGAGAAAAGATCAAAGTATTTTTAAATATTAAATGAATTTTTTTTTACTTTTTTAGAACATGACAAATTCTGATTAAAATTTTTTTTTTATGTTGAGATGTACTAACTTTCAGCATAACAAATTTTGGCCTTTTTTTTTATGGTGACACATTCATTTGGAAATTCTTGCAAAATCAAATAATTGGATTTTATTGAAATTTCCAGGAGATATTCACAAATGTATTAAATTTAAAAATTTTATTAGAAAATCTTGGTAATATTGTTTTTTTTTTTTCATGTTTCACCCATTTAATTGAAAACTTGAGAAATTCAATGTGATTATTTTTAGTGACTATATTAGTTGGAAGCAGAGTTCTTTGAAAAATTAAATCATCAAATTTTTACTTTGCAAAATTGGACACCATCTTAACGAAAATGTTTTGAATCAAAAATTGAAAAAATGCAATGAAACTAAGACATTATTTAATTAGAGAAGCTTTTATTTGCTTTTATGAATAATATATATTTAAAGTCAATATTGTCTGAAAAAAAATGTTTTTCAATGAAATATAAATTTTTACAAGATTTCTCATTTCATTTTTTTTTTCAAAATTTTAAATTGAATATTTTATAAAATTTTGTATCTTTTTAGAATTCAGTTTCAATGGGGTAATTTTTAGGAAATATTAAGTAAAATTATATTTACTAAGCATATATTGTAAAGCTTATTATGATTTGATAACCCTGAATATTTTTAAAAGAATTTCAATTTGTTTTTGTATGTGTATATACGTGCAGAATTTTTAAGTATGAATATTCAGACCTAGCATTATCATTACTGAAAGAAAGCCTCATATAAACTTTGTCTGCTTCACCATTATTAACTCTGAGCATGTTTGTGGCTATTTGGTTGTTAATAAATAAATTAACATGTCACAAAAAAGATCCTGTGACTAAAAAATGCTAGTACACAAAAATTTATACTAAAGTAATATTTGTTTCAAATCAGATTAATTTAACTTTAAATTTGCTAATTTTCCCCAAATAACATTTCAGAAATTTATATTTTATTTTTGCAAGATTTTTAAAACTGAAAATGAATGTTTTTTTTTTTTTTTTTTTTTTTTTACAAATGTGTCAATATGCTTTCATCGATTTTTACTAAGGCGGGGGTGGGGAGATATAATTTCTTTTTTAAATACCACAGTATTTGCTTATTGTAAATAGTAAATTTTAAATCATTTAGCTTTCAATTAAATCTAAAATGAAAGCTTCAAGAAAGCATTTCCATTTTTAAAGTCTTATTTTAAACTTCATATATGCTAAAGTGGAGGTACGTAATATATATATATATATATATATATATATTAAAATTGTGGTTAATAATAAAAGGATAGTTCTTAAATTTTTTAAAGCTTTGTTTCTTTTTCAGATTTCTTAAATATTTTGAATTAAGATACTTAACACATCACTCAATAAGTCCCAAGCCTGACATATAGATGTCACCGCTAATACAAAATCTACATGATTTTTATGAAGTATTAATCTTCAAATGGTATGTGACTGAATTTGTGCCCAATTGGATTATTAGTTTACAAATTAGTTACTGAAATGAAGCTACTGTTGCAAATTTTCTTAATAGAAAAATCTGAATTTCATGTGTTGATAAAGCATTGCTTTCTGATGGAGGGGGGAATACTGTTCAAGCAAAGCAGTATCTTGATAAGTGTTATTTGGATTCTGCTCCGTCGTAAACAACGGTTAAAAGGTAGTTTGCTAACTTGAAACGCAGTCATGCAGACAAATGAAGCTGAACACTCAGGTCAGTCAAAATCGTCAGTTGTCCCACAAAACACCAAAAAGATCCACAAACGCATTTTGGCTGATCATTAATTGAAGTTACATGAGAAAGCAGAGGTGTTGAACATATCAGAAGGTAGTGTATGCACCATTTTTCATGAACATTTGTCAATGAGAAAGCTGTGTTCAAAGTAGGTGCAATGTTTGCTCACAGTCAATCAAAAACAACAATGCATTGATGATTCAGAGTGTTGTTTGCAAATGTTTCAGCACAAGAAGTTTTTGCATAAATATGTTACAATGGATGAAACATGGACCCACCACTCCCCTCCAGAGTCAAATTGGCAGTCAGCTGAGTGGACAGCAGCAGGTGAAAGCCGTCCAAAGTGACCAAAGACCCAAACAACAGGTTTTGGCTTTTGTATTTTGGGATGTGCAAGGTATTTTGTTCATTGATTACCTTGAGAAAGTAAAAGCCATCAATAGTGAATATTATATAGCATTATTGGTGTGTTTGAAGGAAGAAATCGCCAAAAAATGGCCATAAATGAAGAAAAAAGTCAATCCAACGATGGTGAAACTATATGAATTGCATTTTGAATTGCTTCTTCTTCAACCCTATTCTCCAGATCTGGCTTTCAGTGACTACTGGCTGTTTACAGACCTTAAATGAATGCTCCAGGGAAAGAGATTTGCTCCAATGGAGAAGTGATATTGTAAACTGAGACATATTTTGAGGCCAAAGACAAAAAAGGCACTGAATTGTTAGAGAAGTGTTGGAATCAGTGTATCACTCTAAAAGGAGACTAATGTTGATGAATAAAGTTGAATTTTACCTAAAAGTTGTTTTTATTATTTAGGCCCAGGAGTTATTGAGGGATATAACCTTTTTCATTAGATAAAAAAATAACATTCACATAACAATATTTAAAATGTTATTTTTTTTCTTTTCTTTTTATTAACTCTTACATAAATAAGGCTTATGCAACTGCTACCAATATGACACATTTCCATGCTAATTGTTTAATTTGCTTAGTACACCAGTTAATTTGAAACTAATTCATTTGAATTTAAAAAACTAACATTTTAGTTAATTTTGTTTGGATTAGGGCATCAATACTATTTTAAATTTTTCTTAAACCAGTTAAATTTATTTCCAGAAATACAACTGTATAATGTTAAAGTATAACCATTCTGACCCTATTATAAAGTCAGTATTACCTCCAAGACAGAGCCTCAAGTATTTTTACAGCCAAATTTCTAAAAGTGTCTAATTTTCAACATTTTAAATAGTTTCTATTTTTCCTCACAATTTTGCTTACTGCAAATAGTAAATTTTAAATCCTTTAGCTTTCAGTTATCAAACTGAAGAAGCCAAAGAGAACACATTTTTCTCCAATGGCAAAGCACATCTTTGATAAAAAAAAATGTTCCACTTTGTCTCATCTTCAATAAGTTCTATATATGTCATTTGATGGCTGCTTTTGAATTAAGATATATTTTTCTTTCAGATTCTTGAAGCTGTTGATCAACCTAAATGTCAGCGTTTAGATCGTCCAGATCTATGCCCAAGGGATTACTATGAACTGATGAAAAAATGTTGGGAAGATGATCCAAAAGATCGACCCACTTTTAGTGAGATTTTCATGAAACACCCACAGGTAACTCAGTTTTTGTTATTAAAGTCTCTTGAAATTCCAAATTTTGAAAATTATTTCATGATATGAATCCTAATAGCTCTATTTCCATTATCCTCATCAAATTAGTTGACTTGTTTGGTTACAAATTAAAAAAAAAAAAGAAAAAAATAGTTTCATTGAAGGCATGCATTAAACATTTGAAATACAAGGGTATATTGAGAAGTTCTCAGCCTGACCCAAAGAGATTCTCACAAACATTCTGAATGTTTGATTATATTTTTGGAATTGGATTGGGTTATTTACAATTTTACTTTTAATTAGGTGTAAAATGCAAATCACACACACACACACACCTGTTTACTTGATTTAAGCAGTTCCAGTTGGAACATTTTGAGAATCTGAATAATTATGCAAAAATAAAGTTTCTATTTTGTTTTGTTAATTAAATATCATTATGGCTTTTTATTTATTTTTATCTTTTTAAAGAATTGTTTAAAAGAAAAAGGCTAATTTTATGAAAATTAGTTTACTTGTTCTGTTTGTCACTGTATTTTAAGTGTGTGTGTGTATGTATACACACTAACAAACTTTTCATAGATGCACTAATATTTAGATCCTTATTTCATAAATGCACTAATATTTAGATCGTTATTTTTTTTAGAAATGCACTAATATTTAGATCGTTATTTTTTTTAGAAATGCACTAATATTTAGATCGTTATTTTTTTTAGAAATACACTAATATTTAGATTGTTATTTTTTTTAGAAATGCACTGATATTTAGATCGTTATTTTGTTTTAGAAGTGCACTGATATTTAGATGGTTATTTTGTTTTAGAAGTGCACTGATATTTAGATGGTTATTTGTTTTAGAAGTGCACTGATATTTAGATGGTTATTTTGTTTTAGAAGTGCACTGATATTTAGATGGTTATTTTGTTTTAGAAGTGCACTGATATTTAGATGGTTATTTTGTTTTAGAAGTGCACTGATATTTAGATGGTTATTTTGTTTTAGAAGTGCACTGATATTTAGATGGTTATTTTGTTTTAGAAGTGCACTGATATTTAGATGGTTATTTTGTTTTAGAAGTGCACTGATATTTAGATGGTTATTTTGTTTTAGAAGTGCACTGATATTTAGATGGTTATTTTGTTTTAGAAGTGCACTGATATTTAGATGGTTATTTTGTTTTAGAAGTGCACTGATATTTAGATGGTTATTTTGTTTTAGAAGTGCACTGATATTTAGATGGTTATTTTGTTTTAGAAGTGCACTGATATTTAGATGGTTATTTTGTTTTAGAAGTGCACTGATATTTAGATGGTTATTTTGTTTTAGAAGTGCACTGATATTTAGATGGTTATTTTGTTTTAGAAGTGCACTGATATTTAGATGGTTATTTTGTTTTAGAAGTGCACTGATATTTAGATGGTTATTTTGTTTTAGAAGTGCACTGATATTTAGATGGTTATTTTGTTTTAGAAGTGCACTGATATTTAGATGGTTATTTTGTTTTAGAAGTGCACTGATATTTAGATGGTTATTTTGTTTTAGAAGTGCACTGATATTTAGATGGTTATTTTGTTTTAGAAGTGCACTGATATTTAGATGGTTATTTTGTTTTAGAAGTGCACTGATATTTAGATGGTTATTGAAATTGTACAAATTCTTGGATAGTCATCCTAGGCTCTTATTGATAAGGATACAAGGATTTTTTATATTTTATCATTTAAAATATTATCCCTATTAACATTTTAAGGGTTATGCTGAATATACGAATTTAGAAAAATATATGCATGTCATTTTAAACATCTTACTTTTAAGTACTCATCTCTTTTCAGATGCGCCCTACAATGGTAAAAGCTGTGGCAGACTTCCCTGATGAAACTGTTCCCAAAGATTACCTGAATTATAAGGCTTATGATGTGATTATTGTTTTAGATAAGAAGTAAGTAGTTAATGATTCTCTCTGCCACTTTTTTTTTAATAATTAGGAAATGAGGAATTAATACATGCTAGGTTTTTATTTGGGACAATGTTAAATCTATAATTATTTTTTTCCTCATTACAGCCCTGACAGTGCTCCCTCAAAATTATTCTGGAAAGGAGCATTGGATACAGGAAAATGTGGATTGTTTGATGCCACCAATACTATACCGTTTATTGAGCCAAAGACAAGCCCAATTGAACTGCCACGTACCACATTGTCTAGAAAAGGTATTTAAAATATTTTTTTTATTAGAACTTCAACAGCCACAATATTGTTTATAAAACATTTATTTTTTTTTTATAATTATAGAAAAAACTTCATTTTAAGTGACAGCTTGATATCTTAAGTTATCCCCCTGATTTGCTTACTTTTTGTTTAAAAAGAAATGTAAGAAAAAACTGCAATTATAAGCATACATGCTGAAAAATTCTTGGTTTGATTAAAAAGCTCTTCAGAAAATCTGATGTTTGATAATTTGATCAGATTTTGGGAAGTGAATTTAGCTGGGAACTTTTCACTATCCATTTATTTTACACACTTATTTTTCCTGATGGCTTAAAAACTTCATAAGAGAATAAGGAAGAAAAGATAAGTCTAGTTTTACAGTATAACATCAGTTCTACAGATGGTTAAATATTTTTGTTTAATTTTTAATCTAGTTTCAATTTCTAATATAAAAATTACTTATAAAAACTGTTTATTTAATTATGATTAAGTAATAAATCATGTATTTGAAAAATAACACCAGTCATCATATTTCTAATTATAAAGAGGATATAATTTAATAGTAGTCAATTGTAACGAGATAATTCAATGAGTTTTTAAAAACAAAAAACATGTTGAAAATTTTTGTTAATAGCATACGAAACTATTTTAGTGGTATCTTCTTTGATCAGCGTCTTTCCTTTTGTGGATATCTTAAAAAAAAAAATAGCATCTATTAAAATTGTTGAACTCTCAGTTTTTAAAAGTTCATATATGCTTTCATAAGGCACACAGTTGTTTTGGATTTATGGCACATAATTTAGGATTATTTTAACACAAATGTAATCAACCACACACCTAATCAATGAGCCAACTTATTAACGGTTTGGGTAAAATTAGATTATCATGCTTTCAAATTAATAAATTTCTTTTCTCTCAGAATCAAGTCGAAAATCTGGGCGAAAGCTCCGTGCAGACATGATCAGTGGCCCCAAAGATGATCTTCGTCATACGGGCCATATTGGCTATGATGGTGCAGTGTTTGGTGACATTCCTTTTATTGGAGAGAATTATGATAAACTTCCAGTAAAAATTTCAAGTCCAGGTAAACAAACAAGATTTGCTTCTTTGGAACTTTTTACTTAAAATTTCCTTTTCTTCAGTAGGTTTTAAGGGATAACAAATAAAATAAAAAGAAATACAAAGCAACAAACTTACTTAAAATACTAATATTTTGGCATAAAATTAATCCTGTTTGCAAATTTTTCACAAATTAAGATATGGATTTTGTGCCATCCATTTAATTTAAATAATGCTTTATGAAATTTGATTAACAAAAAAGGTGTATTTGTCTCACTGATTCTCAATTTTGAATCGGTTAATTCTTGTTTTATATGATTAATATAGATAGAAAATATTATTTAAAGAAAAAAAGAATTTTTGTCTTGTGCCCCTACCCCTGCCCTGTGTATTAACAATTTTTGCTCTTTGGCACACTTTGTGATCAAAGCCGTTTTAAATGTCATTTTTTAAAGATTTTTTTAATTTTTTCATGTAACTTTTTTTTCTCACTTAAATTTCTTTTGTGTCATTGCCAGTATACTGTTTGTATTCAGTATTTGTACCACACTGACTAAATTTTTTAAATTGTTTACTGGAGATTTTCTGCATACAACTAATTCATTTGGACATAATTTTCTAACAAATATATTTGTAATAATATATATATATATATATATATATATAGTGTATTAGTGTATCAAGGCAGCAGATCTAAACATCGTATTTTGGATTTAATTTTTGGTGAAAATAAAGACAAAAATTCTCCAACATTTAGATAATATTTTAAGTTGGTTCTAAGCTTTCAGCTCACATGAGCCATCTTCAGAAAGGTTACAGTGACATTAACATAAGAACATCCACTATCAAAGACGATTTTATCTTGTGTTGACATAAAACTTTGCTAAGCAACGGTAAGTTATCAAATAGCAAGCGCAGTTCATAAATGTGTAATGCAGTTCTATGACATCACACCATGTGAGAGCTTGAAATGTTAACACATTACATTGCATTTAAATATATGGTTCTGTTATGACCAGATTTAAACGTGATCTTATTAAGTGTGGGTTGTTTTAATTTAATGTAGATGGCTTCCAATATCTGAAAGTTTTTTTTTTACTGTGTGTATGAGTGAGTATTATTGTATTGTTGACTAAAATCTGTCTGATATTACTTGGGTGGACCAAGTTCCTCCTAGGGATATGGCAGCAACCATCTGTTACGCTGCCATAGCAAGAATTCTTTCTCATATGCATCCCGAGCATGGTCTAGCACAGTGATTTGTCAGCTCGCTGGGTGAGCGACCACTTGCCCATTTCCATGTTGCAGTCTATACTTTTTGCCTTTCACTGAATGTCACACTGAAATTGGGCTCATCAATAGAAATGGCGGCACATCCATCCAGATCTCCAAAGCTTCACCCAATTCAGTTAGACGAATACCTCCTAGCTGTTTGATCGCGTCTGTGCCAAGGAGGAGGTTAAAACCCAACAATCATCCATCCACAACTAGGACCTCAATGTTCATGGGCTGAGTCTGCCCAACTTCCAATTTTATTCTGCCGTGCCCCCGGTGCTTTAAAGTCTTTCCGTTGGCTGTCAGCATGCCTACTTCCTTCTGTTTCCAGTGGCAACACACAGCTTTGCTCACCAGCGTCTGCGAGCAGCCAGAATCCACTAGAGCTGTGCACTCTCACCCATCTACGAGTACTTTTACGGTGGGCAATTTCTTGGTTTTCACTTGCTCAGGAAGGAGACTGGTGCTGACGTCTCCTCCCATTGGGCATTTTCCTGGCATCTTGATGATAAATGTCCAAATTTATTGCATCTGAAGCATCAGGTTTCATGGCAAGACTTCTGCACTCGACCATCTGACCTCACTTGGTGTCCTTGCATACAATTCTTCGCCATGTGGTTGAACCCAGAACACTTGTAGCAAAGAAAGGTCTCACTGCATGAGTTATCAGGGAGCAACTCTGCATGCGAATGTGTTTTGCCAGTGGATGCAGCGACCGATTCCTTACAGCTTCCATTGTCAGTCATGATAGCCCGTGCTCGAGTCAGAAGCTGCTCCAATGTCATGGTCTCCATTCTGGACAAGGTACGAAGAAGTTGCCTAACATATTGTGGCAACCCGAAACAAACGCACATATCATCCACTGTTTGGGTAACGATCCCTCAACCAGCCAAGCTAAGCGATGTAGTTCAGCCAGAAACTCGTCCACCGTTTCACCCGAGCGAAGTTGCTGAGTAACGAATTGATCATATGCATCGAATGAATCTGTTGCATACGCGGTAATGAGGGCCCGTTTAATCTGCTCCGCGTCTGCTTTCTGCTCTTTGCTGAGCTGCCTGTATACAGCAAGAGTACTGCCTTGGAGTCGTAACGGTAGAATCTGCTCAATTTTATCCATAACACAGTTCGCAGACCAACTCTGCATTTTCAATCCATTTGACAACTGGCATATCAGTTGCAGCACCACTGAACTCGGGAATCAACCGGACATCAAAGACTTTGCCATCCATAATGAAAAGCATGATATCCGCTGAAATAGCTTGTAGGATTTGTGTCTTCTTGGAGTGTAGTTGGTAGATGAATTAATGACCATTTAGATCTGTTCTCCCAGCTGCTTCACATAGAACCTGGAACACTGCTTTACTCGGGACTTCGTTTACTGCACTCCGTAAACAAAACACTGTCTCCTGAACACCGGTGTAGCCTTCACGAATCGCCAACACTGAACTACCTCCGAAACAGAAGTTGGCTCTTTTTATGTGTTTTTGGTCTTGAGCAAGAAACTAATTTCTTGCACGTAAAAGCCTCGATTTTGCCAATGATGCATGCACTATGTCATTCGAAAAACTGCCTTGCATGAGCTTGCCTCGCGGTTCCATGACGTCTACGAATGCATGTGCAGACAAACCGCTTTCTCTTGCTTCGGCAAGGTAAGTCTCCACCACACTTTTCTTGATCATCGCAATTCTGTCCTGTTGGCAATCCAGATTACACTGTAGTTTCTGTTGATATTTCTTCTGTGTCGTCTATTACAAAGGAATCTCCTATTCATGAAACTTCTTTCTGCTACCAATGTATTGATTGGTATTCATTTAATGACTTTCTTAGATATGCTCCTTGTATTGAAGTTTTTAGCCATCCTATTAAGAATTGTGCTATAAAGGTTTCCTCATGGGTCAAATCTGGCATCATGACTTTTGTTCCTTTTCAGAAATACCAGGTGAAACCAGAGTCTTCTATGTGGTTCTACTGGCCTGTTCTGCTATTATAGTCCACAGGAAACCTTTCTTTTGGGTGTTCCAGCATTATAGTTTTGATCATAATGGAAGCCTGTTTGTATTTGCTTATAACAATTGTAAATGTGTCCACAAAGAGGTCAAATTTTTGTTTGTGGATAGAATGAGATATCATAGCTTTTAACAAGTTTAGCTCTTGAGACTACTTGTAGCTTTATAATAGTGTATTAAATAAGAGTAAGTCTTTTATCCTTTTTTTCTTCATGCATTCTGAAGTTCTAAGTTTTATTGATAAAGTGGAATGTTTTGCTTGTAAAGTCTATTCTTGACTTATCTGCATGTAGTCTTTGAGAAATCTGCTCCCAAACAGGATCCTGTTCTCTTTAAACTGTACAATAGGTGTCTCACTGCTTTTTGCTTTCCTATTTGTTGGAAATCCTATTTTGTTGTTCCTGTTTTTAAGAATGTGGCATCTGATCCTTCTATCAGTCTATTAATCTTCTACCTCTTTTTGGTTCTAGTGGTTCTAATCAACTCTGAATTGGTTAAGCTTCTTACCTTGCAAGGTATTCTTTCAGATAAGCAATATGGCTTTTGCTTACCTAGGTCAACTGCTGATGTATTAACATTTGACAGGGTTTCATATATTGGTCTTTACAAGTTGAAAGGTTATGGTATTTCTTTACAAATTTTTTTCTCAGTCTGTCTTATGGGATTACAAAATGAATGTTGTCTTGAATGGCCACTCTTCTAGATCTGTGTTTATGAGGGTTCTATTCTCAGACCTACATGATTCCTAATTTTTATCAGTGACCTTCCTGATGGCATCAGTTCTCAATTCTGTATCTATACTGATGACATAACCATTTATTCCTGTTTTAATAGTAAGTCTGAGTAGATCAATAAAATCAAATTGGCAACTGATCTCAAATGATCTACATGCTGTTAATTGGTCAAGATATTGCTTGGTAATTATAACACCTCCAAAATGAAGCTGCTCTTTTTTAATCATCTATAAGAACCCTTTTTACCTTCCATCAACATTGCTAATGACAACCTCTTGGAGAGTGACTCATTACCCATTCTTTGACTAAGATTTTCTGCTGACATGAAATAAAAAGATTATATTGAATCAATTGCTAGGTTAGCTGTTAGGAAACTTGGTTCTGTGTGTCATGCTAGACAATTTTTCCTTATCAGAATCTATTTATAAGTCTGCCATTTGTCCTTGCTTTAAACATTTATTACATTTGCTTTAGTGTTCCTGCTATATATTTAAAGATTCTTGATAAAATCCAGAGAATCTATATTATTGGTTCTGGCCTGGCATTTTGACTTCAGTCACTTTCTCACCACCATAATGTAACTACCCTGTGCCTTTTCAATAAATATTTTCATGGTAAGTGTTCTGATGAATTTGTCTTTATGGTACTTCCTGAATTTAAGTGCAGTGCTAGGTCTCATCATTTTACTGTTGAAATGGCTAGATGTAACTAAGTTCTATGCTAGCAGTTTCTTCTCTTGCACTTTTTGCTTATGGAACTCTCTTCTAGCTTGTTGCTTCCCAGTCAACTTCATGTCTACATTTTTTGAAAATCAATGTCAATCATTCTTTTCTTTCTTAATTCTGTTCTTTTGTTCTCTCTCCTTACAGCCTTTTCGGCTGGGGCTTCAGAATATGCCGGCTGCAACTCTGCAGTGGGGTAAGATGACCCCCCACACCCCACACCCCCACGAGGTTGCTTGTTTGCTGTGGGTGGTGACTTGTAATACTTGAGGACAGGTTCCTGGTAGTAGTGGGGTTCAGGCATTAACTAAAATGTATCATCAAAAAATAACTTCACAGGGATATATAAATGAAAGAAATTATTGATGACTACATATAAATACTTAATCTGAGTATACCATTTTTTTGTATCTCTGAGATGCTTGGGTGAATGGGATACACCCCCCTCCCAATCTCCCATGATTGGGCTCCGAGGAGGGTGGGAAACAAGGACGATGAAAGATCTCTATCTGAATGAAATTCTGATATTGAATCAGAATTACATAGTTACTTCCCTCAATATATATAGTAATGGAGTCACTTGAAACTTTTTTACAAAACTATCAACATTGATAATTGAAAAAAATAATATACTCTCAAATTACTACCAAATATTTAAAAAAAAAATTAAATCATGCAATAATAATTCAAGTAGGAAAAAAAATGTATACAGAAAAAAATCCTCGAATAATCAACATTTAATAACTTAAAAATCAAAACTTATCTACATCAAAGTCTTAAACACATCTAGAAGTGTAATCAAAAGCCCAGACCTGGCAGCTTGATTTTTAGAAGAAATCAGTTATCCTAAAAACCAAAATGTAATAGATGTAACCAGAATAACAAAAATGACCAAACCATAAACACCAATACATATATAATAAAATTCCACACCAAATCAACAAATGAAATAAAAATAGGTTATATCATTACAAAAGTGGAAACTTACATTCCCAGACCCGTCATAACTGCCAAAGATTTTATTATCATAAAGACAGATGTACTAGAATTCTGGTATGCCCAAAATGCAACTCTACATATCAAGAAACTGTGTGCAAAGATCGCATAAAATGCATAAATTGTAATGAGAACCATCTTGCATACTTACTTGCCTCTATGTAAAGCTTGGGAAAAAAAAGAAATCAAATATGAGAAATGTCTTTTCCTGAAGCCAGGAAAATTGCTAAAAACACTAGACAAAATATTATCATGAATTTTGCAAATGCAACCAAAACCCTACAACACAGTAAGCAATATGATTTCTGTGAATTAACATTAATCCAAGATCTAAAGAAATTAATTGAAATAATGAATAATAACAGGGAAAAGCATCCCATAAAAAAAAACTTATATACTCAATCAAAATATAGAAAATTCTAACTGGTTAAACTTAAAAATTATAAGACCAAAAAAATCATTTTGTCTTTCATCTCAATCTAAATATTTCTTACCTGTAATCCAAAGAGGAAGATCTCCAACCAAAAAAGCAAATACAGAAAGTAAGAAAATGCACGAACGAGTCAAAAAGAAAACTCTCTAGGGAAGAAAACACCTGAAGTCCACCTAGAATTCATAAAATAAGAAAACACAACCCAGTTAAAAAAGAAAATCCTGCAAGGAAAAAAATCACTTAAAAACAACCTAGAAAAAATATAAACATTAGACAATACAACAAACCCGAAAATCTTGACATAGCAATCATAGCTAATAAAATTACTCAGTGAAATGCAAGAGGGATAAAAGCAAATCGAAATGAAATTTTTTTGCTTATTGCAGACTTCTATCCTGTGATCATCTGCTTTCAGGAAACGTTTTTAAAAAAACAAAATGCAGATATTAAAAACTATAAAGCATACAATTTTTCTAGTAATAGTAGAAACGGAACTTCAGGTGGTGCTTCTATATTAGTAAAAAATATTTTCCAGATAAATATTAACTTGAATATGGCACTATAGACAGTAGCCATAAGAGCCTAACTATATAAAACCATCACCATATGCTTAGTTTACATTACTCCTAATGATCTTATAGAAGGAACTAAATTAGATAAACTACTGAAGTAGCTCCTAAAACCATTTGTTTTAATGGGAGATTTTAAGTCATAACATCATACAGGGTTGAAAAACACTAACCAGAAAGATAGATTAATGGAAAATTTTATCAATAGAAACAATATATGTCCATACAATGACAAGTTAGGTGTTTATCTCCACTTATCAAGTGGTACATATATAACAGTAGATCTAACCTGAAGTGATCCTGCAACATACCTAGACTATATCTAGAAAGTACATTATGATACATGTAGTAATGATCCTTTCCTAGTTGTGTTGGAAAACCGTGGATCTTTTCCAGTTGAAAGAATACCATACTGGAAACTTAAGAAAGCCAGCTGGAAGGAATTTAACAATGCATGTGCCCTAAAACTTACAGTAGAAGCTAATGTTAACACTGCAGAGCACGTCACTTCTTTATCATGTTTTGTTACTTCTTAGCTTTGCTGAACAATACATACCAAAATCAATATCTAAATCTGTCAAACATGAGTGACCGTGGTTTAATGATGAGTGTAAAAAGCAATCTGATTGCATTGTGTGGCTCTACATATTTTCAAATTGCATCCAATTCAAGAAAATCTGTGTGTCTACAAAATAGAGCAAAAGCATGCAGAATAATTAAAGAATCCATGCAATCCTTATGGAAGAATTATGAATATTAATAATAAAACCAAAACTATACAAAATATGATAAAATTGCTGGGAAAAATAAAAGCACATCATTGAGACATTTATGTCAAAGCAACTAACAAAAAGGATATTTAAAATTTATTAGCAGGAAACTTCTCTGAAAACTCTTTCCTAAATAATACTAGTAAACTATTTCGGAATATCAAAATAAATGAAGAGAAAACATTTAATGTCTACTGACAATAAAAAATTACAACCAGGCTCTTACTTTACCAGAATTATTAGATTCTATTAAAAAGAAAAATCACAACTCAGCATAGATGAGATTCACTATGAATTTCTAAAAAACCTACCAAATATTTCCATTAATTAACTACTCTAAATTTTCAACATTATATGGGTCAGTGGTAATATTCTGTTTCTGGAAACAAGCTACTATAATTTCAATCCCCAAGCCTGGAAAATACAACTGTTTCTTCAACCTCAATATAAGGAATTATACAATTTAAAGGAAAATGTCATTAAACCTCTTGGCATCTGCATAGGAAACAATTTTAACTAACTCAAAATAAGCACTTCTCTAATATATGAATCTATTCTCTCAAAAACCTACCTGGTCAATAAAACAGCCCACTGTAATATTAAATCTGGTAAAACACTTCAAAACAGACACATCTATAGTCATGAAAGAAATTCATAATATCTTGGAAAAACATAGACTATAAGCACTGAGGGCTTCAAAAGTGCCTACTTGACAAATCCTCAATATTTAGCACAAGCTATGACAGCAGACTTAGCCTTGGATATTATCACAGATGGTGAGTCAGACAGATTCATTATATTCTCAGACTCCCTATCTGTTCTTACATCATGAAAGTATAAAAACCTGACCAATCCTGTAATAACTAAACTTTTAAACAAAATCAATATACTTTGTAACCAAAAACACACCGTATTCTGCTGGATCCCTAGCCATATAGGCATCCAGGGAAATGGAAAGGCAGATAAGGCAGCTAAAGAATCACTAAAATTGAAGATATCAAAAATAAATCTCTCATAAATTTCAGAAGAGTAATTAATACATATATCTTAAATAAGTGGTAAGAAGTATGGAATACTCACCCAAATAATAAATTGCACAAAATCAAACCTCTTGGGATAAGACACCATAATACCAGGTTTTCCCAAAGAGAAGTAGTCATCTTAACGAGAATGAGAATGGGTCATTCCAATATCACACATTCATTTCTTCTAAAAGATGAGGATCCACCTAAATGCATTGTATGCATTTACACAGTAAAACATTTTATGATGGACTGTGCTGAATTTGCCTCTATCTGTAAACACCTTTTATAAGGTGAATAGCCTTAAAGAACTTTTCAAAAATGTTAATGAGAAACCCATTTTGACCTACTTGAGGAAAAGTAAATTATCCACCAAAATTTAATCCAGACAACTTCAACTAAAAATGAGTTATATAACCAGTTTTTAATTATATTTTACAAATTTTAAAACTTAAGATATTATCGAATAAACATCTGATTTTCAACATTAAATAACCCAAGAGGGGTTGATTTACTGGTAAAACAACCAAACCAAAATCTCTTCTTTTTATAGGGAAAAAAAAAACACTTTTTTTTTTTTAATGTATTTCTCTCACACTCAGTAACACCTATATGTTTGTGTCTTTATTGTATTGTTTGAGATGAAATGATTAAAAAAAAATATTACAACAGTAAAATCAATGTCTACCAGCCTAGAGGTAAAAAGCACAACTAAATGAACTTGTATTTCCTACCCTGGTAATGGTAAGGTGCATTTTGTATGAAAGTGATTTTCTATGTGGAAAAGAGTACAAGTTTGATTCCTTTTAGGACATTTTCTTTTGTAGGGCTTTCTAGGCCGGTAGACAGTTTAACTTGTGTATGTTTTTTAAAGATAAGGTTGGTATTCCCACTAAATATAACATTTATAGTAATAAGAAAAATGTCATTTTACAAAATCTGTTAATTGCTTATTTATACACCTCCACTATTTTTATTTATTTATTTATTTATTTATTTTTTTTTTTTGATACCAAAATTTTAAAATGAATTTTGATAAATGAAAAAGCTGTCTTGAAATTTTCATTTTAGCTTTAATTGAAAGCTAAATGATTGAATTTACTATTTCCAATAATCAAAACACTACTGTATTTCAAAAAGAAATTATATTGATTGTAATCTCAACTTTTTGAGCTGTTTTCAGTTAAATCATTAAAATTGGTCATTTTGACATATTGACACATTTGTAAACAGAAGTTAATTATTGGGTTTAAAAATCCTGCAAAAATAACATATCTGTAACACATTTGAGAAAAATTAGGAAATTTAAATTGATCTGATTTGAAACTATTACTCATGGAGGTTTTGTTTTTCTGACGTGTTGTTTTATTACTGACTAACAGATGTTTTGAAAAGCTAAGTATGATTGATCAGAATTGGACAAAATATTTAGTGGAATAGGAATTAAAAAAGTAAAAGATGCATTATTACACATGATTAACATGCATGGCCTTTTAATAATAATATCATTTATGGACTAGGTCAGTTAATTGCTTTACATGATATATACTGAGGCAATCATGTTCTTTTGAGACCTAACTGACTAGCCAGAAGAATTTTGCTGCAGTAAGTTGCCATTACTGGATTCTATAGCCCTTTTAACCAAGGGTATAGAATCCAGTCTGTCCTGCTATTCAGTCCATAGCTAGAGGGAGAAGAGTTGGGTTAATACCTTTCCTAAGGGTATGTGTGCATAAGTGAATGAAATGAATTCAACTAAAATTTGAACTCAGCTCTCCAATTTCTCATTCAGAGCCAGTAACATTGCACAACAACACATGGGCTACCATACTTAATGGAGAATGTTTAAACTATAAGAAAAAAATTAAAAATTTATTTTAAAAATCTTGGTGTGAAATGATTTGTATTAAGCTTTTCAATTTTTGATTTGTAAATATTCTTTTCATTTTATAATATAAGATAAAATAATATTAATGCAGAATTTTAAATGATTGATATATTATAACATCTAATGTTTAAAAAAAAAAATGAACAGTTCTTGTAAAAATTGATTGGAAAAAAAATTTAAGACAATAGTGCCTTTTAATAAATCTTATTTATAAAAGCAATCAAAAACTTTTCAAAATAAATTTAATTGCCTTTTCTTTAAAATATGGTTTGGAGCAGATTTGATGATTTACATTCTCTGAGAAGTTGTTTTTTAACTAAAAAAAATTTAAAAATTAATTTCACAAGATTTCATTAAGTGATGAGGGTGGAGATAACTCAGGTAAAAATTGAAAAATATTTTTACCAAGAGTTTCTAAAAACAACAAAAAAAAAACAACTTAATTTACTTCATTTGTTAGTAAGTCCTGAAATTTTCATTAAAATCGGACAATTATTTGACTTTTGCAAAAAATTCCCAAATCATGTTTTTCAGCTGTTAGAAAAAAAGGCACCAAAATTTAAATTAATTTTAAATATGACATAACCTGGTGACATTTGCAACTGTTTCAGTGCAACAAGGAATTTTTCCTTAAATATGTTACAATGGATGAAACATGGATCCACCATTTCACTCTGGAGTTAAATCGGCTGTCACTGAGTGGACAACAGCAGGTGAAAGCCGTCCAAACCAACCAAAGATGCAAACATCAGCAGACAAGATGTTGGTATCTGTATTTTGGGATGTGAAAAGTACTTTGTTCATCAATTACCTTGAGAAAGGAAGAACCATCAATAGCGACTATTATATAGCATTATTGGTGCATTTGAAGAAAGAAATCACCAAAAAATGGCCACAAAGCAAGAAGAAAAAAGCGATCTTTCATCAAGACAACACTCCATATCACTATTTGATTGCAGTGATGGCAAAACTACATGAACTGCACTTCAAATTGCTTCTGCATCCACCCTATTCTCCAGATCTGGCTCCTAGTGACTACTGGCTGTTTGCAGAACTCAAAAGAATGCACCAGGGAAAAAGATTTGGCTCCAATGATGAAGTGATATCGTAAACTGAGGCATATTTTGAGGCCAAAGACAAATCATTCTACAAAAAAGCATCAGATTGTTAGAGAAGTGTTTGTATCAACCTAGGAGACTATGGTGATGAATAAAGTTGAATTTTGCCTAAAAGTTGTTGTATTAGCTAGGCCCAGAATTTGAGTAATAGGTTTTTCCTGATTTATAGTGCTTCTAAGCTGGAATCAGTTACACTTTTGTACTAAGAAATTTGTATCATTAAGTGGGAAGGAATTGATAGGAGTGTTTTAGCAGGAAATTTAGCTAGTAGGAAAACTTGGAAAACTTAAAGAAATAAAGAAACCAGGTGATATACAAGATGCGATGGATAAATTGTCACCATTCTATATTTTTAATTTTCTGCATGTGCATCGTTTTTGATTTTGTCAACTGCACAGTATAGTAGGGCCAGTTGGTCACTGTCTGTGAAAAAAAAAGAGCACCATAACACAATTCACTTCACCAGAAATTTAGAAACAGTATGTTCTTTTGCTTGGCATTTGTGCCAGTAGCACGAATATGAATAATTCAATGTGTTTGGGTGTTAGTCTGAGGACAGTGCAGATGATTTGGAAAAAGTTGAATGATATATCCAGTCAAAATCATGGTGTTTGAAGTGATCGCTAGTGATAGCAACATTATGACTCCATTCATCTTCCCACAGGGCTTCAGACTCAACCAAGTACTTTGAAGAGGTAGTGCTGCCCTGGATCAAGGGGGTGACTGCTAGAAAACTTTGTCTGACAACAAAACTCTGCACCATGCCACACAATTAGAACCATATCATGGCTGTCAGACAATTCCTGCAACCACATCACTCCTTACATGTGGCCACCAAACTTCCCAGACCATGACCCCCTTGATTATTTGTGGGATTCAGTTGAGCAAGAGATCAACAAAACTTCAATTGAACTGAAGGCAAGGGTTATGACAGCATTCACCGACTTAAACAAGGAAACCATCCAGAAAAGTTGCAGGAGATACCAAAGTCATCTGTAGGCCATGGTTGACGCTAATGGCAATTTCATTGAGAATATTTACTTTAGTATTTCATGACATTGTAATTTTGGTAAATATACCTGTTAAAATGAGATATCATGGCAGTTATTTTCAATTTTTTTATTTTTATAATTCAGACAATTTATGCATCCCTCTATGCCAGTCGTAGAGAGAAATGACACAGGCAGATAGGGATAAAAAGGTCTTGAAGAAATATAAGACACAGCAGAAAATATTTATCCTAATCATTTGTCTATGTATAAAAACTAATTCGTGATTGTGTAATGTATGTAGATAAATTATAAGGTGTGAAGGAAAGAATTAGAAGATGCAGGCAAAATGGCAAGAGAAAAGCATAAGATAATGGTTAGTTGTCAACACCAATGGAATTTCTAAAACCATCTTGTAAGAATTGGTAGGCGTATTGATTTGTATTTTTATTTTATGTATTTGTAACATGTTCAGTACTAGTTTTATGCTTAGTCAGGTCAGCCTGGTTGAGTAGGTAAAATACAACTTGAAATCAGTATGTGGCTAAAGTCGTAAGTTAGTGAAAACTGATAGAAATTGTAGTAGATAATGTAGACTTCAACATTTGACAAAAATGGTAGAAATGTATGTTGGACTTGTTAGTTTTATCACTTAATAGATTCTAGAGAAGGCTGAGGTGTACAGAAAACGCATTGGTTAGAATAATTTTTCCATGCCAAGCTCTGATTGGCCAACACGAAGATCCTCTGAAATTAAGGAAATTTTTTTTCCATTTCTTTTTTTTTTTCTAAGCATTAATTCCCCTTAATGGAAATAAGATAAACAAAAATATATATTTATAATATACTGTAAATAGGGACAAAATATGATTCCAGTTATAAAATCTATAAATTCAGAAATTTTGTATGAATGCTCTTCTTTTATTTGTATAATCTCTGATGTCTCTTTGAATTTTAGACCAAAGGGAAATAACAATGTCATCTACCTTAATTGAGTCTGTTTAAGATGTGTTGAACTTTTTACTAAATGTGATGCAAAGTATTCTTTGTAATCTTTCAACAGCTACAGGTTTTATCTTCTCAGAAAATATGGCATTTATATTTGCTTTATTGTAATCTTAAAATTCAATAATTTTGAATTTTTTTTTTTTTTTTTTTATAAAAATAAAAAAAAAGGTAAACTGACAGAAGAAAGTCGTGGTGCATCAATATCTCTGCCCAAATTTGCTGAAGGTAGCCCTGCACGTGACCGGATCATTAGGAACAGTCAGTCAGATATTTCTCTTAACCAAGATTTAATTCGAGCTGGGACCAATGGATATGGTAACACATGGTTAGTATGTATTCTCTCTCTCTTTTCATTTTATGGAACACTTTTTTGGTACCGAATAATAAAAAAAAAAAGTTCACTATTAAAATTCAAGATTTAAAAAAAAAGTTGAACAAAATCAGTAACTTTTATTAATATGCAATTAAACATTTTCAAGTAATAAGTCTTTCAGTGAACCATTTTTATATAGTAGTAGCTTAATGTACAACTGTTGAATATTTTTTGGAAAAGTTCTGTTTCATTTGGTGTTAGAATTGATTACTTTAGCATTTGTATTATACTCATACATATACCGCTTTGATTAGTTTATCTTTATTCTATTTCTGCTTAGAAATTAAAACACACAAAAGCTGTAAAAACCTCTGCTGTATATGAATTAAACTTGCATTTAGAAAATAATTTTCAAAATATTTTTCCATGGAAATCTATTATAACTTGTACTATATATTGTAGGCCAAGTCGTGATTCTCTGGAGAGCAGCTCAACCATTCGAACAGATGGATCAAGAGATGATCTACCTTATCGGGACTTTGAGGAAATCGATGATGATTTTGGTGGATTCAAAGTTCCAGATCTTACTGTAAGTGTTATTTCAATTTTCCCTTCAATTAATACATTAAACTGTTTGGCTTAACAATTTTCTTCAAATATTTCATAACATACATTGAAGTTCGCTAAATCCTCTTAATTTCTGGTAAGATTTATAATTGCACTCTTGATAAATTTTGTCAGGTGATTTAAATATACTTATTAAATTTTCTCAACTTTAATCTTTCATGCCGAAGTTTATTTAAGCAAGACTCATTTGAAATACCGTCTAATTTTGAGATGAGCCAAGAAATGTTTGAACTATTTGTCAGAGGCATTTGTTATCACAAATGTATCTGTTAATATGAGATCAGGAAGCTTAAATAATTCTTAGAATCATTTGTAGTACTATTTTCAAATGTTAATGAATATTTGTATACTGAAAGTTTCAGATACTTACTGGCAAAATCATATGCGGATAGTTTGTAACATAAGAAAAATGTTCTTTTTGGTAAGCCAAGAAGAATTGTAACACTTTCAATCATTAACTTCAAATGAGAGAAATTTGGAATTGAGATTATAATGCTGCTACCAAATATTTTATTTTGTTGGTCTTGCATTCTATTGAGATAACATCTTCATAGAGGAAGAAGGCCAAAAAAAATATCTAACTTTTGTTTCTTGATTATAATACTCTGTCAAATTTAATAAATTTTGACATTGAATTCTCTTTGGAGTTAGTCTCTATTGAAATTTACCTTACCAAATTTCAAGGATACTACTTATATATATAATTTTAGAAGTATTACAAACTAATTGGTTGGAAGTCTACTGTTTGTAGTGATTTACTTTAAGAATGCTCAATACTTAGTAGAGCATTATTTATGGTAATATTTTTATAAGTTTATAGTAAAAATAGTTTACTGCAACACAAGAGCCATTGTGTTTTGGTATTATCTTATTAGCAACTCGTCAGGCAGTGAAATATTTTTTCTGTTAGGAATCATTATATATAGAATCTTAAAAAAATTTACCATATCTAGACAATTAAGGGGGTGGGGTTTGGAGGATTTGTCTTAATGAACTAATAGAAAGTCAGGTCATGATGGATAGGAGAAATTTGATTGTAAGGGTAAAGGGGGGTAGGGACTTGAAATGACTTGAGATAAGACATTTTTTATGCCAGTGATGAAATAAACTGAATGATACATATGTAGCATTTAGCAAGTCTGAAAAGTTATTCCGTGTCATTGTGAAACAGTTACAGGAGTTTCTTTGTTATTTTTCATTTAATGTACTGAACAATTAACAAAGACTGGAAAGGTTTATATATATATATATATATATATATATATATATATAATATGAAAACTCAACACATCTAAAGTGGTTATAAACTATCATTTATTTTAACTGGTAAGCTTTTAGTACCCATCTCTTCAAAAATATAAAATCTTGTTTGTATTTTTGTGGTCTCAAAAAATAGGTACCAAAAACTTACCCATTGAAATAAATTGTTTATAACTGCTTTACGTGATGTGTTGAATTTACCTTTATGTATATGATATTGCTCTGTTTAATATCCATTGCACTCTCTATAAAGATCTATTTTTTTAATAATTCATAATAAATAGATCTTTTTGGATCATTCTCTCTATTTATGTATTTAACATCATTATACATACACTTGCTTTATTTTATTTTATAGAGTTCTCTAGATTTTGGTCCATCTCTTATGGATGAAGTTATGAAAGCACTCCAAGACAAGGAAGAAGAAACGACTGTAAAAACCTCTAAAGAGAGTAGTACACCACCAACAGCCAAAAAACTTGAAGACCAAGCACCAATTGCTACAGCAGAAGATGATGATGATGATGAAGTTGAGCGTAATTCTATTTCAGCTTTGTCACCAACTGATAAAAGCCCTTTGATTCCTCCGCAGGTTCCTGTAAGTTAAATCTAACTTTTATTTTTGTACTCCATCTGGTTTTAGGCCGTTACTTTCTATATTTTCCCTTTCAGTTGCAGTTAGCTTTATTCATATTCTTCTTCTATTTATTTCTATCAGAAGACTTGTGTTAAGGTGCCTAATGCTTTCTACTAGATGAGTGAATAGTTGTGATTAATCAAATATCAGTGCTCTCTTCTCAGCCTTTGTTTGTATCATTAAAATATTCTAAAAGTGTTATATTTGGCATCAGCTTAGCTACTGGGGCTGCAATATTGAAGTATGTAATGCACTTGACAAAAATTATTTAGGATATTTTTCTTTTGGAAGAACAAAAAAAATACATTTAAATCCATGCCTACAAACTTTATCTTCTAAAAATTAAAGACATTGCTAAAATGAAAACATTAACGAAAAACAAAGGAAATTCTTAAATGGTAAATACTTTTTTTGCATAAAAAAAGTAGAAACAGATGTTTTTAATTTCATATGAAATCTTTTTGTGAATATTGAAATTTTTCAAGTTTTTCTTTAAAAACGTTTTGAAAAATATTCCTTTTTATTTTAATACAAAATTTCAGGGCCAAGTTTTACTAACTTTTTCTATTTAAGAAGAGTGATAGGATGTACTTAACTATGGCTAGCTAAATTACAAAATGGAAAATATTCTATGTAATAGATTTCTTCTTTCAAAAGAACTTCCACAGACTAAATTTTTTTTTTTATTGATGGAATCATACATATAGGGAGGGAATGAAAATGATTATAATTAAACATTGAGACAATGTTGGAGATGCAGAGATGCTTAACATGTCACTCAATAAGTCCTTGGCCTGACATAAAAAATCCATATGATTTTTATGAAGTACTAACCTTCAAATGGCACATGACAAAACTTGGGCCCAATTGGATTCTTAGATTACAGATTAGTTATTTAAGTGAAGTTACTGTTGCAAATTTTCAAAACAATGGAAAACTCTGAATTTCGTGTGTTGATAAAGCATTGCTTTCTGATGGGGGGGAAAATACTGTTCAAGCAAAACAATTGCTTGATAAATTATTTTGACTTTGCTGTCTGAAACAACTGTTAAGACTTGGTATGCTGACTTGAAATGTGGTCGTAGAGACTCAAATGATGCTGAATGCTCAGGTTGCCCCAAACTGGCAGTTGTCTCAGAAAACACCAAAAACAATTTGCAAACTCATTTTGGCCGATCGTAAATTGAAGTTGCATGAGATAGCTGAGGAGTTGAACATATCAGAAAGCTGTGTATTCACCATTTTGCATGAACATTTGTCAGAGAGAAAGCTGTGTTCAAAGTGGGTGCCGTGTTCAAAGTGGGTGCCGTGTTTGCTCACAGTTTATAAAAACAACAATGCATCGATGATTCAGAATATTGTCTGCAACTATTTCAATGCAACAAGGAGTTTTTGCATAAATATGTTACAATGGATGAAACATGAATCCACCACTTCACTTCGGAGTCAAATCAGCAGTCAGATGAGTGGATAGCAGCAGGTGAAAGCTGTCCAAAGTGACCAAAGTCGCAAACATCAGCAGGCAAGGTGTTGGCATCCATATTTTGGGATGTGCAAGGTATTATTTTGTTCATGGATTACCTTGAGAAAGAAAGAACCATCAATAGTGAATATTATATAGTATTACTGGTGCGTTTGAAGGAAGAAAAATGGCCACAAATGAAGAAAGTGATCTTTCACCAAGACAACGCACTGTTAGAAGTCGGTCACAACGATGGCAAAACTACATGAATTACACCTTGAATTGCTTCTGCATCCACCCTATTCTCCAGATCTGGCCCCCAGTGACTACTGGCTGTTTGCAAACTTCAAAAGTATGCTCCAGGAAAAGATTTGGCTCCAATGAAGAAGTGATATTGGAAACTGAGGTGTATTTTGAGGCCAAAGACAAATCGTTCTACAAAAAAGGTATCGAATTGTTAGAGAAACGTTGGAATCAGTGTACCACCCTAGAAGGAGACTATGATGATGAATAAAGTTGAATTTTGCCTAAAAGTTGTTTTATTAGTTATGGCTGGAGTTTATTGAGTGATGTGTTAATTTAAATTTTTCTCATCCAATGTGTTTAAATGTACAGTTTAGCTGACTTAATTCAGATTTTTCCTGCTTTTGTTTTGATCACTGTTTTTAAATATCCCATATTGTAATATCTGTTGCTTTAAGAAAAGTGAAATGCTGTCTGAACCATGGCATAAATTTACCATGGAAGACTCGGAAATTAATGCACTTTCTATACATTTTGATCCTGAATTATTTTAATATACTAATTAATATTGTATTCTTTAATGCAAAATTATTTACAGTTTCATTACAATAAACAACTGGTGCATATTTTATTTTGTAAAAATGTCTTTTGTGTTCATATATTTTACTTAAATTCCTAGAAGTTTCAAGTACATTTTTATTTATTAGAGTCAATAATATAAATTCCTGCTTCAGGTTTATAGTGGTCATTTGTTTTGTATGAATTAAATCCATTCATTGTTTTAGAAGTAACTTTATTAAACTTATTTATATTTCTCTAGTTTCCTAAATCTGACGAGTTTTCCTCTTAGTATTATATGTAAAATAATTAGAATACTGGAATTAAAAATTTTTTTCAGTGTAATGCTTTTCTTATAAATATTAAGGGCTACAAATTTAAAATGTTCTTTAAATAAAAATTGATAATTTTAAAATTCTTTTTATTTAATTGCTATCATTCCAAGCAAGGTAGTAAAGCCACTAAAATGCAAGTGGGATGCAAGATGCGTAAGAATTAGGAACAGAAACATTATTAGTGAGCAGAAAGAGAAAAGTAAAACTAAGAGGACAGTAGATAGCAATTGACATTGCATTTAATTTTTTTTTCTTTTTTAAGATTAAATTTGGCTAGAAAATGGGGAGCTGGAAGGGAGTTCTGCAAGTGGGAAGAGCAGGAAAAAAAAACTGATAGCATAGGACTTATGACTATATTTAGCCAACTCAACTGTAAATTGATAAGATCTCTATGCCAGTTTAGTACTGCAATTAAATTTTTAACGTTTAAGTACCAAAGCAAAGAACTTATCTGAACAATTACCATGAAAATATTTATTAAAAAAAGCACAGAGTAGCAACCTTTATGGTGGTGGGTAAGTGTCTGAAGCCGAGCTGCTAGATCAGGATCAATGACACTGCAGATTCTTCTTTGGATCTTATCAAGGAGATCAGGGTAGATAGATAGTATCTATATAAGATAGATTTTAGAGAGAAAAACTGTTTTGCCCAATCTTATCAGTAATCCGAATTTCTAATAAAAATCATTGTTGAACGTGAAATGACATTAGTTTGCAATGAATTGGTAACTTTTCATAATTTCATATATTGGTAAGGAAAGATATGTATTTGGAAGTGCTCCCTATAAATTAGTGAAGACTATATACTCCATATTTTGAAACAATGTCATTAATGTATTATAAATTCCAGTAAGATGCTAGAAAGACTAAGGGGGAATAAATATGACAGCTACTTCCATAGAGTTTACATGGTGAATCTTTTTTTTTTCTTTTCTTTTCTTCAAATGCTTGAATTAAAAAAAAAAACAAAAAAAAACAGAACTATTAAATATTAAAAAAAAATAACCTCTCCTTCACTGTGTTACATATATTTATTTTATTTTGTCATTCATTTATCCATAATTTCTCTTATATATAAAATTTCTATATCATATTCTCTCATGGACCTAATTATATGTAATGGTATTTTAAAACACTTGATTTACACATGATTTTAAATTGTGAATTCTCATCCTTGGATTTCTTTGTGTGTGTGTGTGTGTGTGTGTGTGTATATATATATATATATATATATATATATATATATATATACTACAGAATTTTTTATTTGTGCACATTTGAATAAAGACCAGCAAAAATTCTACAAGGTTTTTTTGTTTATCATTTTCCAGAGCTTGAACAAAATTTTTTTTTTTTTTTTTTTTTTACAAGCCATTATTAAATAAATTTATAGTGGTATAGTATCTCTTAAAATGTAATTGACAGCACACCACAAGCTGATGTGTAAAGATGCAGTAGCTCCAAAACACCAAAGAAAATGCATCCCTAGAAGCAACCATATTTTAAAAAAAAAGTTCTTTTCTTAATAGCTTATGAAAGCACTCAGAGAAGGCATCTAATAAACTAGTTCATGAAGTAATATACTTTTTGTGTTTTGGGTTGTGGTACTCTTAAAAATAGGTATTTAATGCAAGCCCTCATCTATCTCATTGTACTGGAAATTGTTAAAGGTATATTTTACTTGGTGTTTGTATTACTTTGTATAAAACATCCCTAACTTCTTACAAATATTTGACAGTAATAGAAAATATGTGAAAATTTAATATATCTTGAAATATATTGTATTTATTAGAATGAAAAGAAATTGCATGTTTTTTATGCTTTATTGCATGATATGAAAAGATTAGTTAGATTTTTGGATATCTGAGTCTTACTCTTAACCCTTTCAATTCTAATGGTTTATATAAACATCAAGAAGTTAATTCCTGTGGTTAATTTCTATGAATAATTTTATTTGTTTGTTAGATAACACTGTTGGGGCCCTTTTATCCCACTATCTAAAAAAAACAAAAACAAAAAAAAAACGTTTCTATTTAAAAGTACATTGCATCTAAAGAGTAATGATTATTGAAAGTTTCCTGAATTCATTAATATAAAAAAGAAAATACTAAAATATTGTTTGTGTAAAAATCAGCTTAACAATTAATGTTTTTTATTTATTTATTTATTTATTTTATTTTTGTGTGTAATTATATTGACAACAATAAATCTTCAACGTTCGCTTATTTTAGTTGAATTGAATTTTTTGGTTATACATATTTCATTTCGTGGTTTTGGTTTGATTATTTCTGAAAAATAAGAAATATGAGAAGCCACATAGATGCATTATTTACAAATACTATCTCTTTCTCACACAATCTACATATGGCATCTTTTTCTTTAAATAATAACCTGAATTGAATGCTTAAGAACTTTTCCTCATTGAAGTTAGTAGTCAAATAATCTCTTGAGTCAGTTTTTTCTTTTTCTCTTGAATTGTCTAATACAGGCTAGCTAAACTGAAATGAGTGAAATAAATATTCAAAAGGAACTTTTTTTTTTTTCTTTTTTTTTTTAACAAACAAATGTTTATTTTTTTTATTGCTATATTCATTTTTGGTGATCTAACTTGAACCAACATCATTTATCTTGTTTTTTTTTTTAAATATTGTTTTTTTTTTTTTTTTTTAGAAAAGAAAATTAAAGCATTGATTTTATATTTATCTTTTCTTTTTTCTTCTTACTAGTATACATTCCTATTTAGATTTATTTTCAATATTATTGGACTATTTACTTAGACTATTAGTCATGTGCTGTGGATAGTTACCCATTTGATGCTGTGTGTGTAATGAGAATGTGTTCATTGAAATATTGCAAGCAAAATACTAAAATAAATCTGTTTTAGTAAGTTCAAGAGTGATAGTGCTTTATTTTATTTTTTTTAAATGATGCATTTATAGTGAAGGGAATTGTGTATTAAGTTTAAAAGCAAAATATTGGTTTTTAGATTAGTTTTGTGTTTCTCTTTTGAACATTTTAACAATTTTTTGAAGCATCTACTGTATTTTCATGTTGTAATTCACTTTTGAATTAGCATGATACCTTGTGTATTTAAGTTAGTTAGAAAGTTTTGGTAAAATAGGAATTTAAGATATGTTGAATTAGTTTATTAGATTAGCATTAATTTGTATAATGTTGACAAATATATCAGTTTTATCTGTAAATTTCAGTAATTGGTGATAAAATATAATTTTCATTTCATTGGCGTTAAACTATTTAAAGCTGTTTTGAAAATTTAGGCATTTTATTGGAACATTTTTTAAAATTTTAAGTTTTTTTTGTAGTTAAAATAATTTTTATTATGACAATTTATTTTGAAAAGACTTAACACTTTTTAAATTTTGTATTTTTAAAAAAAATATTTTATTTCAAATATTGAGCAAAATCTGCTCTAATCAGGTTTGTGCGGAAATTTAAATGTAATGTTTCTCTGGATATTGTTACTTTCTGGCTTTCTTTCTAAAAAAACATGCCCAAACTTGATTCTAGTGCAGGCAGTTATTGCTGCATATACTTCTTATTCTATCTAACAGCTCTTGGATGCCTCGGCTTGGCCATTCTGCTTAAACTTGCTTGCTATTCTTTGATTCTTACCATTAGATTCTGAAATAGAATTGCTAGTTGCTCTGCAAGCACAAAACAAGTCCTTTGTTTGCTTTTGATAATTGTAAAACCTGGTAAGTTATGCTTGTTGAAAAATAAGTTTTTTTTTTTTTTTTTTTTTTTTTGTGTGTGTGAATACAGTCAAATATTGTGAGGGTAAAATTTTAATATATGACTTTCTATATATAATGCTATAGAATTGTAGGAATATCATTTCACAAGTTGATTTTTCAAGTTTATTTTCACATTAACAAATAATGCTTAAGTTTATGTAGTAGGAATTCAAACAAATGTGGTTTTAAATGTATGAAATATTGATTGTTGGATCATCCTTTTCTCTTTAATAGATTTATTAACTCTAAAAGATTTCTAGCATTGATATTTCAGTCAAAGAATTGTAATGATAGAAATTCTCCTTTGTAATTAATGGTTTAACAAATTATGCTTAGTATATTTTATGCTCTTAGTATTTTATGAGCTTATTTATCAGTGTGGTGAATTTGAAGAAATAAGTTGGGAAAGAATTATTGAACTAAGAAGTTAACATCTAAGTAACTATTAGTGAAAATGTTAAAAAATATACATCTGTTGTTTGTTCCTGTTTTATTTTTGAACTTATAATAAAAAATAATTGCAAATATTGTCGTTATTAAATATTTAAATGAGGATGTGTGTAAAATTATAAAATGAAAAATATGCATCCTATACATAAAGATACTGAAGATGTAGGTATTCTGATAAAATTTACTGATATATCTAAGATACATATGGCCCTCTTAGGTGTTCTGTCTTCTGCAGATAACTTGTTTGGTAGACCAGATTATGAGACTATAATAGAAAGAAGGCAGGGTTTTTTTTTTTTTAATTTTGCTTTTTTTCAGCAGTATGCAGCTTTTTAGAACTGAAATGGTAAGTTGATTTCTAATTTTAATTATCTAAAATATTGTATAGCAAAGAGATACACATCTTTTCTTTCTGATATCCAGTAGCATCAAAGCTTCTTTTATCATCTATACTTGGAGATTTGTAATCCATATTAAACAGCTGCTACATATTAAGAATTCAGATCTTACTTCTAAAAACTTTGACAATTATAAAAGAAAGGCATGTTTATGAGTGGGTGCTGAAAAATTCCCTGTTCAGTCACCTCTCCCCACCCAATCTGGGGAAAAAAAAAACTTGATGTTTTGTTGAGTTTTGTAAAGTACATTCAGGTGAAAAACTTTTCAGCACACTCTCATAAATTGAATGGTGTTGAAACAGTCTTGTTCATAGAAATTGTAGGAAAATCTTAAAAGAATTTTTAAATATGAAATATATTTTCTGATGTTCATTCACAAACAAGAAATGGCAATGTCTTTACATCGATTAAAAATTTGACAATTTTTCTCCATATCATTGGCTTGCTACTTTTTGTTCATTAACATGAATTGGTTTTAAAGCCTTCATTCTTGATTTGCCAATTTGAAACTTTCATATTTAGATACTTAATACAAAATGAGGAAAAAATTGAAAATAAAATTTTCAATTTATTTTTACTTTTTAGTTAAATTTTCTTGTTACTTTTAATTTTTTTTTATTTTTGAGATATTGTTTTGTACAGTTTTTAGTTTAAAAGAACATTTAATATTGACAAATAGTTGGTTAATGGACTTTAGATGATATCATAATGCATTTTCAATGTCCAGATTAATGTTTGCTAAAAAGTAATCTTCATTTGTGATCACCCAAGTTGAACAGTAAGCTGAAGTTTCAATTACTGACATTTTGTTTTTGTTCTAAAACTTACAAATTATTTCTAATGTTTATTCATATTTAGTATTATGGTTTAACAAATTCTCAGTTTTGAAGAAAAGTTTAAGACTGATTATTTCCACCATTGAGCTTAGTCTTATTTCTTTAACATTTTTGATGGAACCTAATAAATTTTTTAGTTTTCTTCTCTACTTTCAATCATTAGCCATACAAATGATTTATACTATGAATTTAGTTTTTCTCTTTTATTATTGGATTCAATAATGGCTTCATCAGGTTATGATTTCTGTCTTTTTGACTATCAATCTATTGCTTTACTTACCACAGTCAAGCCTGCTAGTTTTTTTTATTCTTTATGCTTTAATTGGCTTTAAAATAAATGGTAATTAAAATTTATTAACTAAGAGGTCTATCAAAGAAGGGGGGAAAAAAACTCAACTGGAACTAACAGGATTTCATGTTACTTGTCTTTTTTATGACTTTGTCTATTAATTTTTAAAATTAAACAATTATCTGGAAACTTTTTATTGGTTATTACATTACAGGAAACCTTCAGAATTGAGAATCATTAATTAAAACAAATGTATTATTCAAGAAGTATGAAGTAAAATTATTGAACATCTATAACATACGTGTTTATGAAATTTGTTAGATTTTGCAATTAACCTCACCAGCCTCATTTATCTCATCTTATTTTGTTTTTTATAAACCAATGTAAGCAAAATATTGTTATTGTCAGAATCTGAATTAATTAGTAGTTAATAATTGTAGAAAATTGTCCATTTCAAAATATTACTCGGCTATTGCTCTAGATATTATGTAAGTGCCTTTTTTGTTTTAATACCATGGTCCCAAAAAAAAAAAAAATGAACATTAGAGTGAATGTCTATAATTTTTAAAGGATGTTATTAAAACTTATATCTTTTTCTCTCCCTGTTAATTAGTAATTGTTAACCAGTGATAAGAAAGTTGCTGTTTTCTTTTGTCTTTCAGATAATGCCCTCTCGGGAAACAAAACCTGAGCCAAGAAAGCAAGCAAAAGTAAAACCAATGTCAGCTCATGATGAGAAAATGATAAATAATGCCATTGCTCTGGCAAATGAAT